>RPOG01000229.1:0-560374 GCA_008086565.1 Thalassoma bifasciatum | reverse complement strand
TGCTCTCTCTCTTTGCTTCCAGTGTCTCCACTTGATCACCTGCACCTCTGCCCAGACTCAGCCACGCTGCCACGCTCTCTCTGGATCACTCACCCTCACCCCCTCCTTCTCAACCAGAAAATAAACCACATTACAATTGCCTCCACCGTCTCTGCTTGCTTTTGGGTTCATCTACAACAACTGGTTTAAAACCGTAACAGAATACTCTGGCCATCATGGACCCAGCAAATCCAGATTCTGTGAAGGAGGCTCTGTCTAACCAGGGAATTCTCATTGGACGACATGATAACATGCTTCATGGGATTTTGGAATCACTTCAGGACCTCCACCAACAAGTCACTCACATAGCCACCCAGCTTCTCCATGTGGATCACCAGCCCAATACCCTCAGCACCAACCCACCTGTGAGTAACCCACCAGAGCCAGCTTCCCCCGCCCTTCCTCATAAGGAGCCTTTTGTTCCTCCCCCTGAGCCTTATTCTGGGGATTTAGGTTCTTGTGGGCAGTTTATCTTAAATTGTTCACTTGTTTTTGATATGCAGCCCTCGAGCTACCCTACTGATAAAGCTAAAATTGCTTACATGGTTAACTTGTTACGTGGCAAGGCTGCTAAGTGGGCTACTGCCCTTTGGAGTAACGCTTCCCCTGTGCTAGCCTCTTTTGAGTCATTTTCCAGTGAACTGAGCAAGGTTTTTGATCATCCCGTTAGAGGGAGAGAGGCCACAAGACGTCTTCTAACACTTAGTCAGGGCTCACAGTCAGTAGCTTCGTATTCTATCGATTTTCGCATTTTGGCTAATGAGTGTGGGTGGGATGAGTCTGCTTTAATGGGGATTTTTGTTAAGGGTCTGTCAGAACAGCTGAAGGATGCGCTAGCTTCTCGGGATGACCCTTCATCTCTTGAAGAGTTAATATCTCTGTCTATTAAGATAGATAACAGATTGCGGGAGAGACTCAGGGAGCGGGTTGATAGAACCCATAGGTTGGCTCCTTCAGCAGGCCCCACCACAGTGTTCCCCCCTATATCTCCTAATCCCACTCCTCCCACGGCCCCTTCTGCATCACCTTCAGGTCAAGAAGAGCCTATGCAACTGGGCCGGGCCCGTCTAGACCCGCTGGAGCGGCTGAGGCGCATGAGCCACAAACTCTGCCTCTATTGTGGACAGACCGGACACTTCATTGCCTCTTGTCCCCAAACGTTAAAAGAAAGGGGTTCACCAGTGACGGAGGGCACCATGGTGAGCCAAACCACTTCTCCCTCCAGCTCTTCATGTCGCATGTCTGTCCCCTCCAACATACTTTGGCGTCACAGCACCATCCCCATCCAAGTGCTGATTGACTCCGGTGCCGACGATAGCTTCATCGACAAAGATTTGGTCAAACAACTCCAGCTACCCCTCGAGCCTCTGCCCTCCCCTAAGACAGTCACTGCCCTGGATGGGCGCCTTATTTCCCGAGTGACTCATCAAACCGTCCCCTTCACCCTCATCATTTCCGGCAATCACAGAGAGACTATCCAACTGTTTGTGATCCCCTCACCCGTATCTCCTCTGGTACTTGGTTTCCCTTGGCTCAAGAAGCACAATCCCCATATTGACTGGAGGAATTCCACCATTGTCAGCTGGAGCCCCCACTGTCATTCCCACTGCCTCCTGTCAGCTGTCCCTGCCTCTAGGGGCTCTCAACCACCCTTGTCACCTCCTGACCTCACCAGGGTTCCCCCTCAATATCATGACCTGGCCCCTGTTTTTAGTAAAGACCTAGCTCTCTCCCTACCCCCTCACCGCCCTTATGATTGTGCCATTGACCTCCTCCCTGGGTCACCCCTACCTACCAGCCGTCTGTACAACCTCTCTCGCCCTGAGAAGGAGGCCATGGAGGCCTACATCAAGGACTCTCTGGCTTCTGGGCTCATTCGTCCTTCCTCCTCTCCCCTGGGTGCTGGTTTTTTCTTTGTTAAGAAGAAGGACTNAGTGACTCATCAAACCGTCCCCTTCACCCTCATCATTTCCGGCAATCACAGAGAGACTATCCAACTGTTTGTGATCCCCTCACCCGTATCTCCTCTGGTACTTGGTTTCCCTTGGCTCAAGAAGCACAATCCCCATATTGACTGGAGGAATTCCACCATTGTCAGCTGGAGCCCCCACTGTCATTCCCACTGCCTCCTGTCAGCTGTCCCTGCCTCTAGGGGCTCTCAACCACCCTTGTCACCTCCTGACCTCACCAGGGTTCCCCCTCAATATCATGACCTGGCCCCTGTTTTTAGTAAAGACCTAGCTCTCTCCCTACCCCCTCATCGCCCTTACGATTGTGCCATTGACCTCCTCCCTGGGTCATCCCTACCTACCAGCCGTCTGTACAACCTCTCTCGCCCTGAGAAGGAGGCCATGGAGGCCTACATCAAGGACTCTCTGGCTTCTGGGCTCATTCGTCCTTCCTCCTCTCCCCTGGGTGCTGGTTTTTTCTTTGTTAAGAAGAAGGACTTGTCTCTTCGCCCTTGCATCGATTTCCGAGGACTTAATGAGGTCACTGTGAAGAACAAGTCCCCCCTGCCCTTGATTGATCCCTCTTTCGAGCCCCTCTGTGACGCTCAGGTCTTCACCAAGCTGGATCTTTCTTTGCGTATGGTGGAGTAGGCCTAGTCTCTTCCCCTGCTTACCTTTTGCCGGAAGTTGTGAGGGGAACCGGTAAAGCTTATGGATCACTACGGCAAACCTGACTGATTACGGGGACGGCACAAGGTCTGTGAGTACTTACTGTAGGACTCTCTGTACGAATTGGCCAAACAGAAACATATAGACCTGCTGTAGGAGTACTTCTCCCGTTCCCTGGCTGAGCACCAACAACACGTCCGGCAGGTACTACAACGTCTACTCGAGAATCGGCTGTTTGTCAAACCAGAGAAATGTGAGTTTCACGCTACCTCAGTACACTTCCTGGGTTACATTATTGCAAAAGGTCAACTACAACCAGATCCCTCCAAAGTTCAAGCTGTTCTCGACTGGCCCATCCCGACCACCCGCAAGGAGCTGCAGCGTTTCCTAGGGTTTGCTAACTTCTACCGGCGCTTCATCAGAGATTACAGTAAGGTAGCTAGTCCCC
This sequence comes from Thalassoma bifasciatum, assembly GCA_008086565.1. Taxonomy (NCBI): domain Eukaryota; kingdom Metazoa; phylum Chordata; class Actinopteri; order Labriformes; family Labridae; genus Thalassoma; species Thalassoma bifasciatum. The sequence continues at coordinate 557,269 of RPOG01000229.1, read as the reverse complement.
TTACTTGCCTCACCTCCACCACCTCCCCTTTCCAGTGGACACCCAACGCCACTGCAGCTTTCGTCTGCCTCAAGACCCTCTTTACTAGTGCTCCTGTCCTGAAACACCCTGACCCTGCTCTCCAGTTCGTCGTGGAGGTGGATGCCTCGGATGCTGGAGTGGGGGCCGTCCTCTCTCAACGGAACCCGGAGACTCAGAAGCTCCATCCGTGTGCCTTCTTTTCTCGCCGTTTGTCACCTTCTGAGAGGAACTACGACGTGGGAAATAGAGAGTTGTTGGCAGTCGTGTGGGCCCTGCAGGAGTGGAGGCACTGGCTGGAAGGAGCAGCCCTCCCTTTCATCATATGGACGGATCACAAAAACCTTGCCTACCTACGCTCCGCTAAGCGGCTAAACCCCCGTCAAGCTCGTTGGTCCCTTTTTCTCAGCCGTTTCAATTTCACCCTCTCCTACCGCCCTGGTTCCCGGAATGTCAAGCCAGACGCCCTCTCACGCCTCTATTCACCCCCCTCGAGCCCTGAGGAACCGGATCCAATCATCCCTTCCACCTGCATCGTTGGTGCAGCCACGTGGGAAATTGAACGGATAGTGAGAGAGGCCCAAAGGGATCAGCCAGACCCCAAGATTGGACCCCCCAACCGTCTTTTTGTTCCGGACTCCGCTCGTTCCCAGGTGCTCCAGTGGGGACACTCCTCCAAGTTGGCCTGCCATCCCGGAGTGACTCGGACACTCCTGTTCCTCAAGCAGCACTTCTGGTGGCCTAACATGGCCAAGGACACCCGAGAGTTTGTCCTAGCCTGCTCTGTCTGTGCCAGAGGCAAGGCCTCTCATCAATCTCCTGCTGGTCTGCTGCGCCCCTTACCTATCCCCAGCCGTCCTTGGTCTCACATCGCTGTGGATTTCGTCACGGGCCTTCCCCCCTCTGAAGGTAACACAGTCATTCTGACCATTATTGACCGTTTCTCCAAGTCAGTCCATTATGTTCCCCTCCCTAAACTGCCTTCTGCCCTAGAGACTGCTAACCTCCTCGTGCTCCACGTGTTTAAGCTCCATGGTATTCCTAGTGATATAGTCTCGGACAGAGGCCCCCAGTTCACCTCTCAAGTGTGGAAGGGGTTTTGCAAGGCGGTGGGCGCAGCAGCCAGTCTCTCGTCTGGATACCACCCTCAGACCAACGGCCAGACAGAGCGGGCTAATCAGGACCTGGAATCAGCTCTTCGGTGTGTTGTAGCTCACCACCCAGCTTCTTGGAGCTCCTTCCTCCCATGGATTGAGTATGCTCACAACTCCCTCACCAGTTCTGCAACAGGTATGTCCCCTTTCATGGCCTGTTTTGGTTTTCAACCCCCTTTATTCCCAGACCAAGAACATCAGGTGGCAGTCCCCTCGGTGATGGAGCACCTGAGACGGGTTAAGGAGGTCTGGAGAAATGTCAGGGCGGCTCTCACTCGGTCTGCTGAAAGGAACAAGCGGCTGGCGGATCTACATCGCTCCCCTGCTCCTGAGTACCAGCTGGGACAGATGGTGTGGCTCTCCTCTCGGGACCTCCCCCTCCAAACAGAGTCACGTAAGCTCACACCACGTTTCATAGGACCTTTCCCCATAGTCAAGATCATCAACCCAACCTCTGTTAAACTCAAGCTTCCTGACTCTCTCCGGATCCACCCCACCTTTCATGTGTCTCTTCTGAAGCCTGTCTCCTCCANAGTATTCCCACTTCTACCGTGGTACATCGGGCTTCTCTAGTGCTAAGTATACGCTTAGATTGTTATCTACTGTGATTTGTTGTTGTCTTAATGCTGCTCTCTCTCTTTGCTTCCAGTGTCTCCACTTGATCACCTGCACCTCTGCCCAGACTCAGCCACGCTGCCACGCTCTCTCTGGATCACTCACCCTCACCCCCTCCTTCTCAACCAGAAAATAAACCACATTACAATTGCCTCCACCGTCTCTGCTTGCTTTTGGGTTCATCTACAACAACTGGTTTAAAACCGTAACACATTTGTTATATTTACCTTTCTAAATGTCCACCATTAAAGTCTTTTTCTCAAAAATCCAGAAGTACTGCCATTTTTTCTGGGCCAAAGCTTGTCTTTAATAGAGACTGAAGCAAAGTGGAAAAGTTTGAAACTGTTTTTGGAGACCCCAGACACTGTGTCCTCTGCTCTTGAGAGATCAGGGACCATCTGGCCTTTTATAATAGAATAGAATCAAATCGAATTGAATTCATGGCACAATGAGGTGAGGTTTCATGTTGTGAAGTTTCATTGCTGATGGAGAGACCTGCTGTAGAGCTAGATTTATTTATTTACCTTTTTAAGCTTTAGTAAAGCAGGTTAAAGCTTATTAAGGTTTAAAACCTCTTCTGCAAAAGCAACCTAGCCAAAAGGCAGCAAAATTTTACCGCAGATAAACAACAACAACATTCATACAATAAATAGAGTACAGGGAACAAGGAATATCAGCAACATTAAAAAAGTGTACCATCTGATTTAAAACAGTGACAAAGCCCAGCTTTCCAGTTCCTCGTCTCTAAGAATCTCAACAAAGCTGTCAAACAGGATCAGGTCTGGCAATTTCAATGTGTTCTGCAGGGGGTCCATGCAGAAGAAGAAAAATCGAGATGCCTTTTTCCCCCCTGTTCATTTTTCATGGGGTGGGTGTCAAAATCAGCAACTCTGATGGTGTGCTGGTGAATTAGTGTCTCTGGCATGGGAAGCTTGCAAATCTGGAAAGACTTGATAGACGCTGAAAGATACATACAAGTTTAATAACATTTGCTCACAACAACATCTTCTCAGGGAAGGTCTTTCATTTTTTTGTGAGACAATTTAGAAATGCATACTGCACCCATTACAAGAGCATGGTCTGTAGTAGAAGAGTCCAGATACTGAACTAGCTATTCAGCAGTCCATACTGAAAACATTTAGCCCATATACAAAAAGAAGTAGCATGAATCTTACATGAGACAAGAATGGGACAACAGTGTCTCTCAAATCTCCAACAACTGGTGTCCTCAGTCCCCTAACTGTACAGACTGTTGTGAAGAGAAGGTAAACGTGGCCCTGTCCCAACATTTCTGAGAGGTGCTGCTGCCATGGAATACAGAATGACTGATATTTTGCATGTCAAAGTAAAATGCATCACTTTAAATATTCTATATGTTGTTTAACCTCTTAAGACCTGGCATCCCCATATGTGGACATCCCATTTTTGCCTCTCAGACCAATGAAACTTCATATTTTAAAACTTAAACCTATAAGTCACATTTAGAGACTCTTCCAATGTCATTTTTTTGTGATATCACAACTTTACACCCATTTCAGTGAGAAAAAAAGTGTAGTTATGAACAATAACACGTATGACTAAAAACTAGTAGCTAAATAATAACACTAAAAACCTAACTTCTTGTACAGAGAACAAATTTATTTTTCATACAAATTAGGTCTTACTGATCCTAAATAGCAAGGGAAAATAAAAAATACACACCAGAAAAACACTCGGGTCTTAAGAGGTGAAGTAGTATTGTGAGAGATTTGCTAATCTTGTATTCTGTTTAAGTCTACATTTCTGTCCCCCCTGTTTGGAGAGATTGGGGTTGTAGACTGTGACAAGAGATAAGGTGCTTGTGTGTATTTTTATTGAAGCACACTGTGTCCCGGCTTTTCTCAGGATTCAACTCATACCTTGACTTGACTCACTTTTTATGGTTATGTTCCTCAGAGCAAGCCTGTGACACACATAACTAATTTAAACTGCCACACAGAATGGCAGGTACAAAATTATTTTGTTCAGAAATCCTGAAGAAAAACAACAATAATTCATGATCATTTCAAAAAGCATATTATCAGGAGTGAGATGTACATTATTTCAAACATCCGCCCTGCTTTTATTTTTACTCAATATTTTTTATTCAAACTGGAAATTCCCTCCACTGTGAGGAGCATCTTATATTTATAACATCTCCCACGCTCTCTGGCCCCTGAGAATACTTCAGCAAAATGCAGCTGTTAACATTCATGTATGCAGATTGAGACTTGACTCTATCTCAGGTACTGTGGCAAAAAATCAGTCAGAGCTATCCTTCAGCCAGAGTAATGTATTCATAAAAAAACATCAAATCACACAAAGGTACTTCAAATATATTTCCATTCGTGCTGTTACGCATTCAGAACTCACATTAAAACAATGATTAGATGCACACTCCAGAACATGCAAACACATGGGAGTGTTCCCGCCTCCTTTCTGTTCAAGATACGGTAAATAACCACTTCGCTGCCCCCAGAGATCAGCAATTTATGCGTGGCGAGGATGCATTGAGGAGAAAGATGCAGCCGTTCCACACTCACACATGCGTGCACGCACACACAGTGAACAATGTGTAGCGCTCATGTGCAGCATGTGGCTTCAGTGGAAACCATGATAAGTTCAATTACAGTGTGGTGATTGAGACACAGGAAAGAAATTAAATCTGAAATGAAAAGAGAGACCATGAATCTGTGTATTCACATGGATTTATGCACAAACAAACACTAGATGGATTTCTATACCTGTAACAATAACCTGAAATAGTGTGTTCAACAGTGTGTTCCCTGTTTGGCTTTGCATGTAGGATAGAAAAGACACACATGGTTGATCCCCTGACACCGGGTAAAAGTAACCAGATATGCAGTTTTGAGGAAATCTTTCATCCGTCAGTTAGGTCAGCTGAGCTTCTGATAAGCAACTGTATCATAAAAAAAAATGCGCCTGTCCCCCTTAAAATGTGTGCTGGTAGAGGAACGAGCCATTTAGACAAGCCATTTTATAACGTTGATTTCTGAAATAAAAATCTGCAGCCTTGAATCTGTTTGTATGTGGTTTCTGAAGCCTGCCTCAAGTGGAGACTCAGTGAACTGCAGTTATTATCAGCACTTCAACACTCCTTATTATCTGGAGTCATGATGATTTGTCTGTCATTTAATTTGCATTGCTTATCAGCTGATCTGTGAGAAAGGAAATTTTTCAGCTTCTTTATGTTTCAGTCCTTATTCAACAGTATGACTGTCAAACTGACCAGACACACATTGAATGAAAACAAACCTACATGTGTTTATATTGAAACCTGCACAGATTACATTTCACAGGTAGTCGGAAAAATGTCTTCTCCTTTACCTCCAAAAACAATTGGTCATTAGTGATTATAATTTGGTAATTCAGTCATTTTTTTAAATTTTTGCTTTTTAATTTGAGAAAATCTGGACTTTTTTGGCTCTCTTTGAACGCGTCAATCATTGCTCAGCTGAACGGTGCTCACAGCTTGTTGCATGGACAGTGCTAGTAAGCTTTTCTGTGCCTGAGCGGGAATGCGGACCTAGCATTATAACAACTGTCACTGCACTTAAATGGCTGTAGGATTAGTTATTCCCTGCTGAAACCAAGTTAAGCTGTTGAAATTAAGGATTTCTTGTTGTGTCAAGTCATTTCCTCCCAGGTAAGGTAGCCAAGCTTACACTGAAGGTCCAAGCACTACCGTATTCTCCCCAGTAACACCAAGTCAGCATCCTCTTTATCTAACAGCTTCGACATGAATGAGAGTCAGAGCACATGTCAAGCCAGCAGGCATGTATTATTTCTTTTAAAAAGCTTTTAAATTCCTTTAAAGACTCAAAAATCAAAGTATTCAAAGATATAGACCACTGAGATGCTCCAAGGACCTTTTAGCCGGGGTTTAAGGTGCACAAGATAAGCTAATGACCCTCCAGTGTTAGCTAATTGTCCTTTGCACTGGACCAGAACAGCTTTAGTAGATAAAGTGGGAGTCCATTATCTGATCCAGTTTCCGTGTTGGGTTGATTGATGCAACAGCTGCCCTGAGGAAATGGCATTAAATGTGGCTTTTCATTTGAATTAGTCAAATTATTATACCAAAACCACCGATAAGTCCTACTGTTATGAGAACTTTTAAGCCAAAATTGAGTCAGGAAGCACATTTTGCAAGAGTTATTGGTGTGCAAACTCTGGAAGTGAAGTAGAAGAAGTGAACAGAAATACAGCACATGAAATGTGCAACAAATTTCATGCAAAAATCATATCTCATGGTAAGAGGAGCTGAAGAAATGTCTAATGTACAGACTGTTCTTATTAGAAATGTATTGAATAAAGCTGAACTCTGGTGCGCAGACTTAGCTGGAGCTTGATTGGTTTTACAACAAGAGTAATTAAAGCGACTGACAGCCAGACCGGGGCATAGGACACACAAACCCAGGCTGCTGGAATAATTATTGAATTCTGATAAAAGCTCACCACACTGTGTGCCGGAGAGGTTAATAGGCATTTAGAGGCAGAGGTGACAAGACTGACAGCAACTCTGCTCTATACACTGACTGTTCCCTGGTGAGACGATGTACACTGTGTTTAATGCTCAGCTCATTGGCTTAAAGTTTTAGCAGCAGACCAGATGACAGTGATTGTGAGATCTCTGTGAGTAGATCTGACAGCACAGCTATCAAGACGTAAACAGTCATGACAGCAGAGTGGACAAATTCCAGATTTCATGGGCATTTCAAGACAATTTCATGGTTTCTTTTGTTTTTGTTGTTAATAATCAATGACAAAAACTCATGCTGCAACACACTGTAACCCTGCACCATTATCAAAACCCAACTTTGCTCTCTTTTATCTTTCTGTTTGGAACACGTTTTTACTGCTGAACACAGCAGCCTGAATCCTTTCAAGTTAGGAGCTGGCTTCATGATCCATTACATGTTTTTTCCAAGTTAACTATTTACTCGTGCCTTTCTTCTATGTTCGCTTCCTGAAGAAAACTCTTACTGACTTGTACACAGACAAGGCTCTGTGAACAGGAAATTAACCATGAACAGAACAGGACTCTAACACATTAGTTGCAGGTAAAGATTGATTGCTGTGCTTCTGCTTTTTTCTTGACCAACTTCTGCACTTTACCAGCAGCAAAACTCAGCTGCAAGATCCAAGTTAGAAACTGCTGGGATGTTAAAATCTCAAAATCACAGGCCGTTTTCGTATTTGCATACTATCCTAGCAGTACGTACTGATTTGCCCAAAATACGGTATGCAGTATGCAGTATGTGAACAAATGCGAAAGTTGCAGTATGCCAAAACTACCCAGATGACCTACTGATCCGGGAAAATTTCTCAGTATGCATCGGACCAGTCTACCAGGCGTACTGTTTCCCACAATGCAAAGCGCCTGGACGCAGGTCTGAATTGAAAATGACGTGAACTGGAGAAAGTTTGGGCGAAGCAGTGGAACAATTCAAGTGTAAAACCCTGAAACATAATTTAAGTGGGGTGCTTACATGGTATATGTTATCAATATCCTATTAACATATTTGAAATCATACCTGCATTATCAAAGCAGCTTTTCCATCATCTCTAAAAGTAAAAAGTCAATCCACTCCAGATATTTTTCAATGAATAACATATGGTATAATATTAAAAATCAAATGTGATTAATTTTGCTGCAGTATATATCCACATTTAAACACAGACGTCCTCTGCAGTTATTACAAAGATCAGAGGTCTCCTGGTAAAACTAATGCAGTTCAAAGCGTTTTGACCAATTATCATTTGTAATAACTGCAGAGGACGTCTGTGTTTTAATTCTGCTCGGTGCGTTAAATTTGCGACTTTCCAAACCTGAAAATTCCAACATTTTCCTTTAAACTTTAGAGTTTTTTTTCTGGAGAATATTGATTCAATATTTATTAAGTTTTCTGAATATAACTTGATAATAATAAATTATGGAAAAATAAAGAAAAAAAATCCATCAGCTTTACTCTCCCATTCCTCAAACTGGAAACCAGTGTAGCAAACTACAAAACAGACCAAACAGAACTGTCATACTATATACTACCTTCACATACAGTATGCAGTATGCCGTGTCTACTACATACTTTATTGGAAAGTAGTACGTAGTGGGCGAATTCGAAAATGGCCACAGTGTCCAGTAAGGGCAAATGATCTGCAGCAACTCAAATAACCTTTATTTCATTCAGGAACACTCTCATCATAGATTTGAACCATTTATTGCCAAATGGAATACAGTTATAGTTGGCGTTACAGCTCTGGTTTCAGAGTACTCCCTGGGTTAGCCAAGCAGCCTGCTTGAGCTCTCCAGGGAGTGCCAAGCAGATCCCGCCCCCCTGGGGGACAAGACACATACTTTATACATAAATGTTATACAAAGTGACTTTTTGTTTTGTCAGGACTTTCTAGGGTTAAAATGAGAAGGTTTGAGGTTTTCTTGGAAAAGGGAGAAAAGAGGGATGACAAATAATGGGGGAGTGTCTAACTAAGACACTTTTGTCAATGTTGACGTTGGATCTTGCAACTTGTACTGGAATTTCAGCTTTTGAATTTACTCTGAATACCTTTCTTCTAAATGGTGGCCTTTTACTTAGAGCTATACTGTAGACCTGTGGCAAAATAGAAGTCCCCTAAATTATTTAGAGGAGTGACTGGAAGCGTGACCTACCAGCTCCAGTGCTGTGATGGAGCAGAGACAAACGCGACACAGATCTGGTGGAATTTTATTGTTGCCCCAGGAAAGGTTATCATTACCTCATTGGCTGTCAACTGTTTTAGAGCATTTTAACTGATCCTTTGAGACCCACAGAATATTATAGTCTATGACCATGGAACTGAAAAGTCTGATCCTACCTATTTTCTACCTTTTCGTCATTAGCAGTAGAACTTGGGCTGGTTTCATCGAAATCACCTGTTTTTGACCAATAAACACAGAAAACAAGCTTGATTACTTTTTAATGCTGGTCTCTGAAGCTCCATCCTTTGATCCTCTCCATGATCTCCATTCTCTTTTCTTAAGATCACAACATGCACATCCTTAGTTTTGCAAAAGTAAGTTCTAAATGTTATTCAATTTCACGTATCAATCTGTTATCAGCTTGAAAAATCCACAAGGAAGACAAACGTGACAAAACTGGATCAATTATTTCCCTGTCAAGAAACTACAGTTTTTTCTGCAGTTACAGCATCTCCCCTTCAAATCAATTAGTCTGTCACCTGAGAACCTGCATCTATGATAACAAGCATGCTAGTGCACACACGGACCAGCTGCACATCTGCTTCAAGTAGCCTCCCTGACCCTGTGAGACACGAGCACCGCTATGGGGAATCTGCTACTGTGCTGACATAATAAACCATGCACACAAACACATCATCAGCTGTACACACAGTAAAGAGACACAACAAGATGTCTTTGTTTTACCAGATTCATGTCAGCTGCGCTTCTCTCAGTTGGGCTCAACAAATGTACTGAGCTGGTGGAGTCAGCCTCATAAATAGTTGCATGTAAATTACCCCCGAGTGCTCATATTGACTTGCGAAAATGAGCTAGGGTCTGCTATGTTGCAATAAACCAGAACTTTTTTTTTCCTACTCATACACAAACACACACACACGCACACACACACACACACACACACACACACACACACACACACACACACACACTTCAACACGCACACAAAGAAAGGCTTAACCAAATGTAATTTACCAGCTGCTTTCTAATGGGGCTTCATCTTTCAATATAAATGTTAATAATCTATGATTACTCTCTGCGCTGCAACACAGGGCGCCCAGCTTTTCTTTCATGTATTTATGGAAGTTTGTCTCTTCCTCTTTTCTGCTTCTCTTTGCTCTTTCACTCCGTGTCTCGTACACTTTTGGGAAAATGTTTTTGAATACAGACATCAAGCGGGAGATTTTCATCTTTTTGTTTTTGCCAGCATGGAGGAAGACGACAGCAGAGGCCGTTCTGTGCATCATTAACCTCCATTCTTTGTAATATAATCATCTGGTATTTTATCTTTGGCTTGGTTTCCGTGAATCCTTGCAAACTGGGAATAAATGCATTAATCATGTGCTAAGTGAAATGATCAAAGTATAAATAGAGGAAGCAGAGCTGTCAACACTTGGTGTAAAAAAAAAATTGCTTTTCAGAGTAAGACTTGAGAATTAGCCTCAAGCCCAAATTGGCTTCAGAGTTGTTGTTGAGAGGAAATATTTATTACATCCTATTCATCAAGTTATACATATTTAAATGATATCTTCATCAGACAGCAGATTGGCAGTGCAACTCACATACAACACAGAGTGACTCACTACTGCACAGAAGAAGTTTTGAGTTCAACTTTAGAGGAAAGAAACTGGATGTTTTTCTGTCTTATGATGTGGAAGGTTAACCGCCCTGGCTGTTGCATGGACTGTTGTTGTCTGCTTTTGTTGAGTTTGTTCTGAGCAGCTCACTATTGATTCACCTCCTGCTTCGTCTGGTTATCAGTATTTCTGAATATCAACCATGTCTGTGTAGGATCATGGATAATGAAACTGAGAAAGACCAAAAGTCGGGGTCAAGGTTGTTGCTGACTTACTCTTGGATCAGAAACTCAGTAATACTCAGAACAATAGGATGATACTGAATGGTAAAGTCTATGTACAGCCACTCTGAACAAGTGTGGTTACCATGAAACATTCAGTGTATACTTAGTGGAAGTTGTGACACCACTGAACTCCCATTGTCTGATGTCAATGCAAAGTTCCTCTCTTTGGGTGCCGACATTTAGCACTGGTGAAACCAAAACGTGCAGAAGCAACCTGGCAGATGAAGCAGTAAGACCATTATCCTATGAGGTAGTTGCAGGAGCCTCATTTTCCAACAGCTATGTTAATCAGTCATCTTTTAAAAAAAAACTAGCTCATTTACACTAAAATTTGTTCTATTTGCTGACAGACACAGTGCGTATCGACAAACGTTTCAGCACAGCATCTATGTGAAAATGTGTAAGCTTTACCCAAGACTTGGTGTGACTGTCCAAACCTTGTTTCAGTCACTTTTAGAGGTGGTGTGGGTGTTCCTTATTTTTATCCAACAAACAGACAAACAAAAGTATAATTCAAATTTTTTTAAACCAGTCATTAATTTAACCGAAAGGGTGTCTTTGGATGGTCTTTCATTGTTTTTTTTAAGAGCCATGTGCTCCCTTAACCTTTTAACCTAGACTGTGCATAGCTGTGGTACTGTAACACAACTGGCAACTAGTGATGGCATTTAGAGTGGAATAAAGCAGCATTATTGAGTGGCAAACACAAAAAAATGTATCCATAAATAAATAAATACAAATAGATAAATTGCAAGTACTGGGTTATTTTCATTTGTAGTTAAAATCTCAGTAAACTGCATCAAACAAAAAGACATAATTAGTGCTTATCATAAGCTTACACACAACTTTATCTCCATTTGCTACATTATAAAAGTGAAAAACTTTACACAAAGCTGCCAATCATCTGTGCTTGTTTACATTTCACATATGGCAGTTGCCATTAATAACAAGTAGTGATCTTTTTACATTTCTCTCTAACTGCAGGTTTATATGCCACTAAAGTGACAAATTATTGATCTGTATACTGACCATGAAAACACTAGCAGCACTCGAAATAAAGGGAGGGAAAACATATGATCTGAAAAAAATATTCATATGTGAAACTCCCAGTGTTTCTCTCAACACTGAGGACACATGCTGTCCTTTCTCCAGAGTGAATATGGACACAATCTCCACCCCATTTGTTTTCCATTTGTCAGTGTGTAAGTGAGGTTATAATAGCTTGGTTAAGAGGCACATTAGCAGGATGCGGCGCGACAAAGCTATGGATTAATACTCTCTGATCCCTCACTGTCAAGCCCATTAAAATGTATGCAATTCAGCATTATCTCTGGCGCCATGCGCGCCTGTCGACTCCACGCGGTGAAAGCTGAGTCTGAAATGACTCTGAATGTATCAGAGCTCCATTTACTGTGTTTAATGACTCACCAGGTCCTCTGTTTCTTTCACCCCTTCGTTCATACTCCTCCTCTCTCCCTCCACTCCTCGTACAAATAAAGATAAGACATGCCTATCATTCCTTTCTAACCTGTCAATCATAATTCAGTGCTGAAATTACATTCCCCCGCATTGCTCCGGCTCTGTGGAGGGTAGCGGGCTACCTTCATCTCTACCTGGAGAAGCTCCATATTTGCTTTTCCAGGAGTGAGCAGACAGTCCAGTCTCCTTCTGCATTTCTCCTTATATGAACTTCTGTCAAGAATTAGGAGCAGGATCGGGGTAATATCAACTAAAGATCTTGTATGTGTACTGTCCTTGGAGTTTTTAACAAAAAAATATCAAAATATGCTTCAACTTTCTGAGCCCACCAGTTTGACAGCTGTTTGAAAAACTGATTCAGTATTGATATAACGCTGAGCACATGTCCATCAGTGGTCAATAGTATGGTTAACTTTTTCAAATGGACTTTTAAGGTGGTTAATCTGTAGAGGGATTATCAAAACCTGTTATTCCTTTGAAATTCTTTTTTTTTTTTTGTAACAATTCTCGCTAAAAGCTACACTCCACCCAGAGAGTCAATCAAGTCTGCCATACCATTCATTATACAAAAATTATAAATTTGATATCATTTAAAGTGATACATCATGTTTTCTTGAGAAGGTGAATAATATTTTGAGGCAAGGATTTGATTTTTTGGTTAAAGTCCGCAAATATGTTTGTCTCAAATGCAAAAACTACTGTATCGTGACATTATAATAACAAACAGAATTTATAGCTGATGGAGGAGCTTGTTTTATGCAGTGGATTTAAATTGTGTTTCTTGTGAAGTTGTGAGAATCTAAGCCATGCAACAATACAAGGCAAAACACTAAAAATGCAAATCAATGATTAAGCTTCAGTGGTTACTCATCCTACTTCAACCCAGCAAACATCAGCAGAGAAGGTGTGATCATAGCCTTTGAATTAATCTCTGAAACCTCCTCCAGTTCAGCCCAAAAATAGCCACCTTCAAAAAACCTGTACGTGTCTAATAGTCATTTGAACGGCAGTCATTGCAGCATCTGCTCGTTAGCCCCAATTCAGAGAAATTCACATATTTCCTGTCACGTTGGTGTGAAAGATATGGAACAGTGCTGAAAATAACGACTGGATAAGTAGGGGAGAGAGAAAATCTGCTGATTAAGAACTGGCAGACGTCTCATCTTCACTCTGAGACACATTTTCACTTTTCACTGTACGTGTGAAGTCTTTGCAGTGTCCTCAGTGTACAGACAGACCTCCATGAATCTCATGTCTCTGTGCTTTCTTATATGTTATCTAGCAATTAATCGTATACTGCATCACACTGACATCACTGAAAACAAAAATGAATTTATGATGGTCCACTTACTCTGTTACTTTTATGAACCTTTTGTTTATAAAATGTTTTCTAAACTACAAAGCAAAAGAGAAAATATTCTGGTTTTGTTGCATTTTTGTTTTTCCATGTTCAGCTTGGCTACAGTTACAAACAAAATCCATTGAAAACAGAAACAGAAAGAGGTCACTATCCAGGGTCCTGCACGTCCTTGTAATTTATGCAGAGCATCAAAGGCAACAATATCCAGCATTTTCAAACATAAAACATATGCAATATTCAGATAATTTCCATTTTCTCACAGTAAACAGAGCAGACAGATGGTTTAACGGCTGGCCATCTGCACAATTCATCTTGGCTTTGTGCTGCTTTTATTGGAAAGTTTGTTAGACTGACAAGTACAAGTACAAGTACTCTTTGTAACAATAACAAAAATATAAATGCTAGTTATGTTCTGCTAGACAAATAAGACAAGGTTAATACTTCTGTTTTTGTATGGCTTAAGTCATTTTATTGATAACCATGGGTAATAAATAAATAGTACTTGAAAAGATTTTTTCTGGTAATGTATCATGTAAAGTAATTGGTTAATTATACAAATTAGAAACCCAACAGAGTAACAGCTGATACTTCATCACCACATTCATCAATCAGATGTTGTGATCAATCACAACCATTCACCTCAATTTCTCTTAGACAAACTATTATACTTTGAAGAAATAATGCTTTCAAATGTGGACTTGATTTTCAATCCATATTCTATACTTTCAGTCAACACAGCCAAAATTATATGAGACTTAAAGAGACCTGTGAATGCATGATTGGACTGGGGTTTGATAATTATATTATTGCAGTAATAGTCCTGAGGGGGTCAGCTTCATTGCTGTGGCTCTAAAGATAAACTTTACTGTCCCTGAGGGGAAAAATAAAAAGCCTGGGCAATAGTGGAAAAAAAGAACCACTTGAAGCAAAATATGAAAACAAGTGAGACGAAAAAACTGGCAATCACAACACATAACAAGTTAGAGCACATCAAAATAAAGGGCCTTTAACGATGGAATAAGCCAAGAATATACAACCCTAATTCCAATGAAGTTGTGTAAAATGTAAATAAAAACAGAATGCAATGATTTGCAAATCCTCTTCAACCTATATTTGGTTTAACACGCCACAAAGAGAAGATATTTAATGTTCAAACTGGTAAACTTTATTGTTTTTTTGCTCATTTTGAAATTAATTCCTGCAAAAGGCTTCAAAATAACTGGGACAGGTTCATGTTTCCCACTGTGTTCCATCACCTTTCCCTCTAACAACACTCAATAAACGTTTAGGAACTGAGGACACTAATTGTTGAAGCTTTGGGGCTGGAATTCTTTCACATTCTTGTTGATGGACAACTTCAATTATTCCACAGTCCGTTGTCTGCATTATCGTATTTTGTGCTTTACAATGTGCCGCACATTTTCAATGGACGACAGATCTGTACCCGCACTCTTTTACTTCAAAGCCATACTGTTGTAACACATGCAGAATGTGGCTTGGCATTTTTTCGCATTGTTGCCTGAGGGGTCAAAGGTCACAGGCATTCAATGTTGGTTTTCGGCCATGCAGCTTACATGCAGAGATTTGTCCAGATTCTCTGAATGTAATCCCTTAATTCCTTGCAATCGAACATTAAATAACTTTGTTCTTAAACTGTTGGACTATTTTTTCACACAGTTGTTCACAAAGCTGTGATCCTTGCCCCATCTTTGCTTGTGAACGGCAGAGCATTTTGGAGATGCTCTTACTACACCCAATCATGACACTCACCTGTTTCCAATGAACCTGTTCACCTGTGGAATGATCCAAACAGGTGTTCTCAGAGCATTTATCAACTTCCTCAGTCTTTTGCCGCCCCTGCCCCAGTTTTTTTTTAAGCATGTTGCAGGCATCAATTTCAAAATGAGCAAATATTTGCACAAAAACAATAAAGTTTATCGGTTTAAACATTAAATATCTTGTCTTAGTGGTGCATTCAATTGAATAAAAGTTGGAGAGGCTTTGCAAATCATTGTATTCTGTTCTTTTTTTTTTCATTTTGCATAACGTACCAACTTCATTGGATTTGGGATTGCAGAGGTGTGATAGGAAACACAATTCAAGTCTATCATTTTTTTCACCTCATTGATTCGTTTTTTGACACCTTTGTATTTTAGCAGTTTTTTTCCTGACCTTTTTAATCCCCTGTATTCAATGTCTGCCTGAGGGTACCATTTTTCTTGAGTTATAAAAGACACATAACAAATAAAGTCTATTATTATCAGTATTGAATGGATTCTCTTGTTTTCACACTTTAATCCTGCTTACCATTAACGCAGTTTAGTAACAGCATTGTTGACCCTTCTTCATACAGTCTACCTCATTTACATAAGTGCTGCTATTGTGCGTAATGCTCCCGCAGGGATGAATAAGAATCCATCAATCGATCTGTTTCCCATCCAACCACATCATCTTAGACAACTTCAGGGTGGTCAACAAAACAGCATCTCATTGCACTCCACCTACGCACAACATTAACAGAGGATAATCATAATTAGAACATGGGACCGTATAGAGTTAATAATATGAAACGCTTTGGGGGCTGGGTATTCTCTTTGGTCACTGTTAATAAAATTATTTTCATAAGCGCTTACAGTGCTCATGATGAATTATAATTAGCATCATATGTTACCATGTGATTTTGTTGTAATCACATGAACACAGCAAAATTTTCCCTGCTGCACAAGTCACTTGGGCTGCAGAGCTCCTGTATCCTGTCCTGTGTTTCATACACTGGTTGCCTGGGTAATCTTGGAGGGATTACTGCCATCACTGAAGGGTGGAATATAAATTGTTGTAATAATCAGCTGTCCAAACTCTATTTAGAGATAATAAGGAGGGTGCAACAGAGGATGTAATAGGCTTACCTCTAAGTTCACATCTTTGTCCTTGATATTAACAGAACAGCAGCACTCATTAGCCAAAAATAAATCTCTCTTCTCATTTTCCTCCAGTGATGGCAAAAGTATAATCTCTACAAATAACAGTCCTTAAAAAACGTATTCTAAAGAGCATTATCATATGGTAATAAAATAAGATCCTGCTAAAGAAAGTGACACTCAAGCTGTATCTACAGATGCCACCATTAATTTCTCAAGATAAAATAAGTTGCTCTGATCAAAACAAAACCAGCCGCCTCCAGCTTCTCACATAAAGTTAATTTCAGCCTATAAAGATACTGTCAAAACTCCAGTTTTGATCAGAGACACACAGAGGAGAATTTTTTTTTCTCTGATGTGTAGGATTTTGGGACAAAAACCTATCAGGCTGAATATAAAGTTCTCTCTGCAAAGTGCAGAACTTCCCTTTTAAGATGCTCCCAATGGAAAATGGGTGTAAGAGAGGTAACTGTGTCAAACAGATAATCTGAAAAACTGACGTTACAGATCTTTCAATACACGACCTGTCAGGGTTTCCACCTCAAAGTCCTTTAAACGCTGAGGAACTGACATGGAGACGGCTTTATCCAAAGGCTTTCAAAAACTGCAGAAGCAGCCCAAAATTGAAAATCTGACGGATCAAAGGGTTCTTGGTGCAATGGACTTCAAACATATGCAGATAAAACCAGCTCTTTCGACTTCACTCATCTTCCCCTGCAATAATGTAAACAGGCACTGGATTACAGTCAAGGTGTTAGGAACAAATTTTGATACATCCAATCTGAAATTGTCCAAACACAATATGTAGTGTGCTGAAACAGAAGCATTACATTGTTTCATAAGAATAAATGCCAATTTTGATGCCAGCAACACCTTTTTTCCAAAGTTGAGATTGGAACAACTGAACTGTGAAAAGTTGTGTGATGCACAGAGGAATCACATGCAGGAATACATGGGTGAAGAACCAGTTTGATGAATTCCAAAAAATGTCCCTCAAAATAAAAAATGCAAAGAGTAGTGTTAATTAATTATTTCTTTAGATCTGTAATGACAAATAACAGTAAAACAATGAAATGTTCTATAAAAATCTCCATACACAAGACGGAAGACAATTCTAGATGGATTATTTGGCTCTCAGGCAGCACTGCACTAAAATAAGGCCATGTCTCTATAGTGGAAATCACTGCATCGACCTCAAATCACTTCCCCAACCGTTGCCTCTGCATACAATTCCCACCAACACCACTGATACAGTTCCAACAATGCAACATATAGGAAAACCTCATAAGAGTCCACTAACTGTAATTGTATCCCCTTTTTTTGTTGATTGTCTTTATTTTCAGAAAGATATCAGCAAGTCCTGCGTCAACTGTATTTAAAGTGTGTGAGCACATGTGACGATTGTGTGTGAAGTTGGGAGCAGGTGTGTGTTTAACTCTGATCGTTAGCTCACGGTGAAACAGAAAGTGACAGTGTTTGTAGCCCATGGAGAGTTATTGGATAAAGCAACACTTTAGCAGGTCTGTCCTGAGGCTGTTTTCATCTCTCAAACAGCAGCAGTGGAGGAAATTGCTCTTGTCTTTTTACTTCCAATGTTCTCTATTCTTTTCGGTGAAAGCACTTCGGTCCATCTCTTATGGACCATCTGTTTTTGTCATGTCTCCTCTTCTGTTTTAATCATCTTTTATAGGCCAGTGAATGGTTTCTGTTAGCCTGAAGTGGATCATTTGACCCCCTGTACCTGAGTGGCAGTGATACGTTTTCTAGGTGAGCCCATGTCTGAAGTCCAAGTCATTGTTCTGATTTTGATAGTTTCTTTAAGTCATTGGAAATTAGAAAAAAAAGGGTGGTATTGTATTGAACCAATTTGGAATATCAAAGACCAATTTTGAGAAAAAAAATAGCAGGCAAAGTAGAGTTGCTACCACTGACAAAATAAAACGTGTGTGGTTTTCTGAAGGGGCATTGTGTGGCCCAATATTTGCGATCCTCATGTTGGAAAAGCTATCGGCACTTACCTTCATCTAAAGCAGGCAAAGAGATTACAAAGAGACAGGCCCTTGACACCACAATTTTTGCAAATGTATGCATTACTCTTGGCCTCAATGTGGTCAGAATGGATGAGTTCTAAAAAATACCCCTCCCCACATGCACACATAGCTAACAAAATAAGAAATGAGCCATGTATAGTGGCCTTTTTTATTACTGGACATAATGGAGTTTCTTTGACTTTTGGAGTTTTACGAAATGTTTCTTATTTTCTGCTTTCCCATTTCATTAATTTCAGCCCTTATTGAAAAAGTGGTGTTAATATAGAATTAGAAACCAAACAAAAAGTCGACCATAGATGACCTTATGAAATAACATAGTATGATGCACATTGGCCGAGATTTTGACCTTAAACAAAGTTATTCATGCACTGTTCTATATCAGACTTGGCACCACTGCTTTGGTATCAAATTTCATTTTTGCATTCACTAGACACCATAACACCAGACCATGCTAGCCAGTCTCTCGTCTGATTCTTTAATTATGGGGCTAAACCCATCCCTGGGGGTTCCTCTATTTGCAGATCAGATGTGATATTCTGTATTGAGGTTCTGTGCCAGGCATCCTTCCCAGTGGACATGCAAGGCATATTTCCACAGGGAGGAAACCAGGGTTTATCAGGTCCTTCCAGCAGCTCTCTCTAACACAGAATGAAGCTATAAGTACACATATGAACCTCCTTATGTTCAGAAGCCTCAAGTGCACCAGAAAGAAATTGAAAGCTGTATACTTTGATGGTATTTGGCCTTCAGGTATCAACAAAGTCAAACCCTCTGACCCGTTTCTTCTTTTCTCCCTTCAAAGAATTTCTTTGACATGTCTGTGAAGCCTTGAAGTATTTAAAGGTCCAGTAGTACTTTAAATTCTTGGAGCTTATAGCTTTCATGGGTGACCCTGAAGACCATGGCTCCAAGTGTTGCCTGAGCTCTTAAACATCAAAACTGCTTCCCTTTCACCTTGAGTCCAGAGAGTGATTAAAGGGAAGTTCCTCCAGAACTGCTCTTAACTGCACTTTGTTTCAATATCCAACGATAATATCTCATCTTTTAAGACAAACTCTGAAATCCCGACACATAGTTTTTCTCTTTTCACTCGAGTGATCAGAATCAGTCTCACACTTCACTTCTAAAATATCACTTAGCCTTCATCACTCAGGCTTTTTTCTTCATTCATATTATCATGCTGTTTCCAAACTATGCGTCCTCCAGTGTTAAATGATTTTTGCCTATAAAGCTTATTTCTTTATACACAAAAACTATCCAGGAAAGATTTTATTTCATTACTTATTTATTTTGGAGATAATAGGGTTTGGAGTTTGGTTACATGGACATGATTAAGTGCCATTGTACGACACTGGAAACCAATGGGTGATGTCACTAGGACACTATCATTGTTTGAAACAATCTGTGGCTATTTCCCACTGACTAATCAGTGGATGTGTTTATCTTCTTAAAGTTGAAATTCCCCCTCCTTTATAAGTCCTTTGGGTTTATCCTTGTGTCTTGCAGGTAACAAGTCATAATACCCAATTTAATTTGGTTTTGAAACTCATCAGTAAACCATATCAGGATAATTTACCAGAACTGCATGGCTTCATTTTAGCTTCAATTTTCTTTTTTTCTTAATAAAAGATGAAAATTTGTTCAGAATGTTTGTTCGCCATTTCTAAAGCAGTATTTTATTGATAATGCTGTGCTGTGCATCTCTTCAAGACACTGTTCAGTTGCTAAGCCCATAAAACAGTCCTGCAACTATTGTAAGACATGGCCAATCAGTGAAAATCAAAATTTATCAATGTGCCGAATTCATGGCTACCAAACAAATTTGAAGAAAACTTTCACATGCAACTATTGATTGGCTTCAAATCCAATTTTGTGGTACCTTCTCATTCAGTTTTTATACTTGTGGTTGAAGAGTTTTTAGCCATAACATCCTTCTTTAAAGCCTTCATCCTCAAAATTTCATCTGTGTTTCACATCCAAGTATCACTGGTAGGCTTGTCCTTAGCAACTTCCCTTGGATGTATGAGAAATTTTAATGCCCCTTCTCTAACAGATCAAACTGTTCTTTACCTCTTCTAACCTTGTTGCACAGACTTGATTTGTCTCAAACTTGAAGTCTGAGTAGGAGGAAATAGATTGGTTTGTAATCCAGAGATTTTCTTCAGCAGCACACTTCCAATTACCATTACTCAGCCATGTTCTTCGGTGTCAACTACAGGACCAAAAATCTGAAACTTTGTCTCTCAGGGGCCACAGAGCTCTGGTCAAAAATAAATTAAGTTTTCTGGTGCTACTTCTCTGTCTAGCACAAGTTTTGTTTATCCTCTGTTTTGTCTTTTTTCTTGGGCCCTTCTAAGCTATAGTTCTGCAGCAAACTCATATGTACTTTAGTCATCCTTCAATCTAGCAACCCAAAGGATGTGGAACCAAAAAAGCTCAACACGAGGAAAACATAGCTCCTATGACGTGTTTTCGAATTTACCCGTATTGTGATGTTACAGTCAGACTGGTATGCAGAGGCATGCATGTGAAACCACTCCAATCTGGTCATCACTTCTTTTTCCACTCATCTCAAGCTGCTTCTACAATGAAGGCAAATCACAGAAATTTGTGTATGAAAAGCAAAAGAAGTAGTAGCTACTGACTCTCAAAATGATAGCATATCACTGTAATCTTTGCTGCATGGCTGCAACAGTTGCCTCCCCTTTGAGGTAAAATTGATGGGTTCTCCTGGAACACTAGTCAGTTATGTTTTGGTGTTTTTCTGCCTCTGCATTGCAGTGCACCCTGTCGCCTCAAGCAACATTTAGGCTGACAATTGGCTAAGTGCCTCACTATTATAGCTATACTTGCTACTCAGATCACTGCATGGACAATGGGTCAGAAATCTAAAGGATTGCAGAGTCTCCTCAGTGGCTGGAACTTTTTCTATAATTGTTATCATCATTATTATTTAACACCATCATTCTTGTAGCTACTGGAGTTAGAGGTACACATTACCCTTTCCCATGCCCACTTGCCTTCCCCCTGTCTTCCTCTCTTGCATGCCTGATTGGACAAAATCTTTCTCACATGGAGGCAATGAACTGAAGCTTCGTCGCTGGTTCCCTCTCAGCTTCTTACCCCTTCAACGAATCCTCTTTTTAAAGAACTATCGCTGCACTTTGAAACCTTGAAACTGCATCAGAGATGCACCAGAAGAAGAGCACAGAGAGGCTGACGAGGAGGTCCATACATCTTCTAGTTTGGTGTCGAAGCTGACAGCCTGTCAGGAGAAAACTGCGGCGGATTAGACAGAACAAGGAGGCACAGGCACAGACAGACACACAAACACACCATTAAAAGTATTTTCTGACAAGGCAGCAGCTAACAGACCATGCATGAACACACGCACACCGACACAAAGGGGGAGTTTTCTTCAGATAATCCAGTAGGTTTCAGAGAGCATTCAGATACACACAGACAAGCACATTTGTATTCATACTCTGTACTGCTATGGGGAGTCAAAGAAGTGAAATTTTACTGACTTCTCTTATTGACCTATAAAACTGACCTTTCTTTAGCGTGGGTTTGTGTGTGTTTGTGGTTTGCGGCTAGCGGTGGTGTGTGGTGAACTGCCAGATTGTGAAGGTCATGATTTGCAAGGACTTCAAAATCTACTGAGAATTACTGATGTTTTCCTCAAAAGAAAATACTCTATTAAGCAATTGAAAAACAGAGTTTCAGCATTAAGATGTTAATTGAATTGCAATGCAACTAATTCTATAGTGACATGCTAACTTTTTAAAATAGGTTTAATGTCTCCTTAGGTGCCACAGTTAAGTCATGGCTTCGTCTTCCTACTTTGCTGCTGCCTTTCCTAATCACAGTGCATCAAAAAAAAAATCAAGATTATTGTTTTGTATCAGTATCAGCCTTGCACAAATGACAACAGCAGTTGTCCTTCTTTTACCACTTTTTTCATAATGCATAATTTCATGTTTTATTTAAATTCTAACAAGGTTTGACAAAGTCATGAATGAATATTTGATGCTTTGTTGACATTCCTAAATAGGGCAGAAGTTTTTTTACAGCAGCAAGAAACTTGCAAACCCCTCCACTGCTGCTCTATGCACATGAGAAAAAACAACAGAGTTGCATTTTCATGCTAAATGTGGTTTAGTATTCAGGATTAAAGTGTGGTTTTGTTTTGCTAAAGTTAGCAAAACAGTGATTAAACTTATTTAAACATTTATGAAGCTATACTTATGATAAATTACTCTTAGCACAGAGAAGTTTCTATATAATAAATGTGGTCTTGTACATCGCTGAATACATAAGTGTTCAGGAGAAGCTATGGGGATTGTGAATAAATTAATGTTCCTGGTACAAACAGGAGATAAAGAGAAGCACAGAAACCTGCACAATAGCTGGATTTAAATAGCTCTGGAGTGTATTTGGCATTTTGTTGACTTGTTTTCTGTGCAAGAAGAAAATTTGAAGACCATTGTGGGTTTGTTTTTTTAAAGCACAGGAAAGGAGAGAGGTTACAGAGAAAAGAAAAAAGCAAGTCGTTTGTGGAAATGTGTCAGTGCTCTCACTCTCTCCCTGTCGTGCCCACACACTCACACAGCTCTACCCCTCACAGCTTATCACTAAGTGCTCCAGGTGAGTTGGTGATTTAGACCAGTCATTTCCGAGCCTTTCTGTCTGCCTGTAATGACTCTATCCTGGGCCTGCTGGCACACGGAGATACTGAGAGCTGAAGTGAACGCTGAGCAGCGACTGCAGGGGACGGACCCTGCAGTGAGTGATGATCAATTAGACCCGGGGCTCTCCAACTTTCTGTTTTTTTTTATTTCTCCAGGCCTTTGAATGGATCACCCAGTCTGACAAGTTTTTAGACTAAAGACTCCAACTTGGGAAATATTTCTCTCACCATCATTTCCAACAAATGGACAAAAGAATGATTTATTTCCAGTCGTTCTACAACTGTGAACATAATGCAAAACTGCTACATCCTTCATGAACTGACAGCTGGATCATTTCTCTTGAATTGTGGAAACTCAAATAATCAATGGCCAATGTCAAGGTTGGTTCCAAAATGTGTTTATCAGAACATGTTCCCTTAATACCCAACCTGTAGGTATTAGAGGAACTGGAATTTGTGAAGGATTTTCTTCCAACTTGACCGATGGAATAAAACTGTGGTGTGTTTGCTCATTTGTGAAAACAAAAGATCACAACCGCGGGTGGAGGCTGACATTAATGGCTTTGGTTTTACCATCATCCATTTCTTGTAATCCCAGCTACTAGTTTTGATGTATGTGCATCTGCAATACAAAAACCTCTGATTCAATACATATAAAGGGAAAAACATGATATTTAAGCAATGTGTGGTTGCATACTTTGATATGATAGATTATGAGCTCTCAGCGCTGTGAACAGCAAATGAGCTGGGTCTGCACCAGAATATCATGCTGTACTTTTAATGAAGCTGTCCAATGGCCAGGAAGCATGCAATTATGGCATCTTTAAAATAGTTGTTTATACTCAGAGCTACTTTGTGATGATTCAGTTTGTGCATTTCCCTTAAAATGCCAGGTGGGCTATCTGAATTGAACTTTGTCATATCTGAATACAGTTGTATCAATATTTTCAATCACATATCCCAGGGATGCTGTCAGTTTAAACCACCATCACATTCTAGTTATCATGACAACGCTGATGTTCCTTACATATATATATATATATATATATATATTTTTTTTTTCACTTATTGATTTAAAAGAATCATGTAGACTGTCCAAGGACTGTGAAGTGCCACATACATATTAGCGTACGCTTTATTACCATGATTGCTTTCTTCGTCTCCTTGGTACTCCATGGCGTTTGGCTAATATATATTGGCTTGTATATCTGGACACCTAGCAGTTGTCATATTGTTACAAAATCTGCAGAGAAAGAGTCTGAGCTAAAGAATTTACCACATGAGCTGTGGAAGAAGGTTGGAGTGAGAAGCTGGCTGAACAGCCAAATGACCATCAGGGGATTAACACCCACATTGAGTGTGTAACTCAGATGGGGTTTGTCATGATAATCAGCCAAAAAACCCTGAGGGACTGAGCAGCACCACTGGCGTTGTACTGTAATGGCAGCAATATCACCAGATTATCATCTCCAAGACCAACCAAATGAGGGTCAGAGGAGGTTCATCACAAAAACTTGGTCTGTCCCGGATTGTTGCACCCTCTCTGGCTCCCAATGGTGATATTACAGATAGACTCAAGACTCCTAATGAGTACAGCACGTTCTCCACATGGGAGGGTGCAGCAAATGTTTTTGCTTCGCAGCAGGAGGGGTGTCGAGAGCCATAGCCAAAAATAATGCATCCATTCTTGAAACTGCTTATCACATTCAGGGTTGCAGGGGCTTGAGCCAATTCCAGCCAAGCGAAAGGCAAGGTACAACATGAACACTTGTCTATCACAGGGCTGACACAGAGATACAAACAATCATACGTGCTCACGATCACACGGGGTGTAAAATTAAAGCACCAATCAACCAAAAAAATTCAAGCCTGCATGAAGAGAAAATGCAAACCCTTCAGAGAAAGACTCAGCAAGGGGCCCTCTAGCTGTGCATTGGTAGAAAATAAACCTATTACTGAGTTGGTCGTTCCCCTGCTGGATGAGAGCAATTTTCTCTTTTTCTTTTGTGCAGCTGTTTCTTTCTTAACCTCCACTTTGTGTTTTTAAAGAAAACTCTCTCATATTCTACAAACACTCTCAGGGATGTGGAAACCCATTTGCTCTTTATAAATGCAATATTTTATTCTATGACACCTCTTTATTGGATTTTGCACCAGGTTATACATTTAGTTTATAACTCCCATGACTGAACTTTGATATCAAGCATTTCTCACAACCTTATACCTGCTTTGAGCTTGAGTACAGGGCTACAGACAAAGTAGACAACCACCATCAAAAGTTACCGCTCTTCTTTTTTTATTTAACTGATACATTTAACCATTGTCAGAAAGTGAGATGAGATCTCGGTGAGTTCAGGGTGTGATCTGAACTCACACGGCTCAAGTTTGTAACACTTCACCATAGTACAAGCTTTCACACTTTGGACTTAAGCTCTGTAGCTTGTTATTTATTTGAGTAAACCACAAAGGCTTACGTACCATTTGCCCGGCTCCTGTTTTTATACTAAACCCTCAGGCCCCTTTTCTAAGTGCGCCACTTCTCTGTCTGTCTTCTTTTTTCTCTCAAAGATGTCAAACAGCTCCGTTACCTGGGCATCATCTCGTCTCTTGGTACAAGAATCAGTGGTTTTTATGCCTCTCATTCTCCCCTCTCTCCTCTGCTTCTGGGAGCTGCAGAGATTCCCAGTTGATCTCATTATACACACAAACAACAGATAGCTGCAAAAATGAAACTCCAAAGGATTTTTTTTGTTGTTTTCCAGTAGAGGGGAGATAACAATGCTTCTCATATAAGTGCAAATATCTTTACGGTATTGTTCTTGTCACCTCCTGACAGTCTGTCTCATCTCCTGTGGGGCAAACACAGTGCAAGCCTTTTCTCCGTGCAGTAATGTGTCAAATAATACAAATTGGAAGCAAAGTAGGTGTCAGTTTAAAGGCAGTAAAAGTGCAGGCTACTTTAGGGGGTTGTGCAGTGATGCAAGCAAACACGGAGACCAACCTGAAGTGTTTTCTTCAACTTCGATGTCCTTCACCATCAATAGTGTCCTAGATAAGTATTTAGACTTTTTACAGTCAATGCTTCAATTTAATCCCAAGGGAGGGGTGGTAGACACAGGCCTCCTCCCTCAAATTAAGGCACAAACAGTTTTTGTTTTGGCTGAACAGATTGTCCTTTCAGTTCAGATTTGTCCTTGAAGGGAAAGTTACAAAAAAGAAAATCTAACTTATTATCTCGTGCCTCCAAAATTAAGACACGAGTTGGAGAATTGTCCCTTGGGTTCAGCAGTAGTGATACCTTTAGGAACTAGAATGTCAAACTTTCTTTTTAATTGTAAGTTATTAGTGATGAAGCTCATGACATATGATGGAAATTTGCTCCATGATGAATCCTTTGAAATTTTTTTCTTGGGTCAAACTTGTCTCACAGTGACAGCCCAAGAGTAACTAAGGTGAAGACATAAATCAAGATCTTCTTGACAGGTTTTTCATAACGCTATGGTTCGGGAACAAAACAAAACATAACCTGTTGTGCAAAATTCCTCTCACAAACTGTCTGAACTGGACAATCCTTTTCTGATTATCTCTTCTTCTCTTCCCTTCAAATCTAAATTTGTGATATAACACAAAGTCAAACTCCCTGATGTCCAGCTCTTATCATACAGATCCAATAGTGTGTTGTGCACATGATTGGTGTATCTCAGCATCATAAACCCGAGTCAACTGAAGTGTAACTGATACAAAAACATCTGGAGCATAACTCCTTTTTTTCGGTGTACAACCTGGATGCTGCATGAGTTGAAGCTGTGTACCTGTCACAAAGACTCAGATTATATAAGAGATCAGAATAACAATAAGCACGCCATATTTGACAATGCAGCATTAGGACAAGGACACTGAGTGTACTTGTCAGTCATGAAGAAAATACGTCATTCACAGGCGGTCATGTGGTGGAATATGCTTTAAGATTTATTACGGATTGTCAAGTTGCCAATACATCCTCTCAACTATTTCCCACAATCCCACCTGCTGTCATCTAAGATCTGCTGCTTGAATGCTACAATACCATTGGCCATAAAAACACAATGATATCAACGTAATCTTCGTATAGGGGATAATTCATAGAGAACAGGTGATTAAGCTGCTGTTCTTTGGATTGCAGGACAAGATGTTATTCCTGTTTCTTAATCAGGGGTTGGGGTCCAGTAGCTCCTCATGCTTCTCTCACATCTGTGCCCGCTAAAATGATGAAATTGTAATCAATTGTGATATAGAAGAAAGCTTGGTTATGTAATCTAGTAAAATAGCTCTATATCAAATTGCTTTGTTTTAATTTACCCTTTTCAGTGCTTCAGATTTTTTCTTCTCAGAAGAAAAAATGAAAAGTAGATGTTAAATTTGAAGCACAGTAGAAGAAAGAGCATTGTGAGGTTTTTTTTTTAAATAGTCAATTGTACCTGAACATTATATACTGAAAGATGATCTGTTCCTCATATATAATGGTCACTGACAGGAACCAAAAGAGGGTCGTCCATGTGTTTTTTAACATCAAACTGAAAATTGCAAGTGAAAAAATTGAGGCTGTTACATGCAAAAAAAAATGAAAGAGAGTTGAAAAAATTCAGTAAAAAATCAACTTTGCAAAAATTTCAGGTAAGTGATGATCTTCATCTGGTTTCTACCTTTGCTTGTTTTACCACTGAAAGTAACTCTAAAAGTTGGTTTTCTTTATGAGGAGGGCAGAGTTAACCAAAAACAAACACAAAAAGTGGACAAAAAGTAACCCTATATCCACTTTTCTCTGATCATTTTATCAAATTTGAAAAAACACCGGTAAAATCTTCAACTGATTAGTGTCTACATCTATAAAACAAGGAAATAATGACTGGAGTCTCTACTGAAACGCACTTAGAAATCACACAAATGTAAGTCGTATATCGACCATATAATGGTGAGTACTCTAATTTGTGTAGTTAAAAGTATGTTTAAGGCATCAAAGCTCTGCTTTGCCACTGGTTTGAACAGCCAGGACTTTTTTGATGAATCAGAAAAAGACTCCAATGAACGTTAAAATGCTACATTCATTTCCCTAAAGCCTATTTGATTCATTTATTTCACGTTTTAAAACATTAATCACTTCACTGTTGCTTTTAACCAAACTTTTCCAAGCAGTATTCAGTTATGCTCTGTTACTCCCTCATAACCTTGTTTAAATTCAAATCTGATTTGCATTAAATTCAATTGCAGCTGCTTAAACTCATATAAATCACCACCCCTCTGTGTTCTCTGTGGCCGTAATGAGCGAAGAGCACAGCGGACACTAAATCATCCTGGAGAGCAAATTACCGTAATCTGACAGCAGCCAGGCACCTGCACAGCACCTTCGTAATCACAGCACAGAAACTCTATTTGTGTGTATGTGCGCCCACTTCCACGTGTGTGTGTGTGTGTGTGTGTGTGTGTGTGAATGTGTGTGTGTGTGTGTGTGTGTGTGTGTGTGTGTGTGTGTGTGTGTTTGTGTGTTTAGACACTCTCGGGGAAAGAGGGTTGACTCCCATAACACAGTGGGCCGTCGAGGCATTTATCAGACATCAGAAGAAGGCTGCCGCCACTTTGTCTGAAGCCTAAAGGTGAAGCCTGATAAGTGAAGAAACACACACATACACACACCAACAAACTCACACTTTCTCGCTGCTGCCTACTTCTGGAAAAAGCGGGGTTTGACCTTTATCAGATGGGAGCGCCAACACGCTAATAGCCCTGTCCGCACCCCAATTAGAAGTGGTAAGAGAGGGGTTGAACAGAGCTCAGTCTGCCACTGAGGATCTGACTGACAGATGGGAATTGTTCAGGCTGTCAGATAAAGAGAGGGAGAGGTACAAAACTATGAAAGAGTGAAAAAGATAATCATAGGAAATTAAAGGAACTGTTGAGGCAGCGGTGGCTTTTTTCTAACATGTGATTTTTTTCTTTTTTGGAACAACTTAGCCAAAAAAGCACACATTACAAAATGCATCGATGAGAAATTAAGCTACAACTAAATTGCTCTTAGATTCTAACCAGAGTGTTGACAGGAAATGTTTCTCCTAAAGGCAGCCTTAAGGAGAGATGTTGCTACCTTTATCAAAAGGGTTCAGACGTTAAAGCTGTATCTGTGGTAGGACAGCTGACATGATGCAACTACAAGGTAACAGGGCCCCTCCAGGCCCACTTGAAGAGACAAAATGTGAAATAAAAATGTAGAGATAGTCTCAACTCACAAGACTAATGCCTGAAGGATATCTGACATCTTTATCTGCCTAACTCATGAGGTCCAGCTCACTACACCTGCTGCCTTTTCCTCAGTCACGGCATGAGGATCACAGTGGTTGAGCTTCTGAGGCCTCTGCACCAAACCTTAAACTCTCAGACTGTATTGATGCATTTTTCTGACTTTGTTACAGCTAAAAAAAACCCAGCTCTTCTTATCTTATACTCAGAATGGTCTATCCAACAATTTATTGTATGTAATTGGCTATCAAGTTTAAATAAAGTGCAAATGAAAAAAGAAAATCCAATATTTTCCAATTTTTCTGTTTTCCTTTAAAAAAATCATATCTTGAATGAATCAGAAGAGCAATATAGGAATAAAAATAATACAAAAAAATCATCAGACAGTGCAAAAAATTGATTCATTAACACTCTGCAGAAGCTTCAGTCAAAATTGGATTATGCACTCACACCTGTATCTGGGTTGTTATGATAAAAAGTTTCCTGTGGTGGATGGAAACAAACTTAATAAGAGCAATGAGCAAAGAAATACAGCCAAGTTGAGGGTCATAAAAGCAAAACAATCAGCTGAAATGTGTTGAATTACAGCATAAGGAGTTCTCTGTGGGTTCATCACTGAGCAACATCTTTATAGAAAATAATAATCAAAGAATAATTTGGAAAATGCTTTATAATTCTTTCGACAGAAGAAAATGTTACAGTCAAAAGGGAACCACAAAGATGCAAATTTCAGTAATGATTTTTTTGTAAGTGGTTATTTTGACTGGGGTGTTAATATCAGAGCAATGCTCCAAGGCAGTTCGCTTTCAGACAGTTTAATGTGTATCTTTGCATGAAGATTGTTTGGTGTACGGTGTACAAATAAAAGGAGATAAACCAATGTAATGAGTTGCAGAGGGTGAGGCAAGAACTACATTTTGCAACCTGCAGACTTGTTTCTTCTACTTATAAAAACAGTCATAAAAAAGAGAATTAAAGGCCCCTTAAAAAGAAAGAAAATCTTGATTTTACGCATCTACTTAGTTCTCCAACCCTCAGAACTCTGAAGTAAAAAAGCACCTTCATTGTGTGTGTAGTGTATCTATTCGTGATATTAAGAACCTACAAAGCTTTACATTGGCTTCTCTGGTGACCTTATGTAAAGTAATCCCACGTCCTCCCCACAACACTACAGGTTTGCATTGGTGTAGCTGGGACAAGATGCACAAGAATTGAGCCAGACATGCTAACTTCTTGCAAAAGCAAACAAAATGTGAATATTCAAGAAAAGTTTTTTTGGCATCGGCATATGTTCTCCTGGAGTGCATGTCGAGTCTGCTTTTGGTGTTTTTCTACCTCTGCATTTGCCTTCATCTACTCTGCCTACATTGGTGGTAATAGGCTTCAAAGTGGAGAGGCTGTAGAGCCTCCATGGAGGCTAATTTGTGATGTTTTTTATACAACTGAAACACTCTTTGTATAGAACACAATTAAGACATATTTATGTCATAAACAGCTTGCCACAACATTAGACCTTCAATGTAAACAAGTATAGATTTGTTCTGCTTTAGTGAATGGATTTCACCTAAGGTACCAATACAATGAGAAGGTCATGAATAAAACATGTTAAACAAGCATGTTTTTCTATTTTAACATGTTTTCAAATCATGCTCCATCTGTCGTCAGCCACTTCAAAAGTTCTCTGTATAAGGCTTATGTATGCACTGTGTGTGTGTGGTTGAATGTTCAAAGGTGAGTGTGTGTGCAGAGCAGAAGGTTAAGTCCCGTCTCTCCCTGCAGATTGAAACGAGCGTCGATGTGATATGAGACATTCCAAGTTATTGAACCCCGGCTGATTGGATGGTAACAGGGAGTGATTGCTCTTTTCTTTCGCGGCCAGTCCAGCCTTCTGTCAAGCTTTATGAGTTTTTGAGACAGTAACACCCAGGACAGAGCAACAGGAGATTGTAAAAAGATTTTAAAAAATAAAGGCTGTGATACAATGATGGCTGTGTTCAGTTACATGCTGTATTGGCGGCATACATTTGCATGCAGCAAAGCTTGAGCCACTCTATTATAAATTCATCAGGTGTAGAAGCATGAGTAATTAGACAAAGGTCCTCAATACTAACATTAGCATTCTGTGTGAAACAGATGAGAGCATGACGTCCCCAGAAGATGAGTGTTGCAGTGGTCCATTGAATAATACTTCACAAGCTGTCCTTCTCGTGGTCAATCTCTGCTGCTACAAGGAAAACGTTTTTGTTGCTTCCGTCAGTTTCACCTGTGTCTTGTCTTATATGGTCTTATGGTTGTATATCTCTCTGTATGTTGTCAGGGCGGGATCCGATTTGATAGGTTAGGCCATCAGCTGGTCTAGCTGCAGCTGACGTAGGTCTGAATTTATAGTTTTGGATTATTGCAAAATGCTGTTATAAACAAGCCTTATTATGCAGATAACCTGGTGAAAGTACGTTGCATACAGTTTAACATTCTAAGTTGCAACCTGTATTTACTGGTAGACATAAAATACACAGCTGATGAATACCTTCATTAAATACGTCAGTCAGTAGTTGGTATGTGGCAGGTCAGGACACAAACAAAGGCACAATATGACGCTGAATGGGTTTCATGGAGTAACTGGATGACACCAGTATAAACCAGCTTTAATGACAGAGATAAACACCCTCCATGAGTGCAACATCCCTGTATCAAACAGTGTTGACACTGTAGTCTTAAAAGTACATGAAATTTTCATCTGATTATCGTGCAGGAGCTTTTAAATTATAGATGAAATACTACATCACTGCTAAGTGGCGTGAAAGTACAGATTCATTCCATAAATGGCACAGAAATGCCTCTGCCGTAGAATAAATACAGTCAAAATAGATGCATCCATCCAAGAGTATTTTTTACCCACACTGACACGAAGTTGTGCAATATTTAGCATGCTCCTTCCTCCACACAATGCACTGCACAGTTATCGAAAGGCTGCACAATCATGGGCGACAGGCAGAGTGGGGAAGCTGGAGTCATTAATGCCCTTAAGAACCATTATCCAGACCTATCCAGACCCACCTCCCTGTCGTTTTTTACTATTCTCAAACTGCTGCTTTCATGGCAATCAGACTAATGCAGACACCCACGGTTGAGCGGAGCAGGCAGGGGCAGGTGGGTTTAAAAGAGGAGAAAGATAAAAACTGAGAGGGCTCACAGAGGAGGAGAACAAGCAGAGGAGAATAAAAGAGAGCAGAAGTGTGGAAATTTTAATATTCTTCTCCAGCATGCTCTGGGTGGTGATTTGACACCCGTTTAATTGTTGGAAGTGACCCCAACCATGATGAATGCCATAAAGAAATTGCAGATTTGAAAGAGAAAGAGATGAGAAGCAGGAGAGAAAAAAAAACTGACAAAAGAGAGATGAGAGGAAGTTAATTCCAAATCACAGGAGGACACAAATCAAGGAAAGACGTGTGTGGAAAGGAAAGAGCTGAGGTATGCCTCGTATTCGTCGACACAAAGTTGCTGCAGGTGCTCTCTGAAAGGTGGAGACGGGGAGGAATCATGCTTCTCATTACAGAGACGGCGCAGGGTTCCGCTTCCGTTCAGGACTCATCAGAGTGATTCCTTTAAATCCTTTCTGCCCTCTGATAGCCTCCAGGGGAGAGAATATCAAAGCAAGGAGACGAGAGGTACAGAGAAAACACAGAGCAAGTGCTCATTTATCACTGCATGAAGACTCAGCCTCACTTTCTCGAGCTGGAGAGGAGTAACAGTAAAAGTGAGACCTTTTCACAACCAACGAAGTGAGCTACACTCGACTGAGTGACAAAAATAACAGTATTATTCTAATGAAAAGCTTAGATTTTGACACAAAAAAAAATCAAAATTATAGACGTTTCTTTTTTATTAAGGCTTAGTTTTTGTCACATATAAAGCCCAATAATTAAAAATTTTATTCAGCTTTGTTTTTCTCAGTTAGCTCTCTGGCAAAGATGAAACAAAGATTACAGAAATTACACTGCAGCACACTACCACAGAAGAATTAAGAACAAATGATATCTCTAGCTTCTTAATTTGATCGCTTTTATTTTGTTATTCAAATGATTCATCGCGCTGCTTGATTTGTTTATGGAAAGCACTAAATGAGCCACTGAATCAGACAAAATTAAAACTGAGGTGCAGACGAGGGAAAAAGATTGAAATGTTTTTAATTTTCCCCTCAAAATGGTAATGAATGCCTTATCTTCCTCAAAAATCAAGAGTTTGAGATGCCCTCGTGAAATTACGAAATACATAAGCCTCATTGTGGCACTTTCAATCAAATATAATGAGTGAACTGAAAATGACTTGAAAGTTGGATAATGGGAATATTATTTGTACAGTATGACCTTTGACCCTTTACCTCAAGGTGTGCAGCAGGAGACATTAAAGTTGTGATGTAAAATTGGGGTCAGGGCCCAAATAATGTTGGGAACCACTGAGTTGGCATTCAAAGAACATATGTGCAAGTGTGTCAGTGTGTGAATGTGAAAACAACCTGCTGGTTTTTCATTCAATTCCTTTACATCACACCTCTATCATTACTTCAAGCCTCGATCCTCATGTGTACAATTAAAAGGCTCAAACCCAGCAACTCTACTTAGTGATAATACATCCAATAGCTGCTGAGCGCTGCGTGTGTCCCAGCATGTGTGTTGCTATCTCCTGAAAGATTTAACACACCCTGCTGGTTTTTATCACTCTCTTTCTGGCAGGCTAAAGCCGTTTCTTTATCTCTGGCTGTTGTCATGGTGTCACCTTGTTGGATGACACCTGAGTGGTCTCAGCATCTCTGTGGTGACTGACATGGATCGATCCCTCGACGACGAGCCCCCTCCTGATGATGTCATTGTGTAGTAATTGGATTGTAATTGGTGTTTAATGGTGTGTGCGTTAATGCCGCTGGAGCCTGTCTCTGTGGAGACTGTCCTCAAACGGAGACATTTCACGCTCCTGCAGGACTGTCATGGAGTCCTGCCATCGATTTATGATTCCTTCCTGACGCCATGATTGCATTGATTTTCCTCTTCAGTCTCCTCAGGCTTTTTTTAATTGAATATCACATGATTTTATGATGTAGTCTCATGGGCTGACAAAATAATTGTGTCTCGAGGGCTCCTTCACTCCTGACAATTCAGCGCTTATCCTACCGGTATCTAGATTCTTATCTCAACATCCTTAACATTAATCGAGGCATCCTAACTTGTAATCTCGGGCTCTAACAACACTCTCCAGAAACATAAACCAGTTATATATGCTGATTGTGTACGTGTGTGTGTGTGTGTGTGTGTGTGTGTGTATATGTGTGGTTCCCTCCTCTGGCTCTCTGTTTATAGGCCAGCAGACACATGTGGTGGCTCCCCAAAGGCATCGACATTCATTAAGAATTCATCAGTGGCAAGATGGTGCTTTCTTAATCAATTCTGTGTGATCTTGCAGATGCTTTCAGCCTCATTGACAGAGAGGAGCAGCAAAGTGTGAGAAATGAGCGTGTGTTTAAGAGGCGAGGGCTTTTCTTTACTTTGTGAGCTGAATTTCTTACATTTTTATGATAAACTACAAAAAAGTGAAAAGCTTTGATGTTTTGCTCAAACACACTCTGAAGTTAAGCAGGTGGACGCTGCAGCACAACATTCTGACCTGTGCATCCTGTTTACTAAATAGTTGATGCCACGCCTGCCAAGAGGTCAGTGTAAAACAACAGGGAAAAACAAAGCTCATATAAGTTTTACATACCCGTTAGTCTCTGCCTCTTCACTTTACACCTGATTAAAGTGACCAACCACTAATTGTGCAGCAATTGAACTCCGGACCCCACAATGCATGGTGAGAATGGATCATAGTGCTGCAATACTGCTTATATCAGGTAAACAAGGTTTTGCAGCTTTTAGACAAATGCAACAAGATTCTGCAAGAGCTTATTACTTTTAATCCATTGCATTTCAAAGACAAATATTGTACTTTGGATTCCACTTCACTTCTTGGAAGCTCATCGTTACTCGTTATTTTAAGGCTCAGCATAATTTTGTAGTCAGCTGTCTGTGTTTTTCTTTTCTAAAATGCAATTGGCCACATGCTTTGCCCTTAGAGAAGAGAACCAATCACAGTCACTTCAGCAACTCAGGTGTGGTGATTAAAAGAATAAACCAAGGGGAAATCAGCTATGTTTTGTTGATCTGTTTACATGTTTAGAGTTTATTTGTGGAGTTCCAGGGGTGGAAGTGAAGATTACATTTTGTGATTTACTTATTTATTTTTGTTTGTTTGTTCCACCAAAACCAACTCTTCAGTAAACAGAGGACTTGAACACAGTGTAGCCAAATGACATCTCCATACAACCGCAAAGTAATGACGTGAGAAATATTTTCACAAGGTGTAATAATTTTTCAAAGTTTTACCACCATTTTTCTGGAATGCATTGGAGACATGGATTTTGACTTGTAGTCAGCCACCAGGGGTTTCGCATTTGTGGATGCTTCAGTTAGAGCTGACTGTCATTGGGTCCATTGATACAGACACTGACACAAACCAAAAGTTCCTTACAGAAGCTTTAGTTAAAAAGAAGTCCTGATCCATCAAATACAATTTGACAAATCCAGGCAACATTTACCAACTGTGTCTGAAATTAATCCTGTCTGTTCTTATAACCTTCCACGTGAAAACACCTGTATCAAAAAAGTACATCCATTCTCTCCAAGTGGGTGGGGCGTCACTAGGCTGCTTTAAGGTTTTTCTTTCTAAATCATTTTCATCACCAGCCAACATGATGACATTACTGCTGGTAGCTGTCCTGACTTGTCATTAAAGCTTTTGTGTCATAAAGTTGATCAGAGCCAAAGTTGAACTCAGCCTTTGTCGGCTGTTTGTTTTTTCTCTGCAGCTGGAGTTTGCTCTCTGCCAAAGATCATTTGTGAGGAGAGAGGCTCCACTCTGTGCCATCAGGAGACACATTTTGATTCATAGTTACAAGCTTATCAAGATAATAATTTTCACCTTTTAGTATTTGGATCAAGTGAAGTGGCTCATGAAGAGTTATATATAAAATTGAAATGTCCAAAGCTATGCAAATGTTATCTTTGTAAAGTAACGCTATTGTCTCTGGAACAAACATTCTTCTTGTTTGCTGTCAGAGACTTTATTTTCTGTTTACTGTCTCACTGTCATAAAACCAACATTTAATTCACAAATGGCTGACTTTATATTACTTCCATGGCCCATTTGTTCCAACACATTTCAGATCCATCAAAAACAAGTCCAAGACAAATTTACCCCAAAGGGACCGTAAAGCCAACATGACAGCCTTTGTTTATCATCAGATGCAAAAATGCAGATAATGTTTTAATACAAGGTGTAAATAGGGTTAAACAAGTCCATTAACTCACAAATCTTCAGCAAATCAATGCAAATTTATGTGAAGCTGAATCCAAATGTCATATTGAAATCATTAGCATGCTAATGTGAGAGCTCAAAATAACTTGGAGTTAATGTTATTCAAAAGAAGGAGACAAGATCAGTTCACTTCAGCAGTTTGTTTCAAAAATAACTTTACTGCTTAAAATTGGGAGTGAATTCACTGGGATTGTCACTGCTGATAGCTCTGTGGATTGTTTTCCAGAGTATGGTTTGGTTTGATAGAAAAATAATCTCATGGTTTGTTTAGAAAAACTCCTGTGGGAAACTAATTTTCTGTGTATTGATTACACATCAAGAGCACAAAGGAGCACTGGTTAGTTGTATATGGCCGTCTTCTAAAAGAAGACAAGCTCTAGGTCCAACAACTTTTAGTAAACTTTAAAGAGGGGGTATGATGCTTCTCCATTTTCAGACATGGATATGAAAGAAATGGTGGATGTTCTTACCAAACGCGAGCAAGTTTTTAAACCATTAAGTTTTCCCATGTTGTAGAGATTCCTGAGTCTTCCTTTAGACTGATCAAAATGGCCCATTCTAAGATAGCACAAATGATGAGGTCAATACATTACGGTCCCCTAACTGGTTCATGACACAATGGTGGAGTGGGCCTTAAACACCAAGTTCTGCATGTAGTAATGGCCCTGATTGGTCCCCAGAGGGCCAACCGATCAGAGGGAAGGGGGTTTGTGGAGCAGGCTGCCTTAAAGAGACAGAAGCTAAAACAAAGCATTTCAAACAGAGGATGAAAAAGGATTTTTCTAAAACACCTGAGTGAGAAAAATGTCTTTTTTACATTTTTTTTTAGCTGTAAATCATGTGAAGCTACTATGGGGATAGCAGAAGAATGGGACAAAAATGTACAACACTCCCTCTTTAAGTTAGGCAAAGGGATTGAATTGATCCATTTTGAGAATAAGATATGCATAAAACTTTTTTAATAGTCTGTAAAGTTCTTGTGTTTTCAATACAATATGCACAAGGGAGAGTGAGATAGTGTATAGTAGCACGTTAGAAGTGTATTTCACTTATAGCAAGTGCCTTTACATTTGCAAGATGTTATTTATTTATTTATTTTTTTCAGATTTGTGCAGGTTCAGTTACCTAAAACTTGCATAATCTTTCTTTCTTCATTCCCAAGAGTGAATTTATGTCAGAGGAGAGAAAGGTCACACAGAGTTCTACTTCTGATCGCACAGTAACTAAAAGTAACAGTGACATACAACATTAACATGACATGCTGCTGCTCTCATCTCCTTCATGAACTCTCCACCTCTGTTTTGCGTCTGACTGCAGATTACACTTCCTGTCTTTTGTTGTCAGACTTTAAACACCACTAAATGAAGTTGCCTGAGAAACATTTTACTGCGTCGCCTTCAGGAGGCACAGCGAGCCTCCCTGACTTTTATCTCAAATAACACATAAACAACGCGCGGAAAGAAGAGAACAAAGCCTCGCCGGTGTTCATGCATGAAAGTGATTGGAGAGGGGACGGGCGAGGACACAGAAGAGGAGAAGAGAGTGTTTATTTAAGTAATGAGCTCTTGTCTTCACACTTTCTGCTTCCAGCTGAGGCTTTTTGTTCTGCTGGCTGCTTTTCATGTGGATTAAACTGCAAAGGAACTCTACCTTGTTTCGACTTGGGTTGCCAAATGGCGTCTTAGACTGAGCTGTGTAAGTTAGCTTGGCTTTGGGGAGATATACAGCATGGCAATTGATTACACTGAGCCTGAAGCAGAATAAGAAAAATCTCTATGTTCACTTAATTTCCAAAAAATGATCTCAGACCAAAGCAGTCTTCTAGGAAAACAGGAAAGCATCATCATTTTTTTGTAATGATTGCCAAACATGTTCACACACCTTCTCATTTTTTAACATGCAGCTATGTTTGAAAGCTATGAACAGCCATGAACACATAGAGGCTTAACAGGTCAATACAGAGAGCTGGAAATCAAGAAGGTGCATGTAAGCTTTTATCTGGGTCAGAAACTACACACTGGAGGTGTGTTCGATGGACAGACAAGTGTCTGAAGTTGAAACAGATTATTAGGGATGTCTCAAGGATCCTTGCAGTGTAGTAGTGGCTACAGACCTGTCCGTAGTTCACTATCTGTATGCAAAAAGTTACTGCTATGTACACATTACACAAAGGTCTTTTAAATGTGCCGGTGACTCTGCGAAAAAAGGAGGGAGACAGGGCTTTTTCAGCATTTGCTCCGAGGCTCTGGAACAGTCTCCCAGAGGAAATTAGATCTGCTGAGTCAGTAACCTCTTTTAAATCGCTTCTTAAAACATATTTTTTGAGAGCCTTCCCTGATTTCAGCTGAGGCCTTTTATTGTCTTTTATTCATACATGTGTTTTACCTTGTTGTTTCAATTGTGTATTTTTAATCATTATTTTTAGCTGATCCTGTTCTTGTGTTTTCTTGCCTGCTCTGATGACCGATTTTACTTGAACCATTTCTCAGAGCACTGTTGCTTGAATTGCCGGTAAAGCACTTTGTAACTTTGCGTTTGAAAAGTGCTATACAAAAAAGTTATTATTATTATTACATTTCGGCTTTGCAAATACAATGTTGGTTTGTCAAGATGCATAAGAAGGTTCACCACCGCAAAACAAAAAAACAAAAAACAACTTCAGCAAATGACCCACAGCTCCATGAGTAATCAGTAAAAGGACAAATATTCAGTGGATTGACATTTTTGTTGGTGACATCCAGTTTTTACACCAGATAGGAGTTTTAATAAACCATTTACCTTTATGTCTACATAATCCATTATCTGTCAAACAAAAGACATAAACTTGTGTCAATAAATCAGAAACTCTCCCAAGCCAAGGATAAGCACAGACTGCTGAGTACATGACCTGGGTTATGATACATTAATACAACAGAAAACTACATTCGGACAGCAAACTGTGCCAAATTTATCAGTTTTATATATATATATATATATATATTTTTTTTTTTTATTAGAATTGATAAGTAGTGGTTTGATGATATACACTATGTCACCATGAATATGAAATTTGTTTATGTTGATCATAGTGTAAGCCTCATATTGAGTCCTCAGTGCTGTAAAAACAACTTTGTCATTAACTGCACAAACTAAAAACTAAATCAAGACAACAACGTTGGAAGTTAATATTATCTGTTTTCCATCAAATCTGGTATAATGAGGATAGGTGCTTTACTGGTGTGTCAGTGACCATTATGACTGGTGGTGACCGTCAGCTGTCAACCATTGACACTTTCAGCTGAAGGTTCCCAATTATTACTGTCATTCTTATCTCCAAAACACCTGTTGCTCTGTTGCAAAGGTGATCCTGTGTGGATTTGTAGAATTTGAGTCCATGCTAGATTTTCCTCTTGGACAACAGACCACAGAACAATCAGACATTTTATGCTGCTTACAGTTTTAATTAAGTCTTTGAAAACAATACCTTGTCTGGGGGGGGGGGGGGGGGGGGGGGGGGGGGGGGGGGGGGGGGGGCAGTGAGAGCTAAGAGTTGCCAAAATACAATAATTTAGGTGTTGGTCTGATGCACAGCAAACAACATCATTTCAAAGGAACTGTAGGAAAGAAGGAGTTGTGTAGGGATTTGTGCCACTGGAAAGTTAATTTGAATCATTTTATTGATTATATCATAATTGCGATCCTATTTTTTGACTTTTAAAATGCATGATCTGATATTTAATTTTATATTTTGAAACTAAAGTCACCTGTTTGAAATTGTACTAAATTTACATGAGTTTCAAATGTAATAAAATAATTCAAACTGACTCTCTGGTGACACAAATCTTAGCCCACAGAACTCCCCTTCTTAGATCTTAAAACGAGTAGCACTTCTACACCAAGTTAAATGCCAAAGGTCAGTGTATCTGTTAATAGAACAGGTTGTTACGATGTGTCACTTAAACACTCCATAAGTCAAACCAGAGTTATTGTGAACCTCTGCTGCAGGAGCAGAAGTGGGACAGGACTTTGGAGAGTTCATTCCAAGTTCATGGACTCCATTCAGCTCCCTGACATTGTTCTTTTTCTCTTGTAATGATATGCCTCAGTTAGCCAGCACATTGTCACATTGTTTTATGTCTGTCTCCCTACTTGCTGATTTTTCTCCACAGACAAGCAGAGACACACCAGATGTTTGCCACATAAATACAACACGAAAGAGACACGTCTCCTTTACATCCATATTTTACAAGATGAAATATATAGGCTGTTTGGGTTTTAAAAAGGTGAGACAGGGAAGAGTGCTGCTGTTATTTTGCTCCCTGAACATGCAGACAACACAAAGTCTGGAACAAAACAGAGGAATGAACTTGAAGGAAACAGCCTAACCTCAGTGCAAGTGATTGAAAATTCAACTGTGTCAAACCAAACTGCAGGCTGAAAGGTGTCTTATAGACCCGGCTCTTGAACTTGAACAAATATTATGTTCACTTTTAATTCCGGCTGTTGCTTTATGGAAGGAGAGGTATGAACACTGCTCAACTTAGTGCCAAGAACCAGCTGTAATAATGCAGAAACATTAAGTAAGCAAACTAAAGCAGAGCAAGGACAGTTAAGGGCAGAGTGTTTTCTCAGGAGAAAAATAAATCAATATGTTTTCTGTTTGAGCGACCACACAAACTTCAATAAGGATCTGCTGTTTAAAATACACAAGCAAAATATATCCCCAAGCATAATCGATCTGGACTGTATGACACGCGGCTCAATATCAGATGGGACTGTGTATCAGTGTGACAGTACAAATGGCAAAGGCAGCATATATATTAATTTACATCCAGGGTTTCACAATTAATCTATGAGTTTGTCAGCATTCACAGGCTGGTTTCACTTACGCTTTGTTAAAAGTCATGAGCTCACTCTTTCTGTTTATTCTGGCAGGCCCTGTGAACAAGGAGAGCAACCCTCATGAACTTTCTCTCTCTCTCTCTCTCTCTCTCTCTCTCTCTCTCTCTCATGTGTCAGTTTCAATAGAAGGGGACGGGGGCATAAACTTTGCACAGAAAGTACGAAAAGTGCATTTTCTTTGTCGTAACAGTGGTTCTTGACACAAAATAATTGTATGCAGTTGTAAAGCCTGTTTATTTCTCCTGTAGATGGTGCCACATTTTTCAGAAACATGCATTTGTGGAATGACCAGCAGTAAACAAAATTTGCCAAATTTTCTCTGCTAATTCTGAACACCTTCAGATGATGATCAAGTTTACTTATATGAGCCAGATATGACAGACTTATCTGGGGCACTCAATCCTTTTCAGTGCAGTTTCCATTCCTGTGTTCTTCCAAGGAGCTGAGTCATTCCACAGCCAAAAACAAAAGGTTTGTCATCACTTTGAATTGTCCATAGATGTGAGTGTGTATGAATGATTTTTGACCCTGTGATAGGCACTGACAGCTGGGAGCAACTCCTTCACGGCCCTGAAAGTGGTATATATATAATGGATGGACGTTATGTGGATGTAGAAAGCAGACATCTAAAAATACGCACCAAAATATTCAGTATCTGTGGCACCTAAAGTAAAAGACACACACACACACACAAGTGAGATTAAATTTAGAAGCAGCAGTTCAAAGAGGAAAAAAAGGCTGAAGAAAGTGTATCCTCCGTCATTTTCCTACAATAGAAGCCTGGTCGTATCCCACTGAGGAGAGTCAAACACAAGGACATGAATGATTCAGCATCTGGCTTCTCCACATCTCTGTACATGTCTCTATAGAGCCTTTTTGGAACAGCGGATACAAGTAAGAGCTCCTTCTTTCTGTCCCTGACAGGGTTTGTTCAGGTTCCAACCTGCACACTGGAACTTTTGCTGGTTGGAAGGACTGAAGGCTGTGAGATATACATGACAGAGGAATGAAATACTCTAAATTACAAATAGGTGTGGTCAGCATGCTGTAAACCAGGGATGTCCAAACTAAGGCCTGGGGGCCAATTGTGGCCTGCTGTCAATTTTCAAGCGGCCCCCAGCTCTCGTCTTACCATGTGTTAGTTAGTCACTTCGATTAATCATGTTCTAACTGTTTACATTTACAGTTACTGTCAAGTGCTTGAAATAAATTGTAGTATATCTGGTAACATTTCACAAAGATTTGGACTGTGCATAGGCAACTTTATAAAGCTAAAGCTCTGTACAATTTGCAAAAACTCAACAACTTTTACAGCTGACATTTAATTGCATTTGGCATGATGCAAAATGCGTTTCATGAGTTGTTTAGAATTGAAAAAAAAAAAAGAGGATGAAAAAACTGAATTAAAGATATGAAATGGTCAAAAAAGACAAAAGTTGAAGCAGAAAATGGTTCAAAATGCAGGATCAGAGATATTTGCGGTTTAAAATGTTTTATAATTGTCGTATAAACAAACGTGACAAAGTCCAGATCCTGATTCTGCCATAAAATTGTTATATATTTTTCCCAGGTTTGGGAAAAATCTCAAAGGTCTGCAATAAAAGCACAAGCATGTTTGACTTTACATTTTTTTGTTTGGTTTTTTTTTAGAAACCACTCAAAAGAAATAGTTTTTCAATAGAGCGCTCAGTTGCAACTTTCACTGTTAGTAAACATGTCCATAGGAGCCGCTGGCCCTTGGTCATTTTCACAGTTTCCAATACGGCCCTTTAGGGAAAAAGTTTGGACACCCCTGCTGTAAACAGTGTTATCCTGAAAAATTGAGATGTAACTTTCAGAATGACTGTCCATGTTTGATTCAGGCTAACTTTAAAAAAAAAAGAACATGTAACTTCTACTTTGTGAGAGTGGATGGCATGATGCTTAGTTTTCTATGAAATTTTCAACAAGAAAACCTCTGGCTTCTTACCTTTGGCTCCGAATTGTAATCTACCTTTAAATAAAGGAATGTCAGCCTTCAGTCCTTCCAACCTCAAGTTCTGAATAGATCTGTGCTCATCTCCTGTCTGCACTTAGCAATGATTTAAAAATCAGAACTGACTTCATAGAAAAACTTTCTGTTGCTTTGTCCACTATCATTTCGTGAATGTCAAACCATGACCTCCACAGAGTTCATTCAGTGTCACATCCTGCCTTCTGAGAATCATCTGCCCCCTGTTTCCTGTCACCTTGTTATACCGTGAAAGCTTTACCCTCAACTTTGCAAAATTTAGCGGATGTGTAAAGGAGCCTTTATATTTTTCAGCTCCCTGATCCTCACACGATTTTTCCTGGATTTTTTTAAAAGTCCAAATGGATCCGTCCAAATGTCAAACCTGAGGCTTCAAAATAACAATCTACAAACCAGCAGTGACTATCACAGGGTCTGAAAAGTGATGCCGGGCATACACATCTAAGGGACAAATATGACAGGGGTATCAATCTTTTTGAACTTTCTGCTTCAAAGTGAGTCAGAGTATTTCTCAAAACGTCAAACTATTGCTTGGAGAAACACTTGTGGCCATAAAGCTATCAGAATGACAAAATAGTTTGAGCGAGAAAACTCAAACACCTGAGGTTGTTTCTTCAGAACAAAAGCAAATCATTTCAGTCTTTACTTTTGTTGGGACATACATCAGAGTAGTGGTTAAAAAATGGATTGAAAGTCACAAAAAAAGGGAAGTACCCAGCAGTTGGAGGTAAGGTTAGAAAAATGTCAGCATTTCTCTTATCCTCAGCCCCATCATGTCCTCGGTTTCAATCTCCAGCATGCAATCTTTGGGCATTTTTCTGGGCAGCTGGAGGGCTTTCTTTCAGCTTTGGCAGAGGCTGTTCTTGAATTTCATCTCTTTGTTCTTCAAGAGGGAAACAGCTTCAAGATTTTGCCAGCAGATCAAATTGAATTGATCTCCACTTCAATGCGCATGCTCTACACAAGCATTGAAGTGGTGTTGGCAGCTGTCTAAAAGGCCTCTTGTGAATTTGTTGCCAGACACTGAGATAAAACGCTGAGGTGGAGGGTGGAAGGAACAAAACACAAAAACAGAATGACACTGTGCAAGGTTGGTCATTTCTAGAGGTAATTCGAAAACATTCAACTCTGATACGAATGTCAAAACAACTTTCATGTACCAACTTGTCAGGTGTGTAGTTTCTTTTTTAAAGTATCTTTGTTAGATTTCAAAGGACTCACATATTCATCGGTTTTCCCTCCACTCCTCTGGGCAACGTTTGGGTGGCAGCAGGCTGAGCATCATAGCCAAGATATCTCCCTCCTCAGCAGAGCTTTCCAGCTCATTCGTGAGTCTTTCCGAGGCCAGCTCCCTCCATCATGTTCTGGGTGTGCTTCCTGGTATCCC
Organism: Thalassoma bifasciatum; assembly: GCA_008086565.1. NCBI lineage: Eukaryota > Metazoa > Chordata > Actinopteri > Labriformes > Labridae > Thalassoma > Thalassoma bifasciatum. The sequence goes on along the minus strand of RPOG01000229.1, from coordinate 512,389 downwards.
AGCTAATTGGACTTGCCTGGAAAACGTTCCAAATGTGGTGCCCAGAAGGCTTGCAGTTGAGATATACCAACTAACTCAACTCCAACCTTTCAGAATAAAGAAGGAGACTGCTGCTACTTAATCTTAGGGTCATTTTTTGGCCCTGATTGGCCAAACCCTAATGATCAAGGGGGAATGACTCAACCCATTATTTGTCCAAATAATCCTCATGAATGTGGTTCAAATATTAGCCTCCCAACCTGGGATCATAGACATGTTTGATATTTATGATCCCAGGTATGAATGACAGCATGCCAAAAAAACAATAAGAGGAGCAGACTGGGACATGTCAACATGTAAGCAAGAACGTGGCTGCAAATGTAAACATGAATCTCAGGCCAAGAGGAAAATTTAACACCTGCTTTACAGCACGCACACCAGAACAGCCAGCTGACACAAATCAGCGCCTGTGTTTGTTTGTCTCCTGATGCCTTGTTTGATCATGTGAAAGGGATTGTCCTGTTAAACCTTCCAGTTTGTGTTCAAAGGACTGTAAAGTTAAATACCCGCTGGGACTATCCAAAATGGTTTTTCTCAGCGTGGACAAATTAGACACGTATTTTCTCAAGTGAAAAGTGACAGGGATCCCTACTGTCTACAAAAAGCTCTGCGACCTGTGGACAGTATTGTGAGGACAAGTCATTTGGACACTTCGTATATCATTTAATAGAATTGAGATCATGTTAAATATTATGTCATTTAATCTTTAGACATAAAGAGTCTTTGTTTGGTTCACTTACAGACCCAAGCCCAACAAAGTTGGGTCAGAAATGTGGAAGCAGGGGCCAAAAGTGACCACGTGGTTAAATATATTTCATCTTTTTGTTTGTTTTCAATCATTTAAATGCTTAATTGGGTAGAAAATATAGCATATTACTTCTAACGAATTCTTGGTGGCATCTCTGCGTGTTTTGATGTTTGAACCTTGTTTTTGTAAAGTGGATTGGTGAGCAAATGTGGGACTCAGACGTTATTGACATTGTATTGCGAAGTAATCTTTTCACTTTTTTAAAATAGTTTCTATTGCACTGTGGAGGCTGGCATCCAATTTAATAACACAAAACATAACTTTTCACCTACGCCTGTGTTTTTCCTGCATTGTCTTTCAATCTGGAAAGAGAACCCTGTGACAGCCACACTTAAGATAAATGCCTACACATCTTGTCTCTTAAGTCAGTAACCATCTGCATCATATATTTGATTCCAGCGACGGGAAACAGGACTCATAAATTAAAACACAAGACAACCCCTGTTTTAGTTTTATCAAGGCCACCAGTGCTGGGAAACTGAGTCTGTTTGTTTGACTTTGACAATGTTTACCCGCACACACACTGTGGAAGAGACTCGGCATTAATTAGGGGGCTTAATTACTCAAATGAAGAGCTATTAAAAGAAAAGTAAGACATCAAAAATATCCAGAGGCTTCAGTCCGAGGACACAGTTGTGACTCATGAAGATGAGTTTCGGCAGTTATATTAAAAACATATTAAAGTCAACGTAAAAGGTAAAAGATTTATCATGCAGGGACTTTGTGTTAAATAATTCAAAGCTAAAGGCACTAACAGGGAGTAACAGGTTGATGGATCACAAAAGTAGGGCTGTGAGTGACAATTTATGATGGTGGGCAATCCAGACACTGTGGATCAATTGCAGATGAGACGTCTCTGTCAGGATTTTGAAAGGTTGAGTTTGACTCACAGGCAAAAGCAGAAATTCAGCTCTTTGTAAAATCCATCTTTTGTCCTCCTACTGATCCTGACTCAGTTGGACGTTAGCTTATAAAAGTCTCTTGTGCTCCAAGAGATGGTTTTGCCAAGTCAATGTCCTCATATTTCAATTTTTTAATCAAGGATCTTAACGTTGATCTTAATTGATACATTTAATCTGCACTTAAGTCGATGCAAATCTGGTTCTGAGCAAGCAGAAACCCAGTGGGAGAGGAAAGCAGGCCTTAGGATCTAGGGACGTTCCAAAGCTACCAATTTGATAGTTTTGGACAGAAATTTTAGTTTTCAGAAAGCACAATTTATTTTCTTACATAACTAAACATGGGATAATGGAACCTACAACAGTGTTATATTTGTTTACCCAACTACCACTGGCAAAACTCACTCCACCAACCTGAAATCCTCCTGAGAGGGTAATACCCTCATGTCTGAGCTGGTTGTGTATCGTTCTGGTTGGGTACTGATATGCTAGTTTTGCCAGTCAAAGCTTAGGTTCAACTCTACCTCAGTATCCCAATAACAAGATTGACCAATAAAAAGCCACACTACAAGCTGCTATTCTCCCCTGGGCATCACATTAAACTTCAACTATCACTTCTTATAGAGATAATGCAACCCTGTCTGGGCCAAAATAGAGGTAATGCTTTTTGCAGAGCTTTAACTTTACACTTCTTACAAGTTAGGAGTAGGCAGAAGTGTTAAGCAGCTGCTCGTGGTAGCTTTATATTCATCACAGTTGTGATTTGAATTTAAGGATTGACTAGCAAGGGGGAAAGCGTTGTTTGAAAAACAAAAACAAATTTGAGTTTTTGTTTAAAATTTTATCATCTTCTTAAAGTTAAAGAGCCCCCGAGCATCCATATCTCATTAGTTCCTCAGGCTCATTGCTGTGGACCTGCCAGACTCCAGCTGCTACAGCTATTGCAGTTTCTCCAGCATCACTTCAGCGCCAAACCACTGACTCTGTCATCACTCTCTTGCTCTTTCTCTAACCCCAACACAGTCAAAGTGAATGTCTGTCTAACACAGGTCTGGTTCTGCTCAAGGTTTCTGCCTGCAGAAGGTTTTCCTTTCTTTTGAAACTTAGTCAATGCTGCAGACTACTCTACCCATGATGGATAAATGTTGGGCCTTTGCTTGATAATATTTGTTGTAATTCAATACTATAAAGATAAAGCTTTGAACTGAGCTGTTTATGATTTAATCCCATTTCAAGTGTCTTCAAATTTGTTTTTATTTCGTTATAAGAGATAAAACAGTGTGTTCTCAAAGTCCTGTCCCCAATAGTGAATCCACTTGAAAATTCATATTGATACTTCTTGTTCCTCTGTGCATCTGTGGCTTTTTTTGTATGAAGCTTTCAACATAAAAAAGATCAGCAGGAGGCCAGAGGTAATTCTTAATAACCTTTTCCAAATAGAGAATTTGATTACATTTCTAAGTTGAATTAACTCCACACAAATAGACAAAAAAAATGGAAACCTTCAGATACATCTATTTCTTTCCTTTGCTGTGCATCAGATAAACCTCATTCAGCTATTTTCTCTCAAGGTCACTCAGAGTGCATGTATCTGCTCTCTAAAACCATTACTCAGGATCTTTCGACAGGAACTGCAGCACCAATTTTGTTACAGAGGAGCAGAGACAGTGGCCAAGACTCAGAGCCAATATCAGTAATGCATTCTCTGACCAGCTCGCTGCTGCTAACTGTGTGAGGCTGGAACAGTCACTGCGAGGAAGTCCATGTATTGTGACTCATATTGGTAATCAACAGTTTTGCCAGTTTCAACTGAAATGCCAAAGAAGACACTCTTTGAATAAATGAGTCATGAGTCTGATGGTTAGAGAGGAGGAGAGCATCAGAGTGGATGAATCAGAAATCTGCCTCAATCTATACAGAGGGATGAACAGAGAGTGACATGCAGTGAGTTTGGGCTTTTTAATTATAAGCATATGAGGCTCATAATGGTTTAAAGGCTGTATTGACTATGACTGACCTCTGAAGAATCAGTTATTAGTGAGAAACCAACAACAAATGAGTAAAAAGAAAGTTATTGGTTAGTTATTATAGGAAGTTATAAAAAGAAAGAAACAGTGACAGCAAGAGAACAAGAGAAGGGGGTAGACAAGAAAAAGATAAACAAACAGGAGGAAAAGGGTCACAGGAATAGAAGAAGGAAAAAGAAAGAGGTAAAAATAAATGAGAATGATAGGAAGAAAAGGGAGAGGGGGAGAGGAATCAGTCTGATACAGTGAAAGAAAAACGTAGGAACTAGTAGTTTGGAAGTGAAAGAAAGGTTACATGAAATACGGAGGAGGAGCGAGAAGTAACATAAAAAAGGATGGATAAGGGGATTAAAAAATGAAGAAGAAAGAGAACAGAATTAACAAGAGAGAAAAAAGGAAAGAAAATGATGAGGTAGGAAAAAAACATTCATAACAAAGAAGAACGTGAAGAATTGAAATAAGGAAGATGGAGATGAAGTAGAAAATGAAGAAGTAAAGGCGTAAAGTGAGGAGAAAATTGTATTTTTAAAAAAGAGAAGTTGGGTAAAGAAATAGTAAAGGTAGAAGTGGTATAAGAAGAGGATGGACCTGCCAAACCTCTAATGAAGTGTCAGTTCATGAATAGATGAAGTAAAAGACGTCAATAAATCACTGAGTTTGAGTAAACGTCATAAAAAAGGAGAGAGGAATAAATGAGAAATGACAAAAAATTGACAGAAATATTTCTGACTTTTAAAAACGAAAATGAAAATGAATTCATTCTTTTCCTTCCATTGTCGTGTCTGCAAATATCCAGAGGCATTCGCAAGTGAATGTGTCCTAAAGGAGGAGACGTAGGAAGCGAGTGACAGCGCCAGCAGTTATAAAGATGACTGATGTATGTAGCAGATGGAGTGTTTTACGACCTGTACCGCCACTCCATTTAACTGTGTGTAAAATTGATGGCCATCCATAATTGACCTCTGTAGCCTGTACAGTACTCAAAGCTGTTCCTCCACTTTCAGGAAAAGAATGGAGTTCTTTCTTTTCTTCACAACACAAGGGAAGGGAAGGGGCGTTTGATTTATGTAGCTGTGCGGCAGGTTGGTGTTTCAACATCACAGGCTTTTGATGGCTTTTTCTGACAGAGGAGGCAACAGAAAGGGAACAAATGAGGAAAGAAGATGAGAGAGGACGGGGTAGGGAGGCAGAAGAAGATAAAGAAGGGGCAGTAGAGGTAGAGGAACATCAACACAAGGTAAGCAAGAAAAATCAACTGTAAGACTGTCAGGAGAAGGTTAGAATTACAGCCACCAAAGAGTGTTTGTCCATATACTAACCTGTTCAAGGCCACAATAATCTGGACTAATGGATTCTGTCATCTATAGTGGTGTATTGACAGCCTGCATTATCATATTGAACTTGTTTCATGGCTGTCAAATGAAACTCCCCCGCTCTGTGAATAATATGCCTCTCTACAGATTCCATACTCTGTTAGCTATTAAGCAAAGTGAGCAGCTTGCAGGGACCACCCAACACCTGCTTCTGGTCTGTCACTTCAAGTTAGCTCGGATATATTTTACCATGAACGCTGTGCCCCCTGAACAGTTGGTTGAAAATGTTTTTAGTTTTTGAAGGGATTAAGAGTTTCTGAAAAGAATAAGAATCCAAAATACAGTATCATAGGCAACATGTTGCTGACCTGGGAGACGAAACTGACTTCGAAATTAAAATGTCTTGAGACAATGATAAGAGCTTTAGATCCATGTCAAATTCCACTATATCTATATCTGGTTCGTCTCCGCTCCATCACATCACCAGAGTTTATAGGCTTCAATTACAGTGGATAAGTTGTTCTGGCCGCATTTCAGGTCTAATATGTTAAAGCCATCTGTAGACTGTTATCTAGCGCCAGATGTCGGCGCAACAATGCATCACTTTGCACTACATAAAAATGTTGTGGTTTGATTTGCATTGTCACACATACACTTTAGAACCTCTGAACAAATGTTTGGGACACAACAAAGTGAACACAGGAAAGAATGTGAGAAAGACACATCTGGGTCACGCACACATGCGACAAATCAAGAAGCAGACCAAGGATATTTAAACTCAGCCATCTCACACTACTAAAAGAGAGAAAACCACATCATTGGCCAGGGAATGGCCGGTGTCATACACTTGGTGAACAATAGGTTTCATTGTCAGGTGAGGGAGGCTGTGGAGACCAATAATACCAAACTGGTTATGTTTGCAGTGATGTTTTCACTACTTTTGTTCCTATATATATCCAGATATCCTACATGTAACATGGTTGCATTGTTTACACATGTGATCAGGTGTTAGCATGTTGATGCTAACAGGTGCAAGGCCTGATGTTCCCTACGAGCTAAGAAGAAGGAGGCCAGGACAACAAAGTGCTGGTACTGGGGTGTGGAGTAAGGCACAGCATCAACCCGTCCTTCCATCCATTATTACAGGGAATGCTAGATCTGTCTTTGCTAAGATGAATGAGCCAGCCATGCTAACCCAGCTCCAGAGGGAATGCCATGCTCTGTGGAGGTGGTGGTTGACAGGAGATTTATGGCCAAGCTGTCAAATGTCTCTGTTTTTTTCAAGGTTACACTTATATTGTACTTATTGGAATTTCTGTACTATACATTTTCTTGTTTGCTGCTGTAACTTTTTAAATTTCCTCTTTGTGGGACGAATAAAGGATTATCTTATCTTGTCTTGTCTTACCAAAACTCTCTCCAGGAAGATTCCTAGTATCAGCAGCAGAGGAAATTATGTTCTTTTCTCTCTGAGACTTTTTTTTTTCAAGAAAGCAGATTTTTTTTTTCTCCCGTCACCTTTCTTTAAAACAGATACAGTTCAAGAGTCATGCCTCAGGCTGACATCTCTCTATGAACACCTGCACAAGCCGCATTCACACGTCTCATTGAGGGAGAATTGTGTTGAATTGTGCTATTGTAGATTCAACCAGTTTGAGGATTTAATGTCCTTTCAAAATCTGCTCTTAAACCCAAAAATGTAACACTATGTTTAGAAATTCCAGCTTTTGCATCATGTTTGCTAGGGGAGTGTTTGCATAGTAGAAGAAATTGTTAAAGCATGACCACCATACCTGCATACCACTAACATGCACCAATTGTAAGGACTTCAATTTACAATCATATTTTTCCTATTCTGATTTGATTGAAGTGGCAAGATCACATCATGTTCAAGAAACATTCCAGCTGTCCACTGCATCATATCATTTTCTACACTTCAGCCTGACATGTAATGTATGATCTGATGCATCTGTCATGACAACATATTGGAAATCAATTTCTCTTTCTACTGCCTGTCCCTCTGTCTAAAAGCTGTTTATAATGTATTGATGAAGTCAGCGAGCAGCAGCCTGCAGGATAAACCAATAAAACCAATAATAGATTCATTACTGTTTACCAAAGTCCTTTATCAATCAAAATATGCATAAACATTGCTTATATCTGGATTGAGACTCAAAGAACTCTGATCCTCCTGCTCTGTGGATGTGATTCTGTGAAGTCCTTTCATGTCGTCTCTACAGCACAGTGCTTTAGTTTAAAGCATCCATAAAACAGCCGCTCTGATGTTAGTTTACAATTTCAACATAAAAAAGTAGCTGTTGACTTTATCCCTCTGAATCTTGCAGCAGTAGTTAAACATAAAGTCTGACACTGCAGCAACAGACATATTGCTTGCTTGAGGCTAATTTATAATGAGTAGAAACTGGTGCGACTCTGCACGGTGCGGTGACAGATTCAGACTACTTTATTACCACGTCAACAACACAAAGTAGCTTCGAAATCAATGTTTGTGTTTGCAGAGAGAAGCAAACAAACACTATGCAGATACTACCACAGTGCATTTTTAGTTCTAAGCCATTCAAATGTACCACGAAATACCAGTTTATATCCCACAACTTAGATTGCAAATTTCATGGACTCTGGTGCATTGCTGCAGCAGGGGTCATATTCTGGTTCTTTCATGCCTAAGGGTCAGATCTGCTTCCAAGCTGAGGTTCTCATTGAGAGTTAAAGCAGAGCTGGCAGGGAGGAAGAAGAGAGCCTGTGCACACCTTTGTAGTTTCCTGCTGGACTCTTGAACAGATGGTGGAAGGGTGGCTCCCTAATAATCTTGGACACTGTGTGACACTTCTGTCCTGAGCTTGTTGTCTTGCTGAGCTGCACTGTAAACAAGGACATGCAAACACACTGCAGAGAGTTTAAAGTGTGTCACGGCTCCTTGGTTCAAGTTTTTCATCTTTTGTGGGAAGCTTGTCTTTGAATACAGAGGCCATTAAAAACGGGCATGGCTTTTTATGTTGAACATTGGACATTTGACTTAAATCTTATTTTGAAAAATGTGTTTTTGATTCCCTTTTTGCAATAAAATCGAACAAGTTAATTTTTTGATTTTAACATTCATGAGGTTTAAGTGTACTACAGTTGAAATGAAGCCAGTGGATTTTATGTACTCAACAGATAGACAAAACACATGTATGTTATTTATATGGAAATGCATTCAAAGTCTTAAATTAATGTGCATCTTCTTGCTTGTCCCTAGCTACACTTAAATGTATGCCGGATAAGTCTCTATGTTTCCCTGCCTCTTGGCTTTGTTGTTCTCCCACCTCTCAAGGTTTAAGATTGTGTTTTTTTTTCTTTAACCACAGCCAGAAATCCTCAACTAACACTTTATAGTTATAGAAGCATGGCTTGGTGCTGTAATAAATTCAAGACATAGACCTTAACAATGAAAAGAACACGCGGTTTTTGCATTTTCAATTATTTTTGTACCTCAGAGAGACAGTGAGATGTTTTACAGCAGGGAAAATCTGCTTCCTGTTCATACATCGTAAAGCATAACGCAGGGTGTTGAATAACCTGGCTGCACTCGTAGCATCTGTTTGAAGAACACCTCAGGTATGTTTAGGGAGAGCATGTTCACACTGCAGCTCAGACTCTTCCTTTTGTCTTCCTTTTAAGAAATGATGACCTGTGGGTGTTTTGATTTTCAATTTGTTCTGTTCCCAGAGATCTATTCTTCATGCTGATGCTTTTCCATTTCATTATACTCAAACATAATAGATATGCTAAAAAGGGAAGAGGTCACAATGAGGGAAATTCAATGGAGTGACATAAATCCAGACAATGCCAATACCCTTGTTAAATCAAAGTATTGGCATGGTGATGAGTTTATAAGAATGGACAAAGACTCCTTTAGCAACTGCATGCCATAAGTAAGTTGCCTCAATTTACTGTGTGTATATTCCCAAACAGAAAACTCCAGTCATAAACAGAAAACTGCTTTGTCAGCTGCATTTTGTCAGCTTCATGCACAGCTTTTGCGGCCGCGGTGTAAAAGTTCCTGTGCCCTTTGAATGTGACACAGCATGGCTGTCAGCTGGAGCACGGTGAGAGTGTAACATTCAATGTTTATTTAATGGAGTTGGAGAAGAGAGTATCAAACTTTGTCCTCTGTCTTCTCTCAGAGGGCGAACCTCTGAATGAGCCTGATCCGTGGGAAGTCTTCATGCCTGTATAGGTTTTAAAGAACTGGCTTCACCTGAGAGGCGTTATTGTTCTTGCCTGTTAGGATTAAGATAAATGGAAACAAAGCAGGAGAGGAAACCTGGGTCATGTTGGAGGTACTTTACAAGGCTTCACAATGGTTGAGTAATCCACTGTAGTACAAACTGATAAAGGTATTTTCTTGGCTGCAGAAATAGAAAAAAAAACAGTTTTTATTTTTATTTTCAAATGGTAAAAACATTGAGAATAAATCTCTGCAGACCTTCCTTCAATCTGAATAATCTAGGTTATATTATTTGCATTTGCTGTAGCTGAACAGTTGCATCATTATAACATCAGCAGAAGCTCTGACTCAAATTTGAGTTGGCTTAGCACAGGAACCAGATCGGTAAACCTCATGTGTCCATTCGGATAAATTTGATTAATTTTGGAAGCTGGATTGTGCTGTAAGATTCTTGGTGCATTTTCTTTGATTACATCAGACCAAATTTGGCAGGGGATGGTAACTATTTGGTACTCTGGATGTGTTGGTAGGTCACATGCTTGCACACTGTGTCAGAGTTAACACAACTTTAAACATAACTTCCTTCAACACAGTAACACATACTGTTGGGATTGTTCCTGAATCAACGGACCCCCTGCTCAAAACACAGGGTATGTGCAAAGACTTCTGGGAACATCGATAAACTTTCTCAATAACATGGAGCCCCCCTGTAACAGCATCCTAAATAAATTTGTGTTGAAGTTTGACCTTGTCTCAGTCTTCCTCTTTTGATGGATCTTAAACACATCTTGATTTTATTTGCTGTAAAGGCCTTGAAATGAAAACTCTGTTTCCTCTGAGTCCTAAAATAGCCAGTGCTCAAGCCAAATTGTGTCATCAGCCCTTGAGTCCAAATTAAGTCACAATTCCAGAAAATCATGATCCAAGTTGGACTTGAAGTCTGATGATGTCTCCAATAAGGTCACTTTTTGCAAAAAAGAAGACTGAGATGTTTCCACTTGCTTCAGTGACCTCACATAATTATTCTAGCTCTTATCTAATGAGTTCATGGTCTAAATTTACATTTTGGAGTCTTATTTTGTTCAGCATTAGGTTCATTTTCTTGGCCCTGGATGTATTTACAATAATACAAACAGCAAATGCTGAAACATGTGAAAAGTTCTTGGATTTTGTTGCTCTTGGAAAATGAACAATGTGTAAGTCCAAGCTCTCCAAATTACTGACATATATCCCCAACCAAGTTAGCATTAGCTGATATTTGCATTTCCAAAGTCATAGGTCCCCGGCAGCTTCACCCAGTTTCTAAATGCGAACACATTGTGACTGCCAAAGTTTCAACTTCAAAATTATGATTTCAAGACTAAAGTGTGACACCAACTGCTCTGAGTGGATCACACCAACAATGGTGAAACAGATTTGGCTGAAAGTTGTAGATCATTGACATATCATTGAGTCCTGCAAGCATACTGAACTGTGAAGTGTCTTTAGTTCACACAGAGACAGTTTCGGAATTGGTGGAAATAACAGAAAACAATGAATAATTTGATTTGTATTTCTTTGGTCTACTGTTTTACTTTGAAAGTTCAGACACTTTGTGATTGTTTGTGAGTTGACTGCATGGAGCATTGGTTTATCCACTTCTCCCAGGTTCAAATACTTCCTCCCAACAACACTGTTGCTCAGGTAAATGTGTGAAAGACGTAACACAGTAGTGCTCAGGTACTGCATCATTTTGGCACCTGTATCAAGAAATGCAGGCCCTTTTGTATTGTACAGAAGATGTCCTTATCTGGTTGTTGCAGCTCCTGAAAACCAAGTCTATAAAGTTTGAAATAACATTACTCACCCCGTGGCAAGTCCATAAAACTTTTACCTTTGCAGTGACAAACATCCAGTGTATGGGAGTTTTTTATGCCTCACAAAAGTTCACCAGGCTTACAAATTGAATTTTCTTCTCTTTGTGAAACTTTTTGAGTTTACTTTGACATTCCTTTGCATGACTTACTGTTATTGTGGAAAATAATCTCAGAGTAAGCAATAGTTGATCCTCATAACACTTCAATTTCTTCTACTCAGCATAGCCCTGAACTCACCCCTAAATCTGTTCAAATCTGCAGGTCTTGTTGCACTGTTTGATCCCCAGTTTGTCTTAATATTCATATCAAGAGCAGCAAAAGTCAGAGAAACTGAAAGCAGAAACAGGCACTTCAAAGTGTGTGGAGGAGTAAAATGAAGTTTTCACAGTGAATGAAGAGGCAGGTGTGCAGGGGACAAACAGATCTGAGACGAGTCAAGTGAAGCTGAAGAGAAAAACGTTCATGAATTTGATGTGGAGATAACAGGATGAGCTGACACTTCACTGACTGCCGCCGCCACCGCTGCTCACTGCGAGAGTGAACAAATTTAATGAATAGAGGAAGAGACTTTTTACTTGGCTAGACTCCATTTTGTCAACACAATTGTTTTTTTGTTTTTTGTTTTTTTTGCAAATAAAGTCAAGCACAGAGGACGGTGTTGGGCTGCTTTTGTTATGGTACTTTCCAGCATAGTGAAATAACTGTAATATGTGAGGTAATGCTGCAGCGTTCTGCAAAGAAAAACAAGACAATAAAAACATATGGAATTGCTGGAAACTGCTTGGAAAAACACAATTTACCAGGATGTGATTGGAATAGGAAAAGACCTTGAGTTAACATAAAATCCTCATCAGGCCTCATCCAAACTGGGACAAGGAAGAAATATGAGCAATATACTGTCAACTTGTCAAAACCTGCCTATTTTTAAAAAGGCATTCAGGGACTAATTATGCTCTGTTGATCTTAGAAATCATGAAAATGGGAAGCCTAGCTCAGCATCAGTCAAGAGCTGCTCTGTACAATGAGTTGCTTTGGTTAAGCTTGGCATTTTCTTTGTCATTAAAATAGTTTTGTAGTCCTTGTATTCTGTTTAATTTTGTCACTCATTCTCCCTGTGTGTTTGGTTTAGTTGATTACCTGATTACGTGTGCTTGATTAACCAGTGATATATATGGTGCCTTCAAAGAGGGTCATGGGAAGTAACCACATGACACCTCTTCCTATCATATTCACATCATAAGTCAAGTTTTCAAGAGTTCTGAGGTCACAACATGTCTGATGACTTTCTCTGAAATGCCTGAGCCAATGCCTCATTTATCAATCAAATCAACGTTAGCTACAAACTGTACTCATAACAAAGCATATAAAGTATGGCAATGTGTGTTTGGTAAATTATTTCTTTGTTTTAACAATGATTTTGGCAAAAAATTGTTTAAAATGGGAAAAGCCTGTTTATTTCCCTTTTGTCTGTATGTTTTTGTCTGCATACTTGCCAGGGGTGTCCAAACTTTTTCCCTAAAGGGCCATATTGAAAACTGTGAAAATGACCAAGGGTCGACTGCTCTTATGGACATGTTTACAAACGGTAAAAGTTACAAATGAGCGCTCTATTGGAAAACTGTTTCTTTTAAGTGGTTTCTGAAAAAACAAACAAAAAAAGTGTAACATGCTTGTGCTTTTATTGAAGAAAAATATGTAACAGTTTATGGCAGAATCTTTATTACGTTTGTTTATACAACAATTATAAAAACATTTTAAACCCCAAATATCTGCAAATATAGGAGCAAATACTCACATTCTGAACCATTTTTTTCTTTAACTTTTGTCTTTTTTTGACCATTTGATATCTTTCATTCAGTTTTTTGGTCCTCTTGTGTTTTTTTTTTTTTTTTTAATTCTAAACAACTCATGAAACACATGATATATAAGAATAATTTCAAGCACTTGACAGAAACTGTAAATGTAAACAATTAGAACATGATTGATTTAAGAAACAAAACTTGAAAATAGACTTCGGGCCACAGTTGGCCCCCGGGCCATAGTTTGGACATCCCTGCTTTGCACTATCATCCAGCCATGACACTCAGAGATGATAAAAGTCTGTATTGTGTTTCTAATCAGGTTATTTAAACACCTTAAGGACAAAAGCACATTTTTTTCCATATCATACACCCCCGATTGTTTACATTAGATGAAATCATGATTCAACATTAACTTTATTTATTTAACAGGTAGGAAACTTGGCTCTTTGTCCATGCTATAGCTATTTAAAAACAAAAACATGACACAAGAGTCTTGAAACTGACCCTGCTGGTGTGTAACTGCCTCATACTGCATATAGCAAAACCATCTTATCCAAGTATCCATTAACAACTAGATAAACATCAGTGCCAGACTTAAATGCTAAGACAGCAAACAACAATAGCCCTGGCAAAAACACCAACAAACCACCTGAAAAGGGATTACTACAAGACTTCAAAAGCATGTCATGTTCGTGACCCAAATTGTAATCTTTCTTAAGGTCAAGTCTGGCTTCGAAGACAGAGGCAGAAATCTATGCAAGCATTGCCCCAAACTCATGAAATTCAAATATGTTCAGCTGTGGAAGGATCTGCACAGACGACAAGCACTTTGAGAATCCCCTGCAGAAAATATCCTGAGTCATGAGTCGAATTTTTTATACTAACTGTTCAAAAATGATACCAACATGCACAAGCACCCTGAGTGAAGGAGACTTAATATCAATAATGCTCAAACATTGCTTATAAAATGGTGATGTCTTATAAATATCACAAATTCTCAAGAGCAGAAGGTCTGTGCAGCCCCCGTCTGTTTGTTTTTTCCTCCAGTCATTGTGTCTGTTTGTTCCTGCCTCCATCTCCAATTCCCTCTGTTAGTCTGATTCTCCGGCTGATCGTCCATGCTTTGCTCGCACTTGTTTGCATCCCTAGCTTCTCTGCTGCTGTGTACAGCATGTCCTCATTACTAAAACATCAAGCGTGTTGCATTAATGCTCACTGACAGCCCCGCCTTTGCGTCATTGATGTATGCTTAGCTTGACATTTCTCCAGGATCCTCGACCACCGGCCCCCCTGCACCTCTGGCTGGAAGTGTTTGTTTTCATCTGTTTGTGTCCGTCTGTGTGCTGTGTGTGTGTGCGCATGTGTGTGTGGAGTCTGTCCCTGACTCCCTTTTTGTGACTATCTACAGCCATGCCTGCTACAAACACCTCTTACATCACTGCTTCTAGCTGCTTTTCTGCTTCTTTCTTGCATCAATACTCTGGATTTCTGCCATAATGGCATCAGGTAGCATTAAAAAAATCAATCTCTAAGGTTCGTCTCATCCATTCTTATTCATGCACCTTCAATCTTCCTATGTCCAACAAGTATCAAATATTAAAGATGACAAGATAGAGTATTTTTATGGATCCTGCAAGTCATCTTTCTCTGCTGCTGGGTGAATTATGTGATAGAAAACTGTCATGGGTACTTAAGTGAGGAGAACTTGAGGCCTAGCTGGCTTCATCCATGATAAACGGATTGAGCTGGTTCAGCTGTTCCAGCATATTTTGGACAAGCCCGAGGATTTCACCCAAAATACACGCTGCATTGTGGATTGTGCAACAAGCAAGGCAGTCGTATTTACAATTTGTTCAATCTCTTCATGATTTTAAGTGCTGAGAGGCTCAAAAATTCTGCAGAGATGACTTGACATCCTCAATAAGAGGATACAAGGATGAGGAGAAAAGCAAAGCTCTTTCTGTGCAACACAATATCCGAGGGTTCATCCCGGAAAAGTGCACACAACTGTGATCAACAGCAATAACAATTCAGCGCGGTGACAATCAAAGGCTGCTGTTCGCTGCATCACTTGATCCACAGCTATTCTGCAAATACAGGCGATTCTCCTGAAGGCAGAATGACTGACAGGCAGAGCTGGAGGGATGCAAAGAGATTTGTTACAAAGAACTCAATCTGGAATGACAGAAATCCTTATTTTTCCTGCAAATGGGTGAATACTAGAGGGCAAAAATTGCAAAGCCTTTGTTTATAAAGTTAAAACATAGTCTTAGTTCTGTGACTTAATCCCAGTTATTTACTTTCATGAAGATTATTATCAAGCACCCAACAAACAATAATGTGCTGAGAGGAAATTACCCACAAATTAGCAATTATTTCCAAGTTTCTGCCAGATAGAATTATGAGGCTAGTAGTTCAATAGCTTCACATCTATTTAAAACAGTAATCTATGATTTGACTTTACACATGGGACCCTTGGTTTAACCAAGATGGTGCCTTGAAAACTAGTAGTGTTCTTCTTACCAGCATTACTCTCATTAATCTCCATCTGGAAACTTGTAAGGGTTTTTACCTTCAACATCACTCTTTGATGGATGAAAACAGTAATCCATAAGGCCATACAGGTAGAACATCTCTTTAAACTAACCAACCAGAAAGCTGAGGTATATGGGTAAATACTAGTATACTTGCATGCATACCGAGACTATATTTTTCCTGTTGACCACTCTTTCAGGCTGATCCCCTTTAAGATATTTAAGGTTATCCTTCCATTACTTGATGTATTTTTGTTTAACATATTTGATGTCTTTCTAGACAGCTATGTACCACAGTCATTTATAAAAGTCTACAAAACCTTTGCAATTTACACGATTAACTATCCCGTCTTGTTGCAGACTCATTAACTAATTGGTATTATGAAACAATGGTTGGGTCATGACCTGTTTTCAGTGGGTTGCTGGCTTTTGCCTGGAAAACTTATAGCGTGTAGTTATGGCTGGACCAGGCTTTGACCAGTTCATCGTTATTCTGCTCCAGGCTTTAATAAGCATGTTGTTTTACATGCGATTTGAGCTTCGAGAGAGAGAGAGAGAGAGATCCCCATGAGCTCCTGCAAATCATTGTGTTTTTTCTCTGCCCTTTATCAGTCAATCACTCACTTAAAAAGGCACTTGAAAGACTGTGTAGAACAAAGAATGCATTTAACAATTTGTTTCCAGTTAAGGAATTATAAATCTGCAGGATGTTGGAACATTTTTTTACACATATGGTTTGTGATAAACTGCTCAGTAGAGCTGAAAAAAATTAAAAATTAAAACCTTTGATAATATGAGCCACTTGTACCACTGTTACACTAAACTCTGATGTCATTGTTGATGCTAGCCTGCATGTAGTAGTCCTGTTGCCAAAACCACCTGGTTGCTAATTGCTTCAGTTACATCCTGCTGCCTTTAAAAGGGCTGAGCCAGGAAAGACAACATGATGACACACTGGGAGAAGCCTCAGGCCAAAACGTCTCTCCTTCTCTCCAGCTCTTCTTTCCTCCTGTCAAAACTGTTGAAGGGGATTTGTGTGTTTGTTTGTGTGTGTGCGTGTGTGTGTGTGAGAGAGAGAGAGAGAGAGAGAGAGAGAGAGAGAGAGAGAATCATTTTGTCACACAAAGAAAAAATGATTCATAAAAAATGTTCGAATTTTTTCTTTGTGTCAGCAGGAGGTAGTTTACATTGTTTTACATTGTGTGCTCTGTATCTAACGCTTGTGTGCTACACCACTGGCAAATGTATAAACAAGTAACTAAAACCCTGAGGCATCCTGGGTATTGTCTGTACGCTGTAGCTCTGCTAAACAGCTGGGAGGGGGCAAGGTGTGCTGATAAGGAATAGTGATGGAGGATGAAAAAAAAGTGACCAGTCATGCATGAGAAGAGGCCAGGATAGGAGCGGTGTCTTTCTCCAAAATAAGTCCAACAAACAACGAAGGGGCTTATTTTTATTTTTTATTTTTCTAGTCATATGCCATGTCTTGAGCAAATGCTTCCTCAGTCATTTTTTGCCTCTTCTGCCCCACTTCACCTGTGTTCATAGAAGGTCCAAAACCAAACAACAGTAATGCCAAAAGCGCTGTATATTTCACAGTAATCTGTATTTCACATTTTTACAGCAACTACCGTAAGTTCAATCCCAAAACTTATTGGATTTATTTTTTTGCAGGAGGGAAACTTTAACATTACAGTAAATTACAGGCAGCAGGTTTGTCAGCAAATTACTGTAATTATACACTTGAACATTTTACATTATAGAAACATTTTTTTTGGTCTGTTTCTCTTCCTCTCCTTGTATAGTGAATTCATTTTGCAGCTTAAAACTATTTTTATTCCCTAGGAGCAGGGGGAGGCATTTTTCCAGTTTCCACTAAATCACAGCAATATTCCTCCTTAATACATATCCATACAAAGTAAACAGCTGTGTACCTCTAGCATATGTGTCCTGCCAGATCTCTGGAGCTATTGTTACTCAGCGAGTAAGGAAATGTCATTGTTCAGTGCAGCGCCTGGAGGAGGGTTGTCATACACTATACAGATCTCTGTTTGTTTGGCTTATCCTGACAGGGCCAATTCATCACTGCTGGCCATGTTGGCTGAGCCTTCAGCACAACCACCGCAAGCACAGCAACTTTTCCATGGGATGAATGCTCTTACGCTTCACCCTATCTCCTCTGGCTCTTTGCCGTGTTCATCTCATGTGTCCTTTATGCCTTTTTTACTCTTTTATCTGGCTTCGTCTCTGTCTCTCTTGTTCTTTCCCGTGCGTCTTTTTGTACCCTGACTCCTTTGTTGACATATTCTTCTTCTTCTTCATTATCATTCAACTGCATTGCTTCCTCTGCTTCACATTATTTCAAAAAGGGCATTACTGTTATATAAAATATACACTATTAAAAATTTGTGGCAGACCTGAACGAGAGCGATCATAACAGAGGGTTGAGAGTTTCTGGTTTCAATACTTAAAGACTTCTTGCAGGAAAAATGGGGGGAAAAAAGTTTCACAAAATATGTGACAGAATAAAATGTCAAAAGCAAATTCTCATTATCAAAAAATGGTTTACAACAGGTTCATTTTTATTTTAAAGTATAGATGGACAGGGATAGAAGTTGAATAACAGCTTCTGAAACACAGCAAGTGTGAACTTTGATTTTATATAAAATTCTCCTCAAAACTCAGCTTAAGATATCTAGTCTTAGAGTTGGTTGCTGATGATATAAGTAGTTAATCAGGTAATCCATTGGTGACAACTCACTAAAACATGCTTTTCATTTCAGACCTGTCATGTCACCTGAAAGATAAGTCACCTTTTGAGAATACATTCAACTCCTGTTACTTACTTATGAATGAGAGCTAAAGATTGCACTGATGGCCAAACATGATGCTGATTCTCAGGGGATGTATGACCGACCAGGCCAGGCAAGTTTGGGTTCATTCATCTGGAAAACATGAGGGAGATCTTTTTGCACCCTGTAAAAAGTTGAGTTGACTTTTTCTTTTTTTTCATGGTGAAAATGGAGATAGATATTAAATAGACTAGACTTGGCTATCAAGGAGTAACAATTAAAGTGTGGTCTCAGTGTGGTCTGTTGCCAATAAGACAATAATGCCCATGGAGCTCGAGCTTTGGAGGCTGCCCAAGAGCGGAAACTAGACAAGTATTCTGACCTTGCATTTCAGCACACAGAGGCTGCCTGGAAGACTATCTCGTGCCCTGTGGAAGTGAGGTGCTGGGTCTTTGTTGGCTCCTTGCTCTTGCACAAATGGACTGCACAGGGGGGAAAGCGCTGGAAAAAAGGAAAAAGCACAGGGATTGTTATTACTCTGCCATCATGAATTATGCTGGAGTTACAGGAGTAAAACGCCTTTGACTGGAGGATCCAAGGTAATAACCCAACACTACCCATAAAGGTGCGCGGTGATGCTTCCATACATGGAGGCCCCTTGGGAGCTTCACCTGAGGGTCAATCCTCAGCTTAGACCACTAACCTGGATGAGATCTGACAGAAATAATACTGTCTCAAATTGCTGAACCGTGCGCCTAATCATTGTGTTTCTGATCAAATAAAAGACATCCAGGCTTCAGACTCTGCTACCAGAGCATCTGATTGCTTCGTTTTCATTAGAAACTGAAACTAAGTCCCCTAGTATTACCCTGGTAGCTGTAATTTAATTAGATCTAGTCCATCACCTCTGGCCTTGCTCACTGTTCCATTATATCAACTCTGGTTAAATGAACTTCGCTGTGTACGACATGCAGAAAAAGAGCATGTTTTTTCTCCATGGCTACCCAAACATGATGAATAGAGCATCATTGTTTTTCTCCCTGCAGATAGCTATCTTTTATCATAATGAAAAGCCTGGTGAAAAATAGCTCTCTTTTCAGCAGTATTGATGACCCAATGAACATGACAGTGTTACACTAAGTAAGAAAAGCATGTTTGTCGAGGATCCCATAATCCTTTTCCCAGGCACAGGTTTATCCTGGCATCACAACTCCTATCAGTACTTGTCTGAATACATGCCTGTATTTATTCATTCATCCAGCATGTGTTCGAATATGTCTTCATGTTGCATTGGAAAAAGACCATCATGCACTTCTCCCACCAGATATTTCAGTTTTTAGTTCATGTGCATATACATTAACAGCACTAATGGGACTGATCTCCATGTCTGTCTTACAACATAGCATCAGCTTTCTTTAATTTCTTTCACTAATTACAGCATTATGACTTTGTAAGTCCTTGACTTGTGATAATCACATGTAGAAACAGCTCATTTGAATTAATTTGCATATTGTGGCATTTAATTTAGCTAATACCTCAGTATTTATCCATTCAACCCTTTTTGTGCTTTTATCAATGCAGCTTTTTAAAAGTATATTTATAGTTTCATTAAAAATCTTCAAGGTTTCCTTCCTGCTAATTGGCGCTTCGCAGTGACCTTATCAAAACAGGATTAATGAGGAATATTGTGCAGGAAAAATGGGTTCACAAATCAGCAGACTGTCTTCTCTGTTTGCTATTTTTCACAAGTGAGATTTAACTGATCAGGAAACAAAATATGGAAGATTATGGTAGTAATAAATGCATGTCCTGAGTGTTTCATATGACATGTGGTCCTGCAGACTCTAGCCAATAGTTATGTTTATGCATGTATAAAATGCATAAGGACTCTGTAAAAGCTATTCTGAACTTCTGCACTGCTTTTTCGATGTTTTAGAACAAATGTCAACTTTCTCGACTGTTGCGGAAATTTTGCTTCCCAGTTTAGTCTAGGGGCTAATTTTTGCTTCATGATGTGCAACTTTAATTTTATTTTTTTATGTATAAGGTGAGAAGTCATGGTTATGGGTCAGCCAGTATAGCACTCAGACTCTTTTACTACAGAGCTGTGCGCTGTTGATATACATGCAGAATGAATTTTGTGGATACTATGACAAACTCTCATCATGGGCAGATACAGCATCACCAGAGACCAAAAGATCACAACCATCCAGTGTTGGTTTTCGGTCTGTCCCTTTTGCACAGAGATACCTGCAGATTTTCTAAAATTCTTATGTATATTGGTTTAAAATTATTTTCAAACTGTTAAAATGACTTTTTATCAACTTTTTTTAATCACAGATTCCCCAGCTGTTTGGGAATTGGGTAAATGTAAATGAAATACTCCATGCGTTTTGCCTTAATTTTGGTTAAGCAAAGGTTTAAGAGTGGAACTGAACCCACAATCATACACTGGTGCCTGGAGCTACCTAACAGTGTGTATAACTCTGACCATGGAGGTTTTTATATATATGCAACAGTTTGAAGCTCAAGCCCAGAGACAAAACAAATCTTTAATTATCTATATCAAGGCTACTGGCGTTTGTGTTCAAGGACTGAATGTTTGTTTTCATAACGTTTTATAACCAATAGGCAACATCGCTTGACACTGAAAATCTGTTTATTTGTATGCAGTACTGATAAACATTACGTTAATTTCTCAAATTTGAATTTTTTCATAATACCAAATACTATGAAACATGAAAAGCACCATTCACCAAAAGCTATTCCTGTTGGTCCTGTGCACAAATTTCCTCAAAGGTCAAGTCTCCCCTCTCCCTCAGCTGTTCTTATGGCTCCTCTCCAGATTCAGCTGGACCAGACTGGGTCCAAGCTGCAGACGGTCTTAGCCTGCCAGGGTCCATGTCAGCGGGATTGATGCCAGTTTTTTTCCCTGCTCCCTTGGATCCATCAAATGCTAAAACGGGTGCACTCCCTATTCATCTTTTTTTTTTTCAGATTACTGGCTCTCTAATCTGAAAGCTGGCAGGTAGAGGCTGGTCAGTCAGAGGCAAGAATATAAAGAAAGAAGAGAAGGAAATGTCTCAGCATTTTTTAAATACTTCTTAAAGTCAGACTCAGGATGGTATTTACTTTAGATACACTTTTTTGAGTTTTTCTGTTTATTTCTGACTTTTTTACATCCATCTATATTCATTTTTACTTAACACAAGCACAGGACTTTCTGAATCTTGCATATACCAGTGTAGCGTAAGTTACCTCTCATGTAAGGAACTAATCAAAATTAAATGTCAAATCATATCAGATATCAGATGTTATTTTGCTTCTTTAATGTCAACGAGTGTTTATCGAAATAACGTATATCAATAAAAAGGGTGGCATTTAAGCTTTTACCCTGTGATGGTCTTTTTCTGGATCTTGTACAGAAACTTTTATTAGTGACAAAATAACAAAATATAAGTTTGTGAATTTTTCTTCCCTGCAAAGTAAGAAGATTTCAAATCAAGATTCCAGCACCCAGACTCCTCAAATTGAATTCAAAGTCTTGTAAAACAATCAAAGATAAGTGTGAAACTTTAAAATGATTATTTTCTACAATGTCTACATGCCAGCGCTTTTACTTTGACTGGATTTCTTGTTGTTGTTGTTGTTTCACCTTGAACACTAATTCATTCAAATATGGAGTTCTGAAAGTTACCATAAAAAGTAACCACTAAGAGCACAAGTGATCACAGGGAAGGAGAAAAAGGCAAAGAAATCTGAGCTGGACCAAACAGGTTCCTGAAGCAAAAACAAAGCTCGGAGAAATGGGAACCAAACCACTCCTGCCTAGCAGCTGAACTGACAGCAAACTGGAGATAAGGATAAGGAGAACACAAAGGTAGGCCAGGTAATTCAAACTTGAAGAGCTAGGCTCTAAAAACCCAGAAATGTCAACTCCAGGTAAGTGTTGGGTGCTTGAAGCAAATACCGAGGAGCATAAAGACACACAGAGAAGCTCAGGAGGTCACAGACAACTGATCACTGTCTCTGAGGGCGAAACAATGAGCCAGTGACAAGGACTGAAGTCACAGCTTCTTTAAAACCTCCCCACAGCTGCTCTGAATGAGGAGCAATCAGGCATGCACACACACACACACACACGCACACACACACACACACACACACACACCTGACTGCTCAAAGATGATCATCTCCCCGACACAGGGAGGCTAAACTGCATACCCCTCACCAAAAAAAGTTCAAAAATAAAATAAAACTCTGTTTAAAACATAAAACAACAGAAAATCACAATAATGAAATCAAAATCAATGGAGAAGGATATTAAGCCTAGACAAAAGAGATGGATTTGAGGCAGTGGTGTGTCCAGTCTTTTTGAGAGGCAGGGGTGAAAAGTAAAAAAAAAAAAAGAACATTAAAAAAAAGAGGTATACAGCATGTGTTATTGCCACCAAAGAGGGTAGTTTAGCATGCACTTTACATCTCAAGAAAGCACTTTAAGGGCACGGTCACACTGGCCTATAGTGCCGTACTTGAGCACACTTCAGACGTAAAACATGGCTTGTATGGCTAGTGTGAAAAAATGGCCAGTGTCAAAAATTTGTGAGAAAGGATGAGAGAAAAATAAACAGATAATAATGAATATTAAAAGATTCACATCACAATTCTGCTTTTATGGTGTAAGCACAGAAAAAATTAATCTGTGCAAAATAAAAAAGGCAAGCTGTTTGGCACCGACAGAGAAGATCTGGAAAATTTTTCAAGAGTGCAAACCGCGTACTTCATCTGACAAATGCATGTTCTTTTCAAATGTGGCACCATTTAAAAGGAAAAAAAACAGGCTTTACAACTTGTGTTTTTTTTTTTGTTTGTTTTTATCAAGAAGCTTTGTTACAACAAAGGAATAATCTAACAAATACTTGTACTTGTTGTGCTCAGGTTATTTACAAAGCTTAGCATAGTTAGTTTCTGGTCAAACTGAAATACAACGCAACATGCCATCAGCCACTTTCCAATCCAAGGGTGTCGCTCCAGCAATCATAGACTATTCATATAACTCCACTTGTGCTGAGATGAGTGATGTTTCACCTTTTTAATTGAAGCTTTCACTCATGTCTGCTCCCTCTCACATCCATTTTCAGCCTTCTGTTCCTCCTGTCTGTTACAAACTCCGCAACGTCATCAATTTACTTGTTTTGCCTCGGCCGACACAGCAGGCCAGTCTGACAAGGTCAAACAAGAACCCGGACTCTCTGCCAACCTGACTGTGGGAATTCATGTGTACCCATCCAAGCCTAAACTTTCCCAATTCTCTTCTCTCTGTCTTTCTGTCTCTCTTGATGTAGGTTATTTTACACATCAGGTGGAGAAGCAAAGGTGTGGCAAGGTCAGTGTCAGATGTAATCTAGCTGTAAGATATAACAGCAAAACAACCAAAAGATGAGAAAGAGAGGCAAAATGGCAGAATTGTTCATTTGGACAACTTTTCCTGTTGAAGAATCATCTCTGCAGGTGTCACCTTCTGTCTCATCAATGATAAATGATCAGAAAACTAACACAAATTCTTCACTCATTGCTTTCCAAATTTCTCCAACTGTTGCTGTCAGTAACTCTGGCAACGGGTGAATAAAGTCCACTCAATCAGGCTGTAAACGACTCATTCAAACACCTTAATACAAATTAACCGCTGCAATTAGAAAAAGTCATTATATTCCGGGACAATCATCAATCGTTTAGTTCATCAGCGGAAAATTAATCAGCCATCGTGATTTCTCAATAGCAAGTAATTTAGTGGAAAGGATGACAGGGACAAACATTCACTGGTTCCAAACTGTTCACTCTGATTGTCTGATTTATATTTGTGGCTTTAAACTGAACACAGACAATAGAGGACTAATTTCTAACTTAAAAAAAAAAAAAATTAATGTCATAAATCAACCCTCAACTTTACTACATGACCTTCAGCTTTGGGGCATTTTGGAGCCAGGTGTGACGATGATCAAGTCATCTTTTCTTTGAATTTCATGTCCTCAAAAAAAAATGAAACACCTGGAAAAACATCTGGACAGACAACACCACAAGCAATTTGACCTTTTATGAGGGTAAATTATCAAAGATTATTATTGTGTTGAGTCCTTAACTTTTGCTCAACCAACTGCATTTGATGTGTCTGTTGGCTGTAAGGACAGACTTGGTTCTTATTCTGATGAATTTTTCCTATTTTTCCTTCCAGGTCAGGCCAAATTATTATTATTGCTAATGTTTTGTTTTGATTGTACGTTTCCCGTTATTGTAGTCAGCCTGAACACGTCGAGAAGTTAATAAGACGGCAGCAAGGTAAGGCCCATCTCCCTAATTTAGCTGGCGGCTAGTACTATTTATGCTACGGGCGGCAGATGCCTGGGACCCTAGACAGGTCTGAAACTCAAGGTGGTGCTGCCGTGACACAGGAAGTCAGTCAATGAAACCACCTCTTTATTCATTCTTTAAGTGACTGTGGCTTGTTCCAAAGACCGTTAATATTCATGATAAAGCTCTGCACTGGGTTACTGGCATTATTCTGATGTGCCAACCTGTCACAATGTTGAGTATACAGGAAAACATAGTCATGGTCAGCCCATTTTTGCTCGTTTGCTCGTTTCAGATTTTTTTTTTGCCCAATATAGGTAAACATTCTGAGATGAAAAGTCAAAAATTGTAGGATAAAAAAAGTCAATTCTTTTTTAAGATAAAAAGTCAAAACTATGAGAAAAGAAAAGTCAAAATTTTGATATAGCTCACAACACTATGTCTTTGTTTCTTTTTCTTGATTTCATTGCATCCCACCATCCATTTCTGGTGAGAAGGAATTAGCTGCAGGTTGGGGGTGCATGTTTGAAACTTTTAATAATAAACTCATATTTGGTCTGAGATTTCACGGGTCATTTCACTTCATTGTTGCAACGCCTCCATGCATGTTCACTGCTCCTTCCTTTGGTCAGCTGCTCCCATCACTTGGTCTTATCTATCTAATAGCACTAAAACAAACCCTCCCCGTCTTCAGTTCATTCATGTATCTGTTGCATTCAACCATGCAAACCCCACTTTACAACCAGACTTTAAACATTTATTACCTAGATGACACTATTAGCCATCACCCCATCTTGCAAAGCTTTTTAAGATCCTCATGAGACAAACCTCCCACCCCAGTGTCTGAAATTTAGGGGGGGGTTTAGATTTTAATCTCTCCCTGTGGAGATCAAGCATCAGGAGAATCTGCCAATAATTGAATGTATATTAATGCACTTGTATCATTTATTTGACAAACAACCATCCTTCTAGTTAAAAGAGGTGTTGTGTCTTTTTAAAGTTCGACCAACTGTTGGGTTGTTGTTCTGTTTTTGTGCAATATCTCAACTTTTTCTACATTTACACCTCCAACAGGACATTGGTTTCAGTTTCAGGAATCTAAGTCATGTCAGGTACAGCAGACGCCTTCTTTCTTCAGTAGAATAACAACGGGAGTTTCTCCTCCATGCACAGCAGTGCACCAACACTAATGTCAAACTCTCCATGACGCTCCATCCTCTCAAAGATGCATCCATCTGAGTGTGAAAGAAAACCAGGAGAACACAGGGGGGGACGTAAACTTCACCGCAACTATCATTCTCACAATCTTTTATCTGTCAGGACACAGCTCCCAGCACCTGAACACCACGCTGATCTGATATATGATTCATAGACACAGAATTTGAACTTATGTACAAAAGGTGGAGTAAAAACAAGACAAACAGCAGGTTTCAGACAACGAATACAGCTCAAAGTCCGGCTGAAACCACTGCCAAAGTCACAGATGCTGTGACCTGAAGGGGTTTGGAGTCAAAGAGTATGACCACAAGCAAACATTGGTGCACAAGCTTGTTAATTGTGCAAAAAAAGCTGTGTTAAAGGTTGAAAAGGGTTTGATGTGTCACCTCTAAGTCTTCAAAAAGCAATCTAGCACATGTTAATTGTTTTTATTAGCTGAATCTGAATTCTTTTTGCACCTCTGACAGGTGCATTTTAAAGATAAATCATTAGGGAGGTGTGTATCTCTGAGTGTGTGTCTGACAAAGAGGAAATGATGAAGTGAGGTGAGGGGATGATGAATGGAGGCTGCCGCAGATGGTCCCAGGTGTACAGCCATACAGCAGGAGAGGACAAAGGCAGACAGGATGATCTGTGATGATGGGAGAGAGATGACGGAGCAGAGAGGGAGAAACGACAGGTGGGGAAAGAGGAGAGACAGGAACACTGCTGCTATTGTTGTCCTAGGGATATTTTATGTAAAACTGAGTGTTATCAGCCAAGGCCAAGGGGCCATGGTAACAGAGAAGAACAGAGAAACAAATTTAGAACCATTGTGAGTAAGATTTCCTGGCAGGAAATCAAGCAAAACACTTGAAATCAAATACAAAACAGTCTCTAAAAACAAAACACGATTCAAAAAGAGAGGAAATGTGTCCTTTGTTCTGGTGTTTGGGCTCTGTTCAACTGAAAGATCAACATTCACGAGCAAATACTGGTTTTAAAATGAGCTTTAATAATGATAAGCTGTATTTATATTGCACTTTACAGTTACAAAGAGCTTTACAGGCTGCTAAAACAACAAGGCAATTAAAATCTGAATAAAATCAGGAAGCAAAACAGGGTTAAATAAAAAGATAAAAATCAGGACTAAAAAGTCAAAATGTAAGAAGGTGCAGGGCCTGGAAGAGCTTTAGAAGTAGTCAGTAAAATCTTGAAATCCTTTCTCAAACATACAGAGAGCCTGTATGAGCTGGATAAATTCAGGGCAATGTGCTCACATCTCCTTGTTTTAGTTAAAAATCTGACAGCAGAGATTTACTAACTAAGTGTCCTTAAAACTTATAATGGATCTATTTTGGCAGTGTTTAAACTCAACAAGTATAAAGTTAGAAATGAAGAGGCATGTTACCTGTCTGGTAATTCAGAATGATTTGCTGAGCAGGGACATCTTCGGTCTTGTTAACCTTACCACATCGCCCCAACTTTCAACATGAGGCTCCTTTCATCCAGTGTTTTCATACTTTGAACCAACAGATCTTTTGTTTGTGATACAGTAGGAAACCTATGCAAGGAATTTTTATGCAGTTTGGCTCCTCAAGAGAGAGCAGCAGGTCTAGAGTTTCTCAGGGCACTAGGCAAAAGTTCACATGAGGCACCATAGTGTGTATTCAACACTCAAACCACTGCAGTGGTTTAAAGTTTATTTGCCACTAGGGGGCCCCCTACCGGCCTGAGGCCCTGAGCAGGTGCCTGTAGACAAGCAGTGAATCAGAACTGAAACCTTGTGAACATAAACACAGCAGGAATTGCCATTTCAAAGGCTTCTCCAAAAGTGTCTATCTTTTCCTGGCTACAAGCTGAGATTTGTGCCAACAAAAACTGAATTTTGACTTTTCATTTTGAATTTGAAAGGATGATTTTAGGTGCTGGTGTAGCCTCGTGGTCTAGGTTGTGGGCCCCATCTTATAATATCCTTGTTGTTACCCCATAGCTTTATATGATTTAGAGCTGAAATAAATAAATAACAGAAAACTTTTTTTTCCACACTGATGCTTTAGAAAACCCTTATTCCAGCCTCTGTCTGAAACACTGTCTCTTTAAGGCTCCCTGCTCCACAAACCCCCTTCCCTCTAATTGGCCAGCTCCCTGGAGGCCTGATGGGGGAAGAGCTGTGGGCAGACCTTTGTGTTTGAGACCTGCTCATCCATCTACAGTAGATCTTGAGTCTTACAAAGATCTCATGAAGTCCCCATGCTATTTTTAGTAATTCAGGGATTTCCACAACTTATGAAAAAAGAGGTTTGAAAAAATCTGCATCGGTAAGTATGAACATCCAGTTTTGTTATTTTACAGGCCTGTTTAATATACCCCCTCTTTAAAATTGGCTGTAATAGAAAGCCACAGAATTGGCAAGAAAGTCTGCCGCAAAACTTTCTAATTCATTGAGCACTGCACAGAGCTACCAGTGTTTGTGAGCAGCCACATTAGAAATCAAGCTAAGGTCCCTGACGTTGATACAAGCTCAGCATTATGTAAGACACAAAAAAAGTGATTATTTCTGCTCCTCACAGTGTCATGCTGCCATTCTTCTGCTTTGACAGCCAGTATTTTTACAGGAATGATGCTGCATAATCTGAAACCAGCAGCTGTGTAAGTTATAACTTATTCTGAATCGAAGAAGAGGAGACAACTGCCTGCAAATAGAACTATTATTTTGTTGTGTGAGTGAATGCAGGGAAACATCTGGGTATTTATGCCAGCAATTCACTGTCCCCGTGTGCTGGTGAGAGATATTGTGTCTATTATTACGGCAGCTATTTTTTTGATAGCAAAGCCCAAACACTCAAGTTACCGATTATTCAGCTGAAAAATGAATATCTGGATAAAATACGTCTTTTTCAGATTGGAACAAAACAAGTGCAGAATAGACTGGAGTGTGAAATCCCAAAATTGAAATTTAAAATGAAAAATTCTACTTGTTTAGACAGCCAGGAAGTGATGGAAATGGTGTATTTACCTACTGTGTGGAAGTTTTGATAGCAGGAGTAAATCTGGACAGTAGCACAGACTTGTGTACCATGACATGAGTTACAGCAAAAGAAGAGATAACAGGGTTTGAAAAAAGGGCATTAATTTAATTCTTGCACATTCTTTGCATGCATGCATGGAAATGTGAAGCATATGAAAAGCAGAGCTACATGCATTCAGGTTTAAATGTGCAAGAATCACTTAAACCTGTGTGAAAAACAGAGGTTGAGAGTCATACAGGCAGACAGAGAGAGGAGGTCTTGCCGCCTGAAAGGAAGGAGCAGACTCCCTGAGAGGTGTGCTTATACTCTGAGGTAAAACAGAGCAGGCTGGTCATCCAGAAAACAGAAAGTGAAAGGTGTTTTAAAGAGGGACACTGGATAAGAGGTGATCCTCTCTCACTCCCAATCCCCAGTGGTCACCCAGTGTGCCACAATAAAAGCTGTCTGAGAGACACAGCAGGAGCAGAGACTGGTGGAAATGAAAGAAAAGAGGCTGAGTGTTAGAGTGCAGGTATTCTTGACATTGATGTATGTCAGAAGAGGGAAAATGGACAATGATGATGTAGAGCTATTGTGCTAAGAGAATGTAGGTCAGCATGGATCGACAGCCTTGCTGAGATAATATCTGAATGCATTTAAGGCAAATTTTGGCCACGTAAAGCGACCCTTATCCTTTCAAGGCTTCAGAGAATTATATCTTGAAGTGATAAAGACAATATGAAAAAATCTCCATGATAAGGTTGAGAGATAAATTAAATGCAAAGTGGCTGGGACATGGTACTCATAAGAATTGCATCAAAAGCAGGCATAACTCTGCAGTGGAACTCACTGCATGAACAAATATGACACAAAAATTAAGAAACACTCTGTAGTGCAAACCTCTGCATTGGCTCAAAATCACATAATAAAGAAAATGACTGTAGTGAAACTCACTGCATTGACTCAGAACAGCATTGTAAAGGGCAGGAGACAAAAAAAAAATTGCTGCATGGGCTCAAAGTCACATAGAAAATCAGGCATGAGTTTGTAGTGGAAATCACTGTATACACCTATTTTGACTGTGTATAGCACAACCCTAATTCTTCCAAGATAAGAAATATACCTTGCACTCAGTAGAATTGCACTAAAAACAGGCATAACTCTGTAGTGGAACTCCCTGCATGAACAAATATCACATTAAACCACTGCATTGGTTTAGGCAAGGGACAAGAAATATCGCTGCACATACATTATACATTTTTCTTTGTATGGGAACATATGGCCCATCTTGTAGAAACATGATCTAGATATGCCAATGGGTCTCTGAGCTTGGGATAATCCAAGATGAATGAAGGTAAAGTGGAATATCATCCTGTGTTCCAAAAAAACAACACTTGACATTGTTAAAACAGTAAATCGGCTGCTGAACTGTTAAAACTTCTTAACAACATTCAGAAGTCAAATTCTTGATGAGCAGCCACA
The DNA here is from genome assembly GCA_008086565.1 of Thalassoma bifasciatum. Classification (NCBI taxonomy): domain Eukaryota; kingdom Metazoa; phylum Chordata; class Actinopteri; order Labriformes; family Labridae; genus Thalassoma; species Thalassoma bifasciatum. The sequence goes on along the minus strand of RPOG01000229.1, from coordinate 482,050 downwards.
CAGCACCCAGCCTGTTGTCTCAAATTACTAACAGATGTCTGCATCACTTTCTTTCTTGTCCCTCATCCCACTCCTCCCGTCCTTACAGCAGGTGCTTTCCTTGTTAGAGGACTCTTTTTCTTCTCATATCAGTCACTTCTGTTTGGGATATGTTTCCTGTTATTACCACACATTCCCATTTAGACCGCTTATTTCCAGCCAACCACCAGATGTTTTTCATGTCAGGCCACTTAGGCTCACATACGTCTGAGAAATAACACATTCTGCTGGATGAACAATCAACACTATCCATTCAGCTTCCCAGCAAACAATTACCTGTTCTATTCATCAGGATCAAAACCCATTTGCCTGCTCAGACAGTCACATTCAGCCCGAGGACAAAGACAGATTGTACATCAACAATGAGGAGACAGACAAACGCTGTAAGCTGTGGATTATGATTTAAATAATTGCGCCCATTGTGACCTCAGCTTGTGTTTTGCATTGATGTGGATCACTCAGAAACAACAAATAAACATCAAAATGTAGCTCTTGGGCAATTTTTCTTTTCACTCTCCATTGTAAATGTCTTTCACTCTTCCTGCTGCTGTCTTATTACAGATTTTCTGAGTAAATCAGGAAAGAAAACCTAAATGCCCAGTGGGGAATCTTCAGAAATCAGAGATCTACAGCGCAAAGGTTTCCTATCAGCGGCTGTTGTTGTCATCTCTCATTAGAACAGTCAGTATGAGCCTTTTCCTTGTGTGTCATGTTGTTCTGTCGAGCAAAGCTGCAATCAGTGTTGCCGTGTTAAACATGTAAATACTGTCACGTTGCAGAAGAGGAGAGGATGTTTCCTCGGAGCAGCGTTGCCTTCATGTGATGAATTATTTACTGCGACGAAGCATGAGTATTGCTCTAGAATGGGTACGCCGAATAAGAGCCCACGTACGCTGAGAAAAAACATCTGGGCGTCATACATGAGCAAATAAATAATGCATGTATGTAAATCGGATGTTTGCAGCACAAGACACGTATGTGTACCTCTGAACCTGGTTGTATATGAGCCCAGATGGTCATAAGCAATTCCAGACGTTTGCAAGGAGTTTAATAGCCTCCGAAATGGCTCATTTGATAACGTAATTGTGGAGTTTCCATAAAATTGTCAAGTTAAATAAAGGGATTCCCTGTGGAGAGAGTTAAACGCTGGCGGAGGAAGGTAATTCTCTCCTGCTCTCTGTGGCGCTCTCACCTCTCTCCTGCATATTTGTGTGGTAATCGTGCTAAAGAGGGGGAATACTTATTAGCTTCTTGTTGAATCTTACTTAGACTATTAGTTTGTGGAGTTTGTAATGCAGCTCCAATCTGGTGTTACTTCTATTAACAAACCTAAATGGAGATTTTATCCAATCCTGGGCTTATGTGTTTGTGAAAATAAAGTCACACTGTTGTTTATGTCTTATGTCAGACTTCCACCAGGTTCACCTGTTGACACTCACCAACTTTCCCTCTCTTCCTTTATATTATTAATGGGCTCAAAACAACTAATTCATTGATTCCTGGCCTGACTCTTTTCGTTAAAACAGTTTGTAGTCATAGTATGTGAAGTGAAATCCAGCTCCACCACAGAGTTTCATTCTGAAATGACCCTGATATTTTAATGTCATTTTGGTGCCTGACATCCTGCCCCACTTAAATAATGTTAAACTTGTGTTGCTTTGTTCAAGTGATCTCTGGGTAAAAATATTTTGGCCAAATCTTGTTGTTTGAGGTCTTTTCTATCATTGGGTTTGTTTGTTGTTTTGAGTATTTGAGTTGGCCACAACACAGGAGCACCGTACTGACTAAAAACTCTAGTAACCATGATGCTAACTCGCGGACCAAAGAAAGATAAAAACCGGCCCTCGTGAAAGTCTTAAAGGGACTCTGTGGTTTTCATGCTGCCAACTAAAACTCTGTTTTTTTTGGGGGGGGGGGTTGCTTCTTTGTGATACAGACTAAAAAAGCGAGTTTCATTTATGGATTGAGCACAGTTGCATAATACCCATTTCTGAGGAGAACTTATATTTGTGATTTAGTGGATCATACATGTTTCCAAGGCTTCACTTCCATTAAAACTTGATATTTTGTTTTTGCAAAAAACAAAAATGATTAATGTTGGATATTTGGAAACAAAAGGCTTGTGTCTGTTTTTGTTTTCTAAACTGAGAGCTGTTTCATTTCTTTCAAGGTTTGGTTAAACTTGTGTTATGATCACTAATGAGCAAAAATATCCTGTCTTGTCCCCATTCTTCACTTTTCTCTCAGACTGCAGGCTGGAATCCATCAAAAGAAAAGACCTATTTAACACAAGGGAGGTGTAAGACTACTGCTCTTTCCTGAAGCAAATGTCAAAGAGTTTTCACCATCTAGGCAAATGAACTCTCTGGCTTGCATGACGCAACTAAAGCACAAGCATTTAACCACCTGCTTGGCTTTATGTGCCTGTCCCACTCATGAATTCAGACTTGGGGAGAAATATCTTTAGTCTTTATACATATTTCATGTCTTGGTGGTGAAACAACCTCTGGTTGACTGCTATCCCTTCTGCTATGAATAAATTTAAAGTGAAAATGTTACATGGAGTAATTTGTGCCAAAAAGCTTTTTGAAACATGTCTATTATGGTGTCACAGAAGTCAAAAGCAGCCTGAGTTTGGACGTCAGGTGAAGGGTATGGTGCCAAAAGCTCTACCATCATTTCTGCAGGTATAGGAGAAATTATATTTTCAAATGACTCAACTTGGAGTCCATAAATGTTTTTGGAGTGCTGTAAGACCCAACTATTACCAAAGCATGTGTTATACACATGTGTGGAGACAAAAACAACTGAATAGTCCAAGTTTTGATTGTTTTTCTCAATGTTTTTGTTACTGTCACTCTTAGTTCCCAAGGAAACATTCCTACAAGGTTCTACATGGTTCTACATGGTTCTACATGGTTCCTGTTGCCCAGTGTTTGTCTGCATTTCCATCACAGGGTAGATTATGCAAACCAAGCCAGTGACATATGGAGAAAACAATAAAAGTCATTGTAACACACCGCCACATTAATAGAGGGCAGTGAGACAACAACTATGACCGTTGACATCAAAGAGGGAGAAGACAGGCCAGCAACTTTATTTGTTGCACTGCAGTTAGCCTTTTAGCGAGGACGATATTTGTTGATGAGTGAAATAGATAAGCACCAGGGATGAAGCAGTCTCCTGTCAAAGTCGCACCAAAAAACCTGAAACAGCTTCAACTAGTGTTGCACTGGACTGTTCTGCCTATAAACTGTTGTAAACTCGAAATCCACCAAAGTACTCAACTGAAAGTCTCCAGTTTCCATTACTACCAGAACTAAATTTAGACCCTTATTTGTAACACACATGGTCCCATGGGGAAAGTTCCTATGGTCAAAAAACACCATTTGCTGTTTTTCTGAGCCAGCAGTGACCGAGACGAGTAGGTAAGTTGGGTGGTTGTGAGGGAGTTGCTGATGCTCAGGTATTCTGTTTTTCAGACTGCTCGCTGATTCAGGCTAATTCACAACTTTTTCCTTTACCAGGCCTTACACAGGTTACATTTATAGACTGCACTAAACAATGACATACAATAGTCCTTGTGACATTTTCCACTGATTTTACACATAGTGTCAAAACCAAACAATGGCAGCCATCATATAATAAATGCTGACTCAACATGACCTCCGGTGTTGAGACGGATGTCAACGCAGAAAACTGCAGTTCCTCGAGGCCGAAGAAACCTCATTAGATCTGATAGAAGGGATTGTCCATTCAGCTGCCATAGGTAGAAAAAAGTGTGATGACCCCCATTAAAAGGCCAGCAGAACAATTCAGAGCGTTCTTATTGGTGCAAAAATCAATAAGAAGGAGTTTATCTCCAGATATTGATCAGTATTGATTCACTGGATGATCAAACAATGTTCTTACATCATACATGTCCCCTCAGGGACAATGGGGACAGAGATTCACTTCTTGATTCATGACCAGTATTGACTTCACATATTGATCCATTGAACATCTATTCTTTCTTTCAGGACCACTGGTTTCAGAACTGATGCACTGACTGCAGAGTTTCTAATATTTCCCGTGATCTTCCTTTCTGTCTTCTCTACAAGCCTCTGCTCCCTCCCTCTTTCACTTCCCCCAAATGCCCTTTGAGACAGGCGAGAGATCTTTATTCATTACCATAATCCCCTGGTCATGTCTCCTGAATACATTGCCATTTAAAACCATGCATGCATTCATGCATCATTATTATAACAGGCCCAACCAGAGGAGAAAAGCTAAAATTATCCCCAAATGAAGAACATTGTGAAATGCAGCACGTTTTCTTTGTAAAATCTAATCAACAGTTAAAGCTGTGAATGAGCTGAACAGGCTGGTTCAGAAGAGAGCTGAAGGCGCTTATTAATCAAAGAGTTTTTCAGGATGAGAGATTCAGGCGGCTCAGTGATTTTCTCGAAGCTACAGATGAGAGGATGAGCAATGGTTCTTCATGTACTGTGATACTTTGTAATGATCCCAAATTATTTAAGCTAATCTGACATCCCATATGACTGCAAAAGAGCCAGAAAGATCTAAAATACATCAAGATGCTGTCATCCGAGTGAAGCGGTGGGAGAAGAGTTGCAATCTCTGAGATCTCAGCCGTGTTAGTCGTTAAATCCAGCAAAGCGGAACATCTTCACTAATTTTCATCTTCAAAAGCTAAATATTTAGGCTTGAACTTCAATCATACAAAATCAGGAGCATCTTCCCGAAGGACCAACCATCGCTGCTACAATAAAAAGTTATCCGTGTACTATTTCCCTAAGGATGATGGTGTGAGGTGGTGACAAGGGACGTACGCTCCTGGAAATATTGTATCAGCTGCTGAACCTTTTTATTTTGTACTCCATGATTTACTGTTACGCATTCCTCTAAATGTTAATTATTCTCACAGTTTTTATTGGCTGTGTTTATTACACGTAACTAAAATCCCATTTTCAAAAACTTGCAGAGATGCAGGTTAAAAGTTTAAACGATAGCACTGCATACCACATTACCTCATCGCACTCTGTGAAAAGTTTTCTTGAACAGAGCCTTTACTTTGATATTGTGACTTTTCAACACCAAATAAAACTTCAGAGGGAAGTGAAACCAGTCAAGAACTGGGAGGAGTTCAACAAAACAGAAAAAGAACAGTCGAAACATATTCCGATTGCATGGGCTTCAAGATCAGTGCCGAGGCTTTTTTGCTACTACATTCTCAGCGTAGCTACGTTGGGAGTCCAAAGGGTTTATTTGGTCTGATACTATACAACATTACAAATGTTGGAAAAGTACACCAGGATTGGGGGGCAGTTGTCGGACAGTTTCACAGGGCAGGGTGAACTTGCTGGCTCAGGTAGGACGACCAAATTCCTATGAATTAGCTGATAGACTAGTCACAATAATGCCACTTGGCTACTCTGAGGAAGACTGCAGGAAAGTGTATTGTCAAAAAACATCAGGGTAAAATTTTTTTAAAAAAAACCAGTCACACTGGTCTAGTTACAACAACTTTCGTACTGTGGCTAAGCTGACAGATTTATCAACTAAACTTGACAATGAATTATCCAGCCTTGGGTCCAGTCAATCAAGACTCGGTCATTCAATAACAACCCTTAACAACCAGCAACTGCATCATTCCTCTTACAGCAACTAACCCTCCCCCCGGAATCCTGATACCACTGTAACAAATGTGTCTCCAGCAGACATGCTCGGACAGCTCATGTTCCTCTTTGCTCATCAGGGAATGGATGAAAACTTGGGAAGCATTGCAAAATATTCTCCAACTTAAATCGAATTGGTTCTCGTTGGCTGGATCGCTGCACATCTGCATAAAGTGAAACGAGTTTTCAGTTGCCCACTTTCCACGCGTCATGTGCCTGCTGTGAACTTCGAGCTACCCTGTCCCAGAATGCTCTGTGCAGCCAAGCGCTCGCTTCCCCATATGAAATTAATGGAGATGGAACTGGTCACTCGCCAGTTTTCATGTTGGCGTGGTTTCACACTGCTGGAAGTCCCCTCGGTTGCACGTAGCAGCTGTGATTGATTTCATTTTGAAGACGAAGCAATTCGTGACACCTCGGCTACATGCATCATACTCTGAGTTCTTTAAATAGCTATGAGAGTGAGGTAATGGCCCGAGGCGGCTCTACCTGTGCAAAACCGGCGATGAATTGCAAGCAGAGCCGCAAGGACATTCAGTGCATTTAAGGCAGAAAAGGGCCTGAATGTGTTATTCATCACCCGGTGAAACATATCTAGATTCCATAACTTAAACATCAGCGGGTGAAATATTAATATGTCCTCATCTGACAGTTTCTGAACACAGGTTTGAAGCCAAGACCTGATCTGAACAAAAGTGAGCCTTTCAAATATGTGTTAGGCGTGCACTTTAAAGAGAATATAAAGTGAGAGGACTGTGTAGGTTAAGGACACATAGAGAGGAAAGCCATGCAGTGACCTTAAAATGTGCTTTATTTAATTCTCTTCTCCTTTTGTGTCAGTCTCCTGGAAATAATTGGGCAAATGTCCTCATTTTGACTTTCCTCATTGGTGTCAGAGACCGGGTTTGACAAAAACTCAAAGGTATAAAGATGGGTGGGAAAGCTAAGCCTAAAAAGGATGTTCAATCAATGTTATGAAAGTTACAGAACACATTTTTTGAGATAGTGAAACAAGTTTATTACCAGGTAAAACGCAGTATAACAATGTGATTCACAGAGGGCGGGTAACAAGCGCTTATCATATTTGAGCATGTAGATAGTATGATTGTATTACACTGAGAGTGTGATCTTATCAGATTTGGTTATGTTAACTAGTCAATATTACAGTTGGACTCAATGCAGACGTGTGATTTGAGATCACAAGAATATTTCCTGAGAGGTTGTGTGTTGAGTTGAGTTGGTGTCAGCAAAATGCAATGCCTCACTTCTGTTTCAGAAACCCAACTTCACCCAGAAGTTTTTCTTGTCAGACTCTTGTTATGATGACTAAAATATAGGTTTTCAGATGGATCTTAAATGTTATAACACATTCAAATACCCCTTCAAAAAATAGAAAAAGAATGACATCTATAGACTTTCACTATCATATTATGCCAGGAATATACCAGATGTGTCTCCGCTATTGCTGTGCAGCGCTGAATGTTGACTGAGTGCTCTCTTATCCATCAGTTCACATTGGCTGCACGGTCAGTCCGACACGTAGCCGGAACACCAGGCAGCAGGAAGATAAAAACCTAAACTAAAGGGTTTAATTTTATACTCATCAATTCTATTAGAGTCTGAACTCTCAATTCCTTTTACGTCCTCAAACATCCAGTTCCTCTAAGGCAACGACCACCCTGTCATTACAGCTCTTACATCTAAAGATTGAATCATCTTGTCCTGCTCCTGGAAATCAGCATTAAGTGCTTGGCAGCAAAGACAGGGACCAATCGTCGAAAGCACCACCAGCAGCCACAGCTTATGACTGCTTCACGCTTCATGCATGGTCGGACATGTAAGTGCTGCAGACCTTCTGACCCACATGAGTGCACTGCCTCCTCAATTTAATCTGGTAATATTGAATTTGGTATTGCAAAGGCCTGGCTTGGTTTGCTTTATCCTCTGTTTATTTTTATTTTTTTGAAAATCCAGTTAGTAGAATAGGGGCATGATGGCTTTTGGTGCTCCTGCTGCCCTCACTGCGTAAGTGTCCTCAGAAAATCAATATATATTAAACCCAGCCATTAATTATTATTGTTGACACAGCTACCTATGTTTTCTCATTTGAGGGAAATTCTACAGACCCCCCATCAAACGTGATGGTGCTATCAGTTTCTGCAGTGGAAATAAATTCTTTAAACAGAGATGTTGCCCTTGTTCTTTCAGCTTCTTCACCTTTCTTTCTTTTTGCATGAACAGAAATGGAGTATATAAAATATATTCTGAAAAGAAACCCATTGCCAGCTGAGGGATGATTACTTTTGCAGGCTCATTGAGTGTTTAAGCACCCTGAGAGCGGTGTTGTGACATGATCAGGCAGGTGAAATATGCACCTCAATTTTCTTGACTCTGAGTCTGAGCTGAAGCTTCATTCTTTCTGATTCACTTGAAACTAACTTTAAGAAGCTCTTAAAGGCAAGGTGTGAAGTATTCGAGGGAGAACAGACTGTAGCAATCCGATAAAAATGTTTGTAAATGTCAAAAAATTGATGAATAATAACTTGAATATAAGAACATATTGTTCTTTTCAAGCCTTTTATATCTCTCAAAAAGAGGGTCCTTGTCTCACTTTGTCATTTTTCTACCCTGACAAAGAATGGACGGACTATTATCTTTTTTTTGTTGTTGTTGTTATTTATTTCAATGAGTTGTTTTATCCAGTTTTTGACAGTCTAAACCAGACAAAAGGAGGGTCACACTTATCTTGAATCACAAGAGCTTTTTGTTTTCAAAGGCCACCGTTTCTCACTGAATAATTGGTTTGTATTAATTTACTGACCAAACCTTGAAACAAAGTATTGAGGTCTGACAATATCAGGATGTCTAGACATGTATTGTTAGCATCTATGTTTGTCTGTCAATTTGTTGTCCCCAGTTTATAGGCTATGACTGCGCAGATTTATTTCCTAAGGTAGAAAGTACATCTTTCATCCATTATTATAAAACTATATTTGCTCATTGCAAAAAGTTAAACAAAATAGGACTGAACTTCGACCAATCAGCTCAATTGAGTGTAATTTTTTTTCTTTTTGAAATGTTTTTTTTTTTTTTTTTCGGGAGGGGTTATGACATTTTTTCTTAATTGGCCTGTTAGAAAGTGGGGGCGTCAATGGTCTTTAAGTTGGATTTTTGGAACCTCTGAGTAATAAAACTATTACATCTCCAAAATCTGGGATTACACACACACAAAAAAAAATCCCCAAAAGTTTACCTTAACATAAAATGTCCTGGTTTGGGATCAAAACAGCGTGATAAATTCACTAGCCAGACCATCAAACCATATATTGCTGGGGGATGACAAGCTTTAAGGCTGTGGTAATTGTGTTTGGTGTATGTCAATGATCCTCACAACGGTTTCAAGACTAATATATTTCTGCCAGTATTTTTGTTCATATGTTTTCAAGAAGTCTCCATTAGCACATGAAACTATTCAAAATTTATGATATAATTTCATATTGATACGAACATGATGGGGTGTTTTTCTCTACGTAAATCTTGAATGACAAAAATTCATTCACAACACTGGTAAAGCAAAGGCACTTCTCATGGATGGGTAGCACAACCAATACTGAAGGGATAAAAGATGGAGAGACTTAATGATTAGTTGGAACAGAGAGTGTTTCAAAAGTTTTTTGGAAAATGTAGGTGGATTTTCAGTAGAGGCAGCAGAGGCTTTGAATAACTGTCAAGGAGTCGTGGAATATGGCATCACTGATATTTATGTCAAAATACCATTTTAAAAATGCAAGAAGAATGAACAGTGACAGAAAATTTTACCATGATGTGTAGCCCTTTGTGGGGCACTCATTGAAATACTTCAAAATTCGAAATTTCAACTCATGTATTAAAGACTTTTTATTCACTTTTGTGTCATTTCCCAAATTTTTCATGTGGCCGTTTATGCAGAACTTATCACATATAGTTCCTTGCCTGATAAAGGGTCAAAGTGACATCTTACCCCCTCCCACGGCTAACTTCATTTCTGGCCTTTTTCCCACTATACTATCTAATAAAAGCCAAACTGGCCCAAATTGCTTTATGTGTATTGACAAGACATGATCTTCCAAAAACATTTCCTAATGCTTTACCTGCTCTAGCTCTGAGCTTGGCTTATATCTTATTGTTGAGTTTTCCACTCTCTGATTTATTTTTCCCCTGGACCGGCCTGCTTTTGATTTGCTCCATCTGATGTGGCCTTGACTTGATTGGGTCTTATGTAAGAGTAAATCAAGTGATTATTGAGTTGGGATAAGTTGCCTTCTCTGCCAAGCCTCCTCCACACTCCAAAGACTGCTCACACTCAGCAATCTATCAAAGTGTGTGAGGATTTTGCACCCACATACACACGGTCATGTCACTTAAAACGCTGAACATGCTCACACATATATGTGGAGCTTGGTTGAGTGCCAAGTGCGGCTGTGTGTGTGTGTGTGTTTGTGTGTGTGTGTGTGTGTGTGTGTGTGTGTGTGTGTGGAAAGGGGCTGTCTATAAGGGAGCTCCTAATCGCCAGTACAGAAAAGCCTCACTCTTGGTCCGCTGCCATCACATTTCACTTTGTATATAATGTAATCTGTTTAATATCCCGCTCGGTCCTTTCAACCCCTGGAATGCTTAGACAGACGTTTTTAGCGTAATTGCCTCATAGATCAGGGCAGCTGCGTGAGGCTACAGTATCTAGGTGCTGTACATCAGCTGATCACAGCTTCAGATAAGAGCTGACCCTTCCTCTCAAGGTGAACGCACGGATCAGGATGTGTGTGATGTGTCTATGTGTGATAAAAATTGAACCCTGGTTAGTTTCGCTTCGCTCTACAAACTCAGACTCTTCAGCCGCCGAGGGGCTGTGAGGTCAGGACGATATAACCTCTGAACATTTGCTGTTGATACACTGAAAAGTCAGATTTACTGGCACAGAGGAAGACTTTTTATGAGGGATGAAATGTCTTCAAGAAAGTCAAATAAGTCAGTTTGCCACCTGGATGACTGAAAAAACCTACACAACCAGTTTGACATGGGTCATCTGGGGGCATTAAGATTTTCATACCTTAGACATTTAAACTTTGCATTGAAGACTTCAAAAACTTTGATGAATCAACTTTACTGGCCAATAAATTGACAAACAAAAGAAAATTGAAAAACAAAATAAGATTGATGAAATTTGAATTCATGGTGCCATGAAGCCAGATGTAACTCAATGTCATCATTTTTTTGTGATTTTTGCCTCCTGGTCTCCCTGTGTCTCAGAACAATCACTCCACTCAGATTTTCAGTGTGATTGCCTTGCTCAGCTGCACTCAGGTCCTGCTGCTCAACTGTAGCTCCAGCTTAACTCTTCACCTTCACCTCAACAGCTTATTCAGTATATCACAGTGAAAAACATAAGCCTCTGCAACTCGTTTACTCTCTTACACCGACAAAGCTTAAAAATGACAATGAAGCAAAGGTCTCTAAATGCCTTTTCACCCAAAACCACTAGGGAAAATATTCAACCACACAAGAAAAGCAAACCCTGGTAATAGTCATATTAAGGAGTATTATTTTTTTGGTATAAGGACTTCTCAAAATACCAAAAACTTGATTTCCTGTTCTGTGGCTATCTCATTCATTCGATCAGATTTTAACTTTGTGTGAGGCCGACGAGGTATATGAGTAATGTGGGCACTGTACTCAACTGGAGCTGAGCCAAAGGGTGAATCTCTCAATTTTGTTTATCTGACTTAAGAATGAGGTCATGATTACAAGCAACCAAAATGAGTTCCTACCAAGGAGTGTCTGAACTAAGCCTTAAGGAGAGGGTCAAAAGTTTGGGCATCAATAGGGAGCTCAGAATACAGTTGCCTGACTTTCTCATGTAAAAAAAAGCACAATTTGGGCTAATCCAAAGGATGTCTCTCAGGCTTTCACATTGCCATGGCTCTGTGCCGGTTCCAGTTCCCAAACCTAATTTTGGACAAGTCGGCATGTTCAGGGAGGAAAAAAAAGTGAGTTCCAGCACGTTAACCATGGCATCACTGGAGGGCATGTCAAACTGTGTTGAAAACATTAGTAGGCAGTGGAGGTAATGCCCTCTAACTTCCACAGACTGGTTTGCTTTCCAACTCAGAACAGAACTGGTTCCAGAACCAAAACCATGCCACTAAGCCCTCTCAAATGCCTCCCTCTGTGCTTTGGATGTGTCCAATTGGGAGCAGACTCTGAGATGACCCGGAGCTAGGCAGAGGGATTATGTATCGATTCTGCCTTGGGAATGCCTTGAGATCCCTAAGTAGGAATGAGGAAACATTGCTCAGGAGAGGGATGTCCAGCTCAACTTGCTTAGACTGCTGCCCCACGACCCAATCACAGATAAGCAGATCAAAACGGATGGATGGATGAATGAAGCTGACAAGTGAGACAAAGTTGGAAACAGTTTGCTGGATCAGTGTGGGCAACAGTACCAGGATCACGACCGAGTGTGCCAATCACATGTCTTGTGGTTTGCGTAGCTTCAACTTGTAGTTGCATTTTTAGAAGGTGCATATCATGGGTTGGGTTTTGCATGGACTTCACAAACCTATGAATAAAGGCATAGATATGACACAGAGGCAAAATCAGTGCTTTGGACCCAGGCTTGGGCTTAAACAGTGTTCAAACTTTTCTCAAAGAGGTCTATCCAACATTCTCCACACTTTGATGCACCATTTTATCACTCTGATCCAGTCGTGTCCTTTTTTTTGTGGCCTCCACTACTTAACTTTCCCACATGCTTTCCAAAGTTCTCTGCCCACTGTCCTGCCCTTTGATGAAAGGCCCAAAACTATACCCAAAAAAATTCCTTAACCGTCATGCAGGGAGGGTTCAGTTTAGTGCCGTGGAATTAAACCTCTTAAATTGGTCCAAACTGCACCAGATTGGCAACAAAAACTGGATCCTTTATGTGAGGAAGGATTATATCAATCATTTTAATTCTACCCCCGTTGAGTGATAAATTCACATTTTTAATATTGATAGTTTTGTGCTTTCAAAGTGTCAGTTCATGCATAAAAATTCCAAATCAACAATACAACAAACAGACAAATAAGTACCAACCTCTGTGCTTTAAGAAGTTTACTTATTTGTGTGTAAAATCCTAACCACCAAACCCCTGTGAACAAAAGGGAGCTAAATTTGGCTTTAACGCTGAATGCTTACGACTTTTAAACTGCTTAAAGCCAGGGGACCACTGAGGGCCGCAGCACAGAACACCTCAGCGACAATGAGAGCTGACGGGGCATTCACAGCCCTCTTTTACATTTTAATGCTATCTTTGAAAACCCCAGGACAGTCACTATGCAGACCTGGCTAGACTGGAGCAGGTGGGCTATTAAACCCCAAACCAAATTTATTAAGGAGGTGATCCAGGGGATCTTTGTTTCCACAAGTTTAATCCCACTTTGCAGCGCTAAATACTCATTGGGTGAATGTGAACAAAGCAAAACTATAAACTTAAGGCTAAATGACTTTTCATGAAAAAACCAAAATCATTAATTTAAATGTGTTGTTTTTATCTGTATATTTCTCACATAATTATTTGGAATTTGCAGAATTTCCTGCTATTTTAAACTGAGTGAAGTTTCAGATTATTGTGAAAATTGAATGTTTAACACTCAAGGTATAAAGACTTCAAAGAGCAAGTGAAGTGAGGAAAAACAGTCCCAGTCAGGATTTAAAATCAACTTTAATTGATTCTCAAATGCCTCATCAAACTGCACATTCATGTCTCACAGGCACAGTAATCCAGACATCATTACTCAGTCTGTCTCTCCAACAGGTTCCTGACCACTCAGACATGCTGTAACTGCTTTTTCAAAGCTTTTTTTAAAACCTCAGCATTTCGGTCTGCTTGCTGGCAAAGTCAAAAATGAAATTATTAGAGTCCAGAGAGACATAACCTCGCTGGAACAGGGCAAGCTCGGGATTTCTCAGGTCTGAAAACTGTATAAATCAAGTCTCAGCTGACTCACCGCCAAGTTTTAAGAATGACCTTGGGCAAGCATGCAGCACAAGGAGTCAGAGGCGTTTAGCTGATTCTGTGCAGCCACAGCAACAAATATAAAGCTAAGAGAAGGATAATCAAAAGGGATAAATAAAAAGCACTTCAGCAAATGTTGGAACAGTTGCCGTCTTTGCTGTATACTGTATTGTTTACAGTGCATTAAAGGAATTTGCATAAAGTTGGACAACTATTGGCAGAAAAAACAGACAATTAAGAATAAAAAAAGACCATGAAGAAGAGGATTTAAGAAGGGTTTCCTTGAACAATGCTTCCTGGAAAGAAGTGGAGAGTGGTAGAATAAGCTGATTGGCATTGGAAGAGAAGATTTGGCAAATTCCTCATTGGCACAACTCTCATACCCCTGTTCCTGCTGTTCATCCTACAGTTGCATGTTCCCAACAAATGTGGCTTCATTTAAAAGAGAAATACAGAGGCTTTCCAACTGTGTAAGATTAATTGCCAAGAAGCAATGTTACAACAAAGATTCAGTATACTAAACGCATTTCCTGACTTTTCTAACCGAGTTAATACAAATATCGAAATAGAAAATCTATGACCTTGTTTGATAGAATCTATATATATTACAGCATCCCATTAACCCCTCCTCACTTAGCCAATAATTTGCACTTCTTTTCTTTCCTTATCTGTAAATAACCTCAATTACTTGTACGTAGCTGCATTTCTGCTTATCGCACGTCTGGTGAGATGCCAAACCTTATTTTGTTGCTCTATACTTGTAAATGTGTAATGACAATAAAGTTGAATCTCATCTCATAAGAAGCTCAAAGAGAGGCTTGAAAAATTAATTCCAGTCTGTTTTAAAATCACTGAAAAACTATTATTTACTTCATTGTTCATGAGTCAAGATTTTGTTGCTAGAAATAAGATTTTTTTTTTAATGAATTAACTGTTTTGAAACTGTTTTATTCATCTTCCTCCTGTTCACAGTCACTGGTGGCTGGAGCCTAACCCACTTGTCTTTGGATGAGAGATAGGGTACACCCATTGACATAATATAAGTAGACCCCTCATTGACTGATGCTGTCTATTGGAGCAGATGTACCAACCAGGACGCCATCTTGAATGGGTCTCCCATGCGCCTTGAGTGTATTTATTTTCATGTAAGGCAAGTCTGTGCCCAACTAAAAAATGTCATAACTCTCTGAACTTTCAATGAATAAAATGTAGTTATGACACAGAATGCTGTTACACGTTAAAAATTGTGCTTTCATCCCAAAGTACTTTGTATCATGCTCTTTAACAAAGACAGACAAATGGTGCGGCATATCAATACAGGTATAATTGACTTTTTTTTACATCCTATTGAAGAAAACAATTTTGTTTGTTCAGCTGAATATGGTTTCCTCTCTCTTCCTCCAGCCATTCATTTACTTAATTTTGATAGTTTCCACAGGTACCATCATAGCAACGGTAAAAAACTGAGGTGAACAGACGTAAAAATGGAATATGGAGCGTCAAATTTTCAGGTGGGTTAAATGTAAATAAATTCATTTTCAAAACTTAAAATTCAGTTTTAGTGCCTGCTTTTCAAATTTGATGTGATAA
Organism: Thalassoma bifasciatum; assembly: GCA_008086565.1. Taxonomy (NCBI): domain Eukaryota; kingdom Metazoa; phylum Chordata; class Actinopteri; order Labriformes; family Labridae; genus Thalassoma; species Thalassoma bifasciatum. The sequence continues at coordinate 466,711 of RPOG01000229.1, read as the reverse complement.
TTTGAACCCAGTTCCTTGTGGCATAAGTCTCAGCCCATAATGATTCCTCCACAGCTCGTCTAACAAATCTCAGAAAGCAGCAGTTCTACAACTTTCAGCTGATTTGTGCCACAGGGAATCTGTCGATTTAACTTTCCTTCCAGCTGACATGCCTGCAGCCACAGAAATTGATTCCACTTGACAGTTGGAAGTCCTTGACAATGCAGATCCTTAACTACACGTCATCCTCTCATTGACCTATTGGACTCCTCCATCTCGCTCCCTCCTTCTTCCTGCTAATATCCGCCCAGATACACTCAGATCGACTCCCCTGTCCTGGGACCTGAACCAGGCTTCATTTCAAATGCAGCAACTGTGTCTTTCACCTTGATACTTCAACAACTCATTGAAGTATCAAGGTTGCTGGGAGGAGGGAAACAATCAGCCGCTATTTGCGGTGGAGAAACATCCTCACTTCGAGCCTTTGTAGCTTAAGCCTTTAAAGAGAAATCTCAGTGGGTTTGGTGGAATTAATACTCACTGGTGTGTGTTGAATCAGTGTGTTAGGGAGAGTTGGGGTATTACTGTAGGACGTTTTGAATACTTCAGCTTAACCCCAAGACTGGTCTGAAAAAAATTAGGAAAGCAAGAGGAACATGAAAGCAGGGAGGAGAAAGAGGAGGGGAGAGAGAACAATGAGGAGAAAGCAAAACTGAAGATGGAGAAGGAGAGGCCTTGGAGAGGAAGGTGAGGGTGAATTTAAAACAAAAGGAGCAAATTAGGCGGAAGAGGAACAAAAAGTAAATGAGAAAAATGATTAAAGAAAATTTGTTCTTTGGTGTTTTTCCCTGCAGGAGTTCAGTGGTTGGTCAGTGCTTTGCTTAAGAATTAAACTGCAGTTAATGGGGAATACTTTAACAATCTCATTCTTCAAAGATACAATGTACCTACTGTTTAAATTTTGGAAAAGCTCAATCATACTGTCAAACTTTCTCCCACTGCAGAGATTGATTCATAACGTGTAACCCCAGCTGAAGTGTTCAGAGGGGGCTTCAGTCAGAGCTGTTCACCCAGTCAGACCTTAATTAGACATGTTTTCTGTACCTGATTTAGATTCAAAGACCAACCCTCAGGACTGACCCTGCGACTTCTTGCTGCCTACACAATACTTGGCTGGGTCCACTTCTTTGACTTAGGCTAATACAATTCTAATATCTAAGGGCATTTAAAACCTGATTATGCTGCTCTGGCTTTCCACAACACCACCCTACAGTCTGATGCTAAGTAAGTAAAGTGATTTGCTCCTGCATTAATATAGTAGTTGAATAATCTAATTAGGATGCGGTTACAATGACTGTCAGACTGTATTCGATTTTCCCCTCGTGCTCCCACAGGACAGGAGGCTGTGAGCTGACATAAGCCACAGGGAGAGGCAGGGGTATTAATCAAACACACACCTGAAGTTCATCCAGACATTTTTCATTCTTAGCAGCGTGGACTTCAATCTGAACGAACATAATCACAGTTATTTACTGTTGTGTTAGTGTGATAGCGAACCTGAGAGGGTTCATGTGCTTTAACACCTTGATAAATCATTGAGCTATTATCCATAAATGAGAGCATTTTTCACTGCTGGTAATGTGGAGCCAAATTTGAAATACACAACTGTTTCTTAGAGTTGAACAGGAGAAAGTGAAGACTCTCTGCATATTAAAGAGACTGTGAGAACTATCTAGCATTGATTGCAGGGACACCTCTGGCAGGAAGCGGCAGTGTTTGGGCTGCGTGATATGGCACTTTATTCATATCCCAATATTTTTGGGCCATATCTCAATAAACAATGTGTATCTCAATATTTTGCCTTAGCCATGCTTTGATGCATACAATCAAACCAGACAATAAAAAAAACAAAATAAAACTATACGACACACTGTTGATGTATTCCAAACACACTAGAAATCATAAACCAATTGAAATTCATGCTGTTTTTCTCCCAAAACTTCTGCTCTCACCTAGCAACCATATCATTTTTGACTGACTGATGTGGTGTGCTTTCAACCAATAGGAAAGGAGTATGGTGTTTGTTTTTTGTTTTCCTCTTTCCAGCACTTTGGCTTGCTAGCATTCTCCACACAATCACCAGACTTTTTTTATTCTGCACCAAACACATGACAATGTTGAGACTACAGGTGTTCATCACTCTTTACAGAACACTTTCTGCCGCTTGTCATCTAACACCTTCAATCCAAACCACTTACAAATTATCAAGCTATTATGTACCCTTGACTGACCAATTCTTTTCCAGGGCAAATTATGTCTCCGCTTGCAGACACTGTTATATATGCAGTAGTGAATGTCATACTTTGTTGCATGGCTACAGCGTAAATATTATGATGTGACAATTGTTCAACATCAAAAAGTTTATACCCACATTATCAAAGACGGTATATTATGGCACACAGAATGAAGACTGTTTCTCATGAGCAGCGTCACCCACTGCTATAAGATGTGAGCCTTCCCAGAAAGAAAAGTGGTGGTTATTTTGAATATTAATTTTCTTTGTCTGTCAGCTTTTTCACAGGATGCAAAGTGACGGTAACATCTTTATTATTAGTTATAGTTATGCAGTAATACCATTTGAAACATGACAACAAGCAAACTTTGTAAACTCAATTGCTAGCATTGTTAAACGTCTTATGCACAACACCAGTTTCTGCCAGTATTATAAATGACTTCCAATAAATCATTTTCTTCAAAAAAAGGGACAGATCTTGCTACTTTCTGCTAAACTCAGCCAGCAAGTGTAGTGTCTTCTAAGTGACTTTGATCTACATCTAGTAAATGGATTAATGTTTTCCCAGGCAAATCCAACTTGAACACAGATAACAAGAAAGAACATTGAGAAATAACCAGTTTTGGGACTAATAATCTCATTTCAGATTGTAAATTATAAATGGGCAAATTTATAAAAGTGAGACTGTTTCAAGGTTACTTTAAAGTTCTCACAGAGCTCTGCAAAGAAACTAAATCTTTATACCAGGAATCCATTATCATTTTTTATATATTTGTGTATCAGGAAAAAAAAGGATGTAAATTAATTTCACAGGGCGAGACAGGGGAAGCAGTTTCATCAGAAATGCAGTTTGCATTGAACTACACAGTTTATACCCACAAGACAAGTTACAAAAAAAAAAAATTCTGAAAAGAAAGAGTATTATTACTCTTGGGCAAATATCCCCTTTTTTACCTTTTTGTTTTGTTTTGTTAGAATGTTGTTTGTTGGTTTTGCAGAAAGAAAAAGAGACAGCACTAAAAGTACAACCAAGAGTCTCCCAGCCATCACAGCATCACAACCTCAGGTGTGTTATTGCTTAATTATGCCTCGGCACACAGCTTAATGTATTCCAAGTATGGTCTATGCTCAGTATTGAAATAGCCGTAATGTTCCAGCTGATCTGAACTTCTGATTTGAATAGCCCAAACATTTATGGATGTCAATCTTCCTGCCTCGCTTTTACGGTCACACATCTATGATCTGCGAGGCAGTAAAGGTAAGAGGGATTTCTTTCCAGCACTCACTCAACTCCAGAGACCTTCTGTAAAGATGAAAAACATGGATTATTCCCACGGAGACAGAGGAAACTTTTGCCTCCACTTTTTTTTTAACGCATGCAAGGACACTTCTGAAGGTGAGGGATGATCTGTGAGGGGAATTTCATTAAACCTAAAAAGCAATTACTATGTAAGCGTAGGTTGCAGCATGTTTTCACCCCTGCTACTGAGGTCAGACATCAACACCATGGCCTGTTCTGTTCATTAGTGTCTATCAGGACAGAGTGTAAAGCATTACATGCAACTTTTTTTGTTCTTTCAGATGCAGAGATGGAGAGAAGGATGCAGTAATTGTATGACAGTAGGCTGGACATATGAGGAGTAGTGTTGAAGGAATCTTCTAATCAACCACAGAGACACTGAAGCTCATTCACATTAAATCAGCACACCAAGGTGGCTCCTATGCAAATACAAAAGCTCCAGCTGCAGAGAGGACACTATTAGTTTGAATGTGGCTGTTATTTGAACACATGTCAAAGTTACTTTTTAATGAGATTTGCTAATGCAAAGACGACATCATGAGCTCAACTGTTGACCAAGTTCTCCTACCTTTGAAATTAATATAAACGTTATTTAATCTGCCTTTAATGCTTTTAATGTTATTTTAAAGTTCGGGCGCTACATATAATTGCAATTATCCCTGTAAATTGTGGGGATTAATTGTTCAATGATTTCTATAAAGCATTGCATGATATGAAAATGTAATAACTGTAAATTGCCTGTTGCGGGAAACTTAATTGTTTATGTTAATCATTTTAAGTCATGCAGAAATAAAGGCTGGAACAATCAATCAAACTTTGTTACAAAGACCCAATTTTCAATATTCAGAGTCAATACAGCACATTTTTAAAGATATTTAACTGACATGATTCCCCCACAACTACAGGCATTGCTGACTAAAATTATTTAATTTTATTATTATTGCTACATTATTTATTTTTTGTTATTATTACTATATTATTATTATTATTATCATTATTATTATTATTATTATTATTATTATTATTATTATTATTATTATTATTCAGATCGGCATTAGGTAATACCAAACAACTCTTCCATGCAACTCTAAAATTACAATCTACACAGATTACACCATTAAAAGCCAGGGCAAAATTTACAAACTGTAATAATAACAGTTACACAGAACAGGTAAAGTACAAAACCAAGAGAGACTAGGTAAACTATAAAAAATTTTAAAAACCTCTGATATGTATTTCTATGTAGTAAAAATTACAATAGTTTCAACTGACAGTGATCGAAATTCACGAAAATTGTTCATTTATCAATGGGTGACATCACAGAGACTTTGACTCTCTTTGTTAATTATACAGTCTTTCAAACTACCTGAGAATCTAGATCATTGTACACACAAATATTTGAGAGGGAAAAAAAACTTGCTCAGCACTCGAGTGCAAACCTCTACACTCAAATGTCTGTTAGGTGAATATATTGTTAAAAAGCCAATACATTTTTTTTCTTCAGATGTCAATCATCTAATCCATCAGACAACACCAAGTAAGAGTTACCAGCAGAGAAGCGTTCAGCATCAGCAAAGAAGATTTAGCAAATTTATTATTGAGGCAACCCACATACTTAGCACTGATGCTCATCCTACAAATGCATGCAATAAACACACTGTATAAAATTTGTTTATATTGAAGTTATCATTGAAGCATTGATACAACACAGAAATAATCTACCAAACACAAATTTCCTTCATTTTTGAAACTGTAATCGTTGTGTATGGTTGGATGATTGTATACTCAGCAGGAATGACCACAAGCTCTCTACGGCTAATTTTCACTGTAGCACATAGTGGAGGTGCTCTAGTCATACAATACATCACTGAATACATTTATCCATAAAAGCAGCAGTAAAAGAATCCTTGAATTGCATCGTTTTTTGTTTTTTTTTAAATGTACTTCCCATATTTGTGCCAGAGGATTTTAAAGACTCCCGGGTCTTTTCTGGTCTTTTTTATCAACCTAAACCTCCACCCTCAAGGTCACCACAACCCCCACATAACAACCGTGACAGCCGTGATGAAAGAGATGCCCAGGTGAAATACCACAGATCTCTGTGAGGCATCATTTCAATCTTGACAAAAACACAAAAAGACTGCACTCCTTTTTTTTTTTTTTTTTCCTTCACTGGCTGTGTTTGCCAGCGGCTGTTCTGAACTTGACCATCACACTCCTGGAAAGTCTTTGATGGAAGGACACATGAGACAAACTGCTGAGTCAGTCCTGGTTTGTTTAACCTCGGTATGAGCAGAAAAAGAGAAGCTACAAATCCAAACCACCTGAGGAAGGAGAGCGGAGCTTCTTCTTTCAGGGATGAGTCTGACTGTCTTCTATGAAAGAAAAACATCACTCGACACAGAGACTCCAGCTGCTCGATGCATCTGAACCAGCAGCTCAGGTAAATGCTCAAAAGAGAAGAGTCTGCTGCAACTGCTGGATTGTAATGTCAAACAAATCAGCACAGAGACGTGAAATGTTGAATTCATGAACCGTAAAAGACTGCAAACAGCATAAAGAACAATGAAATACTGCAATAACAGGCATTTGTTGGTTTGTTTTTAGAGGATGAGGTTTGGTTTCAGGAACAGATACAGTACAGTCAGATTCAGATAAAGTTGTGTAGTCCAATATTCACATTTCCATTTCAATGACTTTGCAGCATCAAAAGTAAAGAGCAAGGCTTCATTAAAACATACCATCCTGCACCGCTAGCAAAGCAGGGCACATTTAGAACAAGGACTGCCAGGTAAACAATGAATGTACGCTAAACGCTGCAGCAACAAACAAAAACAGGAAATTACAATGAGTCATTCCTCGCCCTCAGTTTGACCTTAAACGATAATGGGCTGCCCACACATTAAATTACGGAAGTTGCATGGAGCAGGGTCACTTATAATTGCTTCGGTTGTTAAAGTGGGTTGTTGGTTTCTGTGTTTGGTGTCACACAATGAAGTTACAACTTTTTCAGAAATTGTTTACAGTAAAGAAGCTAAGCTGTAAGTTGTTAGCAAGGGATGTGTATTTGTGGCATAGTTTCTGCAGATTTGTCAGCGGCTTATGATGAGAATCCTCCATTACACCACATCCTAAAGCAGCTCTGATGCATTGAGATCTGGTGACTGTTAGAGCCACACTTTTGAAAGATTTGCCTGTTTAAGACTTTTTGTCCCCTTTTTTGTAAACAATCAGGTGTGGACAAAAATATTTCCAACAACTAACGAGGGGATTTATTTTCTAAATACTCAGCTACTTTTTTACAAGGCCTTAGACCAGGGGCTCTTATAGATGTTTACTAACAGTGAAAGTTACAAATGAGCACTCTATTGGAAAACTATTTCTATTTAGTGGTTTCTGACAAAACAAACAAACAAAAAATGGTTAAGTCAAACATGCTTGATAAAACCAAACCTGTAAAAAATATGTAACAATTTTATGGCAGGATCTGGACTTTATCACGTTTGTTTATACGACAATAAGAAAAACATTTTAAACCCCAAATATCTCTGATCCTACATTCTGAACCATTTTATGCTTCAACTTTTGTCTTTTTTGTCCATTTCATATCTTTAATTCAGTGTTTTGGTCCTCTCATGAGTCCTTTTTTTTTTTTTTTTTAAATTCCAAACAATTCATGAAACACATTTTGCATCATACCAAATGCAATCAAATGTCAGCTGTAAAAGTTGTTTAGTTTTTGCAGGTTGTACAGAGCTTTAGCTTTATAAGGTTGCCTATGCACAGTCCAAATCTTTGTGAGATGTTACCAGATATATTCAGATTTCTTTCAAGCACTTGACAGAAACTGTAAATGTAAACAATTAGAACATGATTAATTTAAGTGAAAAAACAAACACATGGTAAGATGAGAGCTGGGGGCTGCTTGAAAATATACGGCGGCCCACAATTGGCCCCCAGGCCGTAGTTTGGACATCCCCGCCTTAGACTCAAGGCAAAAAAAATGAACAACCATCTTCATTTAAGTATTAGCTGCTTCAAACTGTCTTAAAAGGACATAAGTCATTTTTTTTCACTTATTACTGGAGACACTTCAGTAAAATAGTTAAGCTTGGACTGTAAAAGTATAGAGGCAAAAACACTTTCAGAAAAGTATGGGCACGTCTCTAGTTTGCTTAAAACAGCTCAAGTACTGGATGTTCTTTTAGTCTATATTGTTTCTAAATGCCTCTCTACAGACATCTTTAATCTCTGTAATGAAGCTTGACATACAGAAATGTAGACAATGCATTAAATTAAACAGTTCAGTGTTTGTTGGCTGGTTTTAGAGATGGGAGAAATAGGAAATAAAAGCATAATTTTACCTCAGAAACAGAATAATCTGGGGTTTAAATCCCCTTTAAAAATGGATTATAATTGACCTGTTGTCAGAGAGGGTCCGCCCAGCACAGGTCCACTTTCCTCAGCAGTTTCTGGGCTATTAGCTCTGAAATCATTATTTGCATTGGTTCTTACTTACTTGGGCTATGTGGCCTTTCTCCCAAGGATCTGTTTCATCACAGTGAGTCTCGCCTCAGGCTTTTCTTTTCTCCAGCCAAGTGTACTCGAGACCGGGCAGGCATTTCATGCAATAGAATTCGAACGTGGAGGTTGAGGGGGGGGGTTTGTGTTGAAAATAATATTCTAGTCAAGGAATATTGCTGTGATATCTCCCACAGAATATGTCTCAATGCCACTCAAAGCGTGTTAAATAAATCAAGCTACTTGTGGGACTAAAAGCTGTGAATTTGCTGTATAGTAGTCACTCAGATAGGAGGAGAAAAGCATGCCAGTGTGTCTTCTGCCAGTAGCAAAGTAACCACGTTTATTTCTTTTCCTCCAACCACCTCCATCTCACTCATTACATATCAGAGATCCTCTCACCCTCTTTGCCAAAGTGCCTCTCTCTGTAACAGTAATTGTCATTAATTATCACTGCAGGCGTGTTCTTATGCCAGAGAGCCCCTGGTGGTAAGCATCGGTCAAACCTCCCTGCTCCTGGGGAGGAGAGCGCCTCACTGATTCAGGAAGCAGGAGATCTTAACCACCCACCAGAGCGAGAGGGCTTAACGCTGACAATGAGACGAAGGTAGATTAATGGTTTGGGTCCACGCGTTCGAGAAAAGAAGTCAACTCTGGTTCCATCATTTGGAAGTGCTAATAACTTGTGGCATCATTTGCATCTTTTTTCCTCACAAATGGATTCATCACCACACACATATGTGGTCGAATAATCCAAAACTGTGCCCTCATTTTGAGACTTTGTTGCATCATTTAGATAATAAAACAGGTGAGGTAACACAACATGCATGCAACGAGACAATAAAATACCATTCAATTTCAAAATAAAACACCATCTACATCCTCTCGAATGTTAATCAGACTGTTAGGATAAGAGATAACTTAGTTCAGCTGCATCATCTCTCAAGAGGAAAGTATCGGGTTCGATTTCAGGTCCTGCCAAAGCGTTGTTGACGCCAAACCCTTAATTGCTCCAGCTGTTGCACAGTTGTGGTATTCCTGTCCAACCATTAGGGGTCACAAGTCGATGTTCTCCTCGATATAAGCCCAAGCCTGCGTAAGTTGAGAGGGTTGTTTCAGGAAGGGCATCCAAAATAAAACTGTGCCAAATAAACACGTAGACCATGGAATGGGAATCAATTGGCAACCCTCGGAAAGAAAGACAGCAAAAAGAAGATAAGATTGCTCCTTCAGATGTAGAATCTCATTCACAGTTATCGACCCATATTTCTCTCATATATCGCTGTGGGAACAGCCAAAAGTCCTGTTGTGATTTACATGGGTCACATGCATGTTGCTGTTTGTAGTCGTTCACTATTATAACTGTCATCAATGAATATTTTTAATCTTTTCAATCTAATATACAAACAGATGTCTGTTTGAATTTGTACACAGAGCTAATGATAAATACCAAACCTTGTGTTTGACCCTCTGTCCAAATTGATTTTCTCTAAGATTTATAAGATTCATATAATACCCAGCATGCGTCTTTGATGGAGTCACTGGGTTGGAGCTGAGGCGCATTATAGCGCTACCAAGCACTGGTGGGACATAACTAGGATTCACTAACATTACAAGTTACGGATATGTCTCAGGGCACTGAGCTGTGAGTGCAGCCAAATGTAGCAGGCTACTTAACAACAGTACAAACTTACAAAGTTTATTGTTGATTCAAACAAAAGCGCAACATCCCTTTTTGTTTTTTTTAAATACGTTATCTTGTCATATTGTATCCTGTAAAAATTTATCTTGAACAGAGGACGGTAGTGTCGAAAAAGAGGATACGATCTCCTTTCACAAACACAACGGATTTGAGTATTTGTATTTACAACGGATTCCCCCGCAGTCCCTTTAAAGCAGTGCCTTATTAGAAGCAAAGTCAATCCAGTTTAGTATTGTACAGCTTAAGAAAGGACCTTGTATCAATCTGTTTGGTTTAATATTTGACAGATAAGATGAGGTCATTTACCTCAGTATGAGAGTTGAGAAATCTTAAGTGAGTGCTAATGCAACAGAAAGTGTTGTTTTCCACTCTTTTCATGTCAAAATGCCATGTTCCAGTGACTAATGGTTCAAGTAAACAGTGTGCATAAGCACACCTGAGCCATTTTCCAACACTGCTTCAGGTATTTCCAAGCACACAAACCCAATTTTACCAAACCTACTAACAGTCTTTCTTCAGGCCAAACAGTTTTTATAAACCAAACTGCAAGGATTACGCAAATACCTGTTCTGGACAAAATGGTAGATAACAGAGAGTAAAAAAAAAAAAGAAAAAGAGAGGGGAAAAAAGCAGCCCCGGGGGATTAGAAAAGTGTAAGCTCTCCTGGGAAGATGATGAAACTCTGGATAATAGAGGAATCCAATCTGCATCGGTAGCATCATAATCCCTCACCTTTTGGCCCCTTTCCCGCTTGGAGGGGATGCTTTCCCTCATTCCAATGATCGCACAATCATCCACCAAATGCAAGACGCGCCTGAAGGGCTGCGGTGTCTCATTAACAGCTGATGATAAGATATCTGTTGAAAGGTGCAGTTTCTCTATCACGTTTCTGAAACATTTCTTTACAGTTCAGATACTTTTGCTTCCAACTCCAACATGAACTTCTCTTGAAATCTTTAAGACACAAACTGGTGAATAGCCACTCCTCACAAATCACCTCTGGACACTGTGGGGGAACATATCCAGTGAAATGAGACGCAAATCTAAATGGAGCTGATACGCAGCAGCGGATAATTATTCAGTTATGCATATTAGAATCAGAAAAATTGATGGCTTAGGGCAGACAATCTCTTCTTGTTGTATTGATGAGCAGTCGTAGGCATTGGCACATGGATATAAGTTAAGGGGGCAGTATGTGCAGTGGCAAACAGCGTAACGGCAGCTCAGCAGTTTAGATGTAATTATGATAAGAAGAATAGTATGGAAGCCGTCACATTGGTGTGAAATGCTTTGAATGCTTCAAATGAATGAATGCTGAGTGTAGGATGAGAAATCCATCCTTTGGGAGAGAAACTGCATGTTTTTTATGCAAATAAGAGTAAGAAATTATTTTTATGGCCTATTTGGAAGCAGGACAACAATCCCCGCATCCTTTAAGTCAACATTTCCTGCAGCTTGTGATCCACTTTCATAGTATGAGAAGAAATCTGCAGCAGGATCAGTTTTATTAAGATCTTCAAACATCATACTTCAACAGCACTAAAGCACCGCATTTCTCCAGCTAAAGAAAAATGAGCACACCAGTGAAAGTAACACACATGACAAAATTACAGCAGCATTATTTAGAACATAATGAAGCAGAAGACACCAAGACATGAACCATAAAACATCTTGAGAGAACAAAACAGCAGCGAGCCATCACTGCACAGCATCAAAATGATGAATACATCCACTCAGTTTTCATAGCCAGAGCAGTAAACACTTACTTTGATGAAGCGCTCGTTCATCTTGTGTATCCCATACATGCTGTGATAGAGTGTAAATTAATCAAAACAACCTTTAACAACCTTTAAAATACAGCAGGGCGGCAGGCGCATTTTGAAACCGGCAGCTAACATAGACATAAACGCTCTGTAGAGGCTATAATACAGTCACTTATTTACGTCACTATGCAAGTTCTAGTCCATCTGTCAACAGAAGAGAGTAAAATGAAGGCCCACAGAAGCGTCAGCACGATAGAATCATCATCCACAGAAGAAACAAAGACAAAAGATGTGTATTCACACAACAATGTGCCGAGAGTCACAAGCTTCATGAGACACAGCAAATACTCAAAGCATGACTCAGGTAAAAAAGTCTCAAATCCTCTTCAGACTTTGAATCGCTCAACCCATGTCAGGTTCTTTGATATTATTTGGTAGTAGTGAAAGTGACAGTGTGCAGATGTCGCACACTGTCACTTTCACTACAACTCAAGACCAGTCTTGTGTACTACAGTACTGAGAATGGTCTCAAGACCACATTTTGAAGGTCTTAGTCTTGTCTAGGTCTTGGACTGGCTGGTGGAGACTATAGACTGTATAATAAGTGGACGTAATTACGTTGGTGTTGGTGTCTGGCTGCAGTATAGGTCATAAGCCCCGCCTCCACATGCATTCCACCTCCATCCCGGATATGAGCCGGGAAAACTTTAAAAAATTACAATACCTGATAGAAATGTTTTTCTCATCCTTACGCTAAGGTGGTATGGCGGTGTAATTTGGCTGCATTGTGTTCAGGTGTTTTTTTTACTGAGAAGTTGGTTTTACATGAGTTATTGGACGTTAAAAACCGTGTTATACGTTTTGTTTTACGATAGTTGACAGCTGCAGTTTGTGAGTGATTTTTATCGGGGATATAAGAAACTTAGGGAAAGAGAACCAAAAGGAGACTAAAACCTCTAAAGAAGAAGAAACAAATATTTTTATTTCTCTTTTTTACTTGGCTCCATCAGAAATTCTCTACTGCGCAGACTCTGGCTGCACAATGGCAGCTAGAGTAACGGGGTTTTTTTTGGCTTCAAAATCGTAGAAATTGACAGGTGGAGCCACGCTGTCCATTCTATATACAGTCGATGGTGGAGACCAGCACTGATCCACTACTCTTCAACTTCATTAATGTGACAATCTGCCTTATCTTCCCTGTCTTGATGCTTGTTGGTGCTGACACTGAATCACTGCATATTTTACTGGCCCTATTCTGTCTCCATACAATCCCATTGACTTTAAAAGTGCTCACAACTAAACTGGAAAAACACCCAAAGGGTTATATGTTTACTCAAGGAGAACTAACTAAACATCAGGTAGAAGAATTGCAGCCCCTCTTCCTTTTGTTGTGAGATCTTTTGAGCCATAAGCAAAAAAAAAAACACAACACATTTTTACGTGTATTTTCTATAACCAGATCAGTGCTTCTCTTTCTCTGTTCCAATCAACTTCTGCATTTTCTAACCCCCACCTTGGACTCTAAGGCCCCACCTCATTCAAACAGGATTCACTTGCTTTACTTGCACCTCTATTTCCCTTTTCCCCCAGGTCCCTTAATGCAACACTGGGGTACCTTCCACACCTGCCATTCCTCACCTGTCCACTAGATGCCCTCAGGACCATTCTTTCAACTCAGTTCACCTCCACCTGCTGACACACCTGCCTCTCATACCTGATCTTTTTCAGTCAGCTTTTGGCAAATGCTTCTTTGCTGGCAAATTTACACCAGAAGAAGTCGTGGGTTGAAATTTTTAAACAAGCAAATATATGAAGACAGGAAAATGTGCTGTAATCTTGTTATTCCTACACTTCAGAATTCAAAAGGAGGAATCTCTCTTTCCAATATTCTAAATAGATGTAAAGAAACATTGCTGGATGTCTGTGTACAGATTCTCAAACAGCTCATGAAACCTTCAGCTTAGGGTCCAGATAATAAGGAGGAATAAATCCTTGAAACCTTAATGCATTCTAATTTTGGACTTTGCAGACTACTGTAGAAAAAAAAATAATGATAAAGGCAAGTCTCAATTGTACACTGCTTATGTAGAAAGTATGGTAAGAGTCAACCAATCAGAACAGCCCCTGCAACAAGGCAGTCTATTTAAATCTCTGAATACTCTGCTCATTCTTGCAAAGCTGCATTTGCAAATTGTGCAGCTGTTGCTCATGTAGCATTCATAAGCAAACTACCCTGCCGGTACAATTGTATTGCTTCGGGACGGCTTTGTGCAGGAACAGGGCAGAATAATCACGCTTGATATGTACTCCTTGTAGCTGCTGTAAGGCTTCATCAAAAATACTTGCCTCAAACTACAGATTCACTGATGTTACAGGGCTGTGTATGAGGGAATCAGATGCAGACAGCCAGACAGACAGGGTTTCAATGGTACAAAGATGATACAAAAGCTTGCACACAAAGGGCAGCAGGTCCAAGGAAAGAGTTCAGTAAGAGGAGGCTGGTAAAAGACAAACCAAAACATGACAAACTAGCCGAAGAAAATAACTGCTGTGAGTTATTTCTCCTCCTATCTATATCTGCTGGAAGATATTTAGGAGGAGAATTTTGCACCAGGCTGCATGTTGGTGCAGTGGTTAGTACTCCTGGTTTTGCTGTACAACTGGGAGAATGTTGATAAGACAGGGATTCAACTGGCAACTTTTATTTTGGTAATGATTCAAACATTTTTAATCCTCTTAGTTTTGCATATTCAAGGATTTGTTGCCTCGTCGTGAGTTATTAAAACTCAGTAACTTTGAGTTTGTGGAATTTGCTAGAGACAAGCAAAGCATTTTGAAAGTTTGATGTCAAACTCTGAGAACTTTGAATGTAAGAATTGTTTAGGGGGGTGGTATAATTCCTGTTTTAGGTTTTATACTGTCCCTCATCTCAATGAGAAACAGAAGCTTGAGGTTGAGGGTTCAATCCAAGCTCCTGCAGTCACATGTTGAAGTCTCCTTGAGCAAGACACTGAACCCCAATGGTGTTTGAATATGTCAGATAAAACAAATGGTTCCAACAATAGAGCTCCGCTATCGTGTGTTTTTTTGTGGGTGAAAGAAATCAGAATTGTAAAGTGTCTTGAATGGTCAGAGAGATATGAAAAGCACTGTGCACTCCCAATCAGAAAAAAAAACAGTTGAAAAACTGCACGAGTTTACATTTTGCAGTGTTAGATCTTGAAAAAGTTCCAAGTAAACTTTGGATCAGCCGATGAACAGAGTATTTTGGTTTGACGATTGTTTGCTATTAATGACTTATTCCATTTTTCTTCCCTCTCACTCCTGTTTCATTGATTTGGATTTTGAAATGCTACTTAAAACCTTTTTAAAACCCAACAGAGCAAAATGTAAATTTGTGCGATTTTTAACTTTTTATTAAGATTAAACTGTATCATTATTGGATAATTTAATGATCATTTATTCTTTATCTAGAGCAGGAACATGGGATAATAGTTATTCATTATATTTCAGAGAAAATAGAAATTGTGTTGCTCTTTACAAACCCCATGCTCATGAATGAAATTTTATGAACTCTAAAGTAAATCTTACAAGTATTTTTCTGACAGACTTTAAACTTAAATTAAATTCTTTGGAAGAAAAATTAACAGGAAAATAACTGATCACAAATGAATATTTCTATTCTATATGTTTTTTCAACTGTATGACTTCTGTTATTGGATGGTGAATTTGGCCTACCCAGTTACAAAAAACTTGGTATTGTGCCTTTGTTATACTGGTTTTGAATAGTTGTGTTCAAACTCACATATAACATTTTTCCAGTCCCAGATTTCTGACTTATTTCTCAGCTATCCACAGTGACTGTTTTCAGCTCTGTCTTTTCACGATCATTGGACCTTTATGATGTTAAGTTTCAGAGAAATCTGAGCCTCTGCAGCGTCCAACCAGTGAGTGATATCCCAAATGGGGGCATGTCTGTCAGTGAAAAGACTTCCGCTAAGGCAGCTCTCTTTCCTTGCTCATCGCTCCTCAATCAGTCTCCTCTCTCCTAAAGGACAGTTATTGTTTTGGGACATCCGCTAATATAGAGGAGAGAGGAGACTGCAGTTTAACTCTTTGAGACATACCCATGGTGTTTGAGACCTGCTCCTCCAACAAGAGATCCCTATAGGATGACTTCATCTTTTCAGGAAGTCTCATGGAGATCTGATGGCCGCTGCCACACAGGAGTAATACAACTGCCACCTTCACTCAGACCACAGCAGTTATGTAGCAAAACACATTTCATTTGCAGTACTCTACATAAACACTCTTACTTTGATTTGATTTTTTTTTTTTTTACGTTTTTAAAATTTATGGCACAAATTTTAACATTGTTAGATTGGACACATTTCTGTTTGCTTCTCCTTATTTCTTTGTCTTTTGAATTACCTGATTGCTGGGGGAGAGCACTTCCTGACTGAAGCAAAAGGTGTGGCCAAGGGACACTTCTGTGCTGAAGTCAGCTCATTGGAAGGCACCAAGTGTTCTCATGTCATGGGGGTAAATTTAAGTTTTGTTGGCCAAGTTTGTATTAGGTTTCACACAGTGTTCATTTTGTTTTTCCCCTTGTGTTTGACTTGGTTTGGTCAAACCCCTATATATCTTGCCCCAGTGTTTCATTGTCTTAGGTTTGTTTGTGCTTGTGTTGACACTTAAGCTCACTTTGAGTTGAGTTATGGTAAGTTGACCTCTTTCATAGGCCTAGTGATTATAGATTATGAGTTGTAAATTTGGTTGAAAAAAAAACAAAAAACTTCTTTATGTCCTTTGTCTTGCTGCTTGGTCTTTGACACAGACAGATTCAGGGATTTCTATAACATATGAAAATGTAGCAGCTTTAAAATCTGTCCATATTTACTCAGAAAATCCAGCATTGTTATTTTTATATCTATGTTTGAACCCCCCCCCTAAATATTTCAAGTTAGCAGAGACTAAATAATCTCAAATAAAGTGAATACAAAGGAGTTATGGTGATTGTCATTCACTACATTTAAAATTAGAACCATCTTATATCATACTGAATTAATGATGAGGAATGTTTTTCTGTAAAATGTGTACTTTCACTTATATATTGTATTTTGATGATGAGTCATAACTCTGCTGACATACATGACCTTTACCAGTTTTGAAGACACGGAGAAGAGGACTTCATTATCAGTAACCTGCAGACATCATTATGTCATTCAATTTCACACCACTGAGAAAAATAAACCTGAGTTCATATACCATGAATATTTCTCCAGAAACCATTAAAACACACAATGGAGCATTGAGGGGTCAAGATCTTTGCTTTTTCTCAGGTCCATGTCAACATCTCTCTTGATTAAACATCCTCTTGTCGGCTAATTCAGAGTCTGTTTTCTTCTGTTTTCATCAAATGATATAAAGTCATTGAATCCCTTGAGAGCATCTTTTTGCTCTAATCACAAAAATAAGACCTCAAAAAGCTGAAACCAGCCCAAGAATGAGATAACTGTTCTTTAGCATAACTTGCTCCTCATGAGGTAACAGCAGAGTTTATCTGCTTTCTCAGAAAAAAACATGTTTTTTTAATACTGTCTCTGATGAATCATGGTGCTTCTAGTGTACATTTTTAAATTGAACATACACTAAACAATGATTAAGATGCTCATAATGTCATTTTTCATCCCCAGGACTTTCCTCCTTGACTTCTGTTCATCGACTATCAGTTTATTTCACACATGGACATAAAAACAATTTAAATGAAGGATCGATGTGAGCAGGAGGTGCGTGATTAAAGTCTGAGGAAAAGCAGCAATGATCGGATTTCTTCATAGGCTGTCAGCTATAAAATTACATGCTGGCTCTGTTGGAGATTAATTAGTTATCTTATTTTCATTTTCTCTGAAGGGAATATACCATTGTTTCTTTTACTTTCTTAATAAGTAGACAGGTTGAATACTCTGTGTTGTTTCCATCTTTAAATTAGTCCTTCTGCATTTAGTGTGGGGAAAATTCATCTGCTTGAAGTCAAAATAATTTTTTAATGTCTTTTGAAAGTTGGTATTTACTTCCTAAGAGTTCTTAAAAGAGGTGTGACACTGAAACTCTTTAGTGATAAAATGTGATTTTCAACCAGAAGGTCTGAGAACTTTTTGTTCCTGGTGAAACGTTCCAAGGAACTAGGTGGTTATATGACCCATCATTTCTGTTTTATCCTAATCAGGCCATTGATGCATGGACAAGGCAACCATATTCTAGAAATCCAAAGAGAGAAACCCGGTTTCTGGATGGAAAAAACCCAAAGATACTCAGAGACGACAAAGAAGCTTCAAAGCCTGTACTTTAGTTTGAAACACTCCACTTCTGTCTGAAGTGAACATTTTCTATGGTGTAAAGATACATAATGTATGGAAGCCAATTTGTGCCCATGAAAAGAAAAAGAAAAAGAAAAAGAAAAACTGCCCTTGTTAAGATTTCTTTCTTTTTCCAGCTATTTTTTTCATGTTGTTATAATTTTAGCACTTTTACAGTCGAGATTTTGAGAAATAGTCATAATTGCAGCTCTATTCTCATAATCTTAACTTTCAATCTCAAATTTCAACTTTTGAGGTCAGATTTTTGACAAAATTAACAAAAATGATTACATTTTTTTTTTCATTATTTTGACTTTTTAGTTTTACTTTTTTCTCATCACTTTTTTCCTTTCTTTTTTTCTTTTTTTTTTTTTACAAGGAATTACATAGCGTTGCCTGCTCTGAGGCATGAAGTGCTCCCTCAAGCTCACATTATGGAGGGAGATTGATCCAAGATAATGACTTCCGTATCACATCCACAATGACCTTATATCACATATCTGCTTTGTTGGGGTTTGAGTGCAAACAGTGCAGTTGTGCCCCACAGAGGGTGGAGATGCTAACAGCTCATTCCCACCATTAGACGCAAAACAAGAGCAAACTGCACAGAAATGCAAAACTTTGTTGGTGCTTGAATATCACAAGCAAAATTTGTATCGTGAGGTTCGAAACATTTTGCCCCTTAGCACAGTTACTCCTTGTTGAGTGTGTGTTCCTTACTGTTTTTGTGTGTGATTTGTGGACAAAAAAAGACATTTAAGGATGCAAACTCCTAACTTACACTGCAGAGAATGACTTTTATCTGAGACTCTCTGATTCATCCAGTAGATGACTGCCTGTCTCAATGTTAATAAAGATAGTTGTTGGCTTCAAGCCTTGTTCAAGGAGTTGACATTTTCACTCTCAGAGATCTAATTTTCAATATGCAGAAACCTTATAAAATTGACCCTCATGTTAAAAACTGTGATTAACATAATTAACAGTGGATGAGAGTGCTTGTTAGGGTGAGTACTTCATCAGGCTAAGTGGGGATTTTAGTGGGTCCTCTAAATTGTTAAAAGACATTGTGTCTATCTGTTTTATTTTACACGATCAACGTCTGAGCGCAGGGAGAATTCAACAGGAGTCATATTGATTTTAATTTACACACCTGACATTTAGCTTCTGTCCAACCACATTGTTTCCACAACAGATGAAGGCGATGATGATAAAGTTTTGTTATTCTTTGCCCAACTTAAATGTTGTGTTGTTATTTTTACAACAACATGATTACCTGTTGTACTGACAGCTGTGGATTAATATCATTTTTCCAGCACAGGAGCTTTACACAAAAGGCTGACCTTATAAGAATTGAGATACATCAGAAAGTAATCACCGACATACCCAGGGGGCCTCAGCACTGCAAACAGCCATTAAAAGAGTTGACAGCAACAGCAACACTTAACCTTTCAAATTGCTTTACAATTTCACAACTTAATCATCGCTTTTGATTCAGGGCTTTTCTCAACAGATGTAAGAGTCTGTTGATGGGGGCCAAGATTTTATCATGAGAAGCTGGTCTTGTGTTGTTTTGTTGTTGGAGTTGTGTTCACCAATCAATACTTGATAGATCTAATACACTCACTATGACAATCTATCTGTAACTGTCACTTTAACTGGTCACTTGGCATCACCAGGTGATGCCATCCTGGTTAATATCACTCAAAGTTGATTTTAATGTGTAAATTGAGTTGATCCTAATTTTTGTTTATTAAATTTTTTTTAAATTATTTTCCCAGTTTAGTCCTACTGTATATTCCCTTGTATATCCATGTCTGTGATTCTTCAACACGCTGAATTTCCTCCTGGGGATCAATAAAGGTGATCTCATCTTATCCCATAAAACAGACGAGACGAGTATGGGACATGATTTGGGAGACTCAATGAATGAAGAATAAACAAAAAAACAGCCTCCTCTGAGTATTCAAATAAGGGATATATTTCCTCATTTTATTTTCATTTCAATGGACGCTACTCTCCAGGCTTCAGATATTTATGGTTGATAACTTCCCGTCAAAAAAAAAAACAAAAACAACCGTTGTTTCTCAGCTGCAGAGTCTCTCTTTGGACAGAAACCACTCAAGGTTAAAGCAAATTTGTTTTCCTCCCGCAACCACGAAACCAAGCACTGCCTTGATGACGTTGACATTGAGCTTGAACGCAGCGGTCACTTCACTGCTTTTGTGGATTGGAATTAAATGAGTTTTAAGATGGTGTGTACCCAATTTCTCTGTGGTTATCAGGTAGAATGTGACTCTGAATAGCCAAGAGTCACTGTGCACTCCGAGAAGAAAACAGCTCTCACTGCTTTTTAAGGGCGCCTCAGAGTCTGCATGGGTGCATTCAGAGAAAGAGAGAATGGGTAATTTGATTGGTTAACAGATCTCTTGCCAGAGGAGGTATTAACTGATGAAATAATCTGGTCACTTGATGCTTTGATAGAAAACTTAACCTTGAAATTCTTTTTGGAGTTCAGTCTCATCACTGCATTGTTTTAGGGTTCACTGAAATGCCTGTGGGGGGGAATTCATTACTTTCTTGAATGAATTTTGTTGTTTCTCCGTAGAGAACTGATACACATGCAATGGCAAAGAAGTTCTAGTTTAGGAAAAATTAAATCTACATACAGTTTTCTAACTTTACCATCTACAAAACTTAAATGAGGCTGCGCCTACACTCCACAACACTCCATGCAAAGCTCAACTATGTAAAAAAAATGTAAGTTGAACACAAACAGGAAAGATAATTCATCTGGATCACAAGGTTCAAGTTCAGTTTTGGAACTTGCCTCAGTCACAACGGTTTGATGTACAGAAGTCTGAACATGCAGTTGGCAACTGGTCGCACAATGCGTTGTGGGAACCAAGCTCCAGGACACCAACGCCCGTTAACTGACAAATAAGATGAGTCATGGATTGACTTAAAGCAGCAAGAAGGTTAAATGCCTCCCTGGCATTTCAGCAGATGAGCATATCTGTTGAATGTTGGTCACCAATCAAAAAGATACAGTTCTCTACAGGCTTGTGAGTCAGCGCATCTGGTGGAAGGACTCAGCAGTGCTACAGGTCCAAGACACCTCGCCAAAGATGTAATTAGGCTGAGATTTGTGAACTGAATTTGAATATATTGTTTTGAAACTGAAGTTATTTGGTTTGAAATTGTATGTAACCAACTTGAATATACTACACTTTAGTCCTGAAATTCAAAAAGCTCAAATTCAGTATCTAGGACCATCACATCATTGGCATCTCATCCAAATCCAGTCCAATCTCAATTTACTAATAAAGCAGATTCAAAATCAACAAAATGCTGATCAAAGTGCTTTACAATCAAAGTTAAAGTAAAAAACTAGAGCACATAAATGGGTCAATTAAAAAAAAAAAAAAAATATATATATATATATATATTAAAAAGGCCATATTCTCAAACTAACATGAAGAAGAAGAGCATAGTTTCTGTGGGGGCTCAGTCACCCATTAGCTTCTACTTGGCCTTGAGTTAAAATCTGATTTCTTCCATGTACTCAAGAGTTATCAAGGTTTTTAACCACATTTTATTTGTGTATTTCAGGTATCCTGTTTAAAAAGATGTTCTGTTAGGTGAGCCCCTAAAAATGGCTACTCCTCAAAAAGGCAAAAAGCGTGTCATGGTTCAGTGAAATTACAAGGTTATGTTTAAGATATCGTGTTTAAAATAAAGATACAGGACATCACTGATGCTAACACCACCCAGCTATACCACAGCAAACATGACAAGACATTGAAGTCCTTCTTGATGTACCTCATGCAGGTAATTGAGTCCACACAGTGGTATTTTTTGGTAGTTTAAAACACATCAATATATAATTCTCATTTGTAACATTTTACAAATATTTGTCTGTTCATTTGCTTCTGTAATTGTTTTTCTTAATTGTTAAGAGACTTTATGGACACCCTTTGCAACAAATGTGAAGCCAAGGTAACTTTTAAGTGTTCAAAACATTTCTGCCTGTAATATTTCTCTGTTAAATCCATGTTATCTGTGTTATCCTGTTTGTTGCAGTCATCTTGTCTCATCTGTCACACAGCTATCTACTGTGTAGAAGTCACTCATATCAAGCAGCAGTAGCCATTTGAAATCCCTCATATTCATGTTGTGATCGCATGCAGTATAATCACTGTGGGCCGTGTCACTCCAGCTTATTCGGCTTGCAGGGAGCCCGGGTCGCTTTGCAGCTTGACGGCCTCATCCCTGACTCAGTCCTCTGCTGAGTGCTCAGCAAGGTTATGTCATTCCAGCAGGCACACACACTGTGCAGGAGCGGCCTCTGCCAGTCTGCATCACAGCCACGCAGCTGCTGTTTGGATGAACGCAGCTTATGCTCTCCATCCTCTTTCTCTTTCTGAGTTATTTTCAAGTCAGTGTGAGGCTGTCTGCAGCGCTGAGGTCTCCTCTCACTCATAACACTGCACTGTTAGTGAGGGCATGAGGAGTGAGTGTGATGGTGAATTCAAAACCTGAGAGAAAAACTTTGGTTACATCAAAAATCATTGTAGAAGGTGAAAGAATAGCTCCATCTTTCTGTTTTGACTCATTCTGCACCTCAACAGCTACACTTTCGTAGCATACAAGTGTTTTAGACTATGTTGAGCTATTTTCAGTGCTTGATTCTGATTGGTCAAAGCCAAATAGCAATGATGACAAGAAAAGCAGCACTTGATCAGGGCACTTCTGTCAGCGGCCGCGAAGGAGAGATACTGAAACAAGCTAGAAGTGTTGGGCACTTGTGACCCATATACAGCATCGGATTCAGTATTTGAGCAATTACACACCGCCAGGTCCTTGCTGACAATAAGCAAATTATTACTGGACAAAAGTTTTTAAATTGCCTCGACAGATTAAAACTACTTTTATTTGAAAAAGTTTTTTTTTTTTTTAAATGTCTAAAAATTAAATAATGCCACAATGTATGCCTTCAATTTTAGCTAGCTAACATGAATTCATTCTGATCCCAGCAGTTGGCAGCTAGGACAACAAACCACATCAAACACGTCGCATTTAGCTACGTAAAGATCTGATTTATAGCTAAAACTATGATAATTAATAAACAGATAAATACACGTTTGTTCAATTTACTGAGGCTTGAGTTTTAATTACTACTTGCCACTGATGAAGTGTTCACTACAGATTCGCCTATATTTGGAGGGCTGCCATGGTTTGTGCTCCCCAGGGACAAAGTTGCGCTTGACAGCGCTGACCCAGAGATTTCTCCTCTCAGGGTTTTCTTTTTCGGACGGAATACGATAAAAACACAATCCCGGCTTTCCCTACCAACGGTTCGCACATCTGACCGCACAACAGTTGTCCGGCATTGTGATAGATGTTATTGTTTTCTTGCGTGTCCTATAGAGGTTTTAGGCTGTAGGTGGCGGGCAAGTGTAATATTTTGCCCTCCAGGGAGCGTGACGTCACATGAAAGCTATGAAAAGAGGCCTGGGCCACATCCTTTATGAGTGAAAAAAGGCAGGTTCCCAATTATTATCAAAGCTTGAGTACTCTGAATTGGGAGGGAAAGTCCAAGCCAGTTTATCTGGAGCTCCAATTTGACTCATAGTTTACATACAGCTTAAGTCCTGCAGCGAGCTAGCAAAATGCAGGTCAATCTTATGACGAAAAAGGGAAAATAATTCTGCCATGCATGACGGCGCAGCTTGTACGTTGAACAGCCGTTGAGCCACATGCAGCCTCTGACTGATTAACCCCCTGATTATTCCAACAGTAGTAATGTCAAAGTAATATACACAATTTGTGGATACAGCTGCAACAACCAAATCTCATGTCAGCATTACTTTTTTTTTTTTCATAAGGCGTATTGCATTTGCTGCATTGGTGGCAGCTAATGGAGATCCTAATACACAAATAAATAAATAAATAGACTGTTGCTCCAAATGAATGAATGAATAATGGCTCATTTGAATTCATGCAAACAGCACTGTTGGCCCTCTTCTCAGACTAAAATATGTACAGTTAAACATCTCAGATAGAGAGAATGTGATGTAAAGGTCTGCCTCTGATACAAGCACACTAGAGCCTGGTTACTTTGGTGGTGATTGTCAACAAAGAATGTTGTTCTCGACAGATAATGTGCAACAATAGAGAAGAATGGCTGAATCCTTACATTGTTAAAATCATTGCTCATGGAATCAATGTAAAGGACTCATTATAATTGCAAAGCAAGGACTACTGTGTTATTTCACATTTAATATTCAGGTATTTGTTGCCCTGTCCAAGCCTCCTGGATCATTGAAAGAGGTGAAGAATACCAAACTGCTGCTGAATCACACGGAGAACGATTTAAATACATTTGAATAAAAGTCCAAAGGGAAAACAAATTCATCTTCTCTTGCAGAATGATGGATGATCCAAAGCAGCATCACATTCAGCGGTAAATAAATAAAGAACGTATGTACAATGCTTGTTATTTTCTAGCTTGACAACCACTATTACGATCTTGTGTTGTTATTCCCATCCATTACCCTTGAAAGTGAAAGGCATTGAAAAACCTGACACAAGGCGAAGACAAAGAAGAAAAGACAGTCCTTTAAAAGCACCCAAAAGGTACCTGGAGTGCCAGCAGCTGTGACGGGCTCTGCTGCATGGAAAGCTTGATGAAAACAGTGCTGCACTTGACTACCAATCCACTACCCTCAGGAAGGGGTGTAGATTTTGAATGAGCTTGATATCCTCTGAATGAGAAATAAATGCCTCTCTTAAGTACCTGTCAGCATTGCGAGTGGAGCAGCAGCTGTGTTACGCTTCATTCAAAGCTTTTTAGAGCATCTTTGGCTGAATGCGAAGGATGTAGAGGTTACTGAATGAGCTCATAAAAAAAAGGTAAACGCTCACATAAATACATGACAGATTACATTTCCATTTGACTTTTCAGACATTGAGCCGAGGCTCTAATCTGAGGAAATTTGAAATGTGTGAAGCATCAGCGTAACCTTCAATTGCCTTATTACACACGAAGAAAAGGCTAATCTAGATATAATGAAGATCCATTGATTCTGAAATATACATCGACAGGATATGCCATGGCTGAAACAAAATTAATAATATGCTCTAAAATCATCAACCATCAATAGAAACGAAAAGTTGTCATTATTAATAAAGGACAAAAAAAAACTCTAGTTCTTGCAATGACTGCTAAGTGATATTTTATTTCTTGCATACACTTCATACCTCTCCATATACGAGTTTACCCTCAGCAGCAACTAAAAAGTAGATCAGTTCTAAGGGGACACAACAATTCTGGCAACCTTGGGGAGAAAAATAACCATATCACTTAAAGCTGGGGGATATTTTACATAACTCTAACCAATTGAAGGACATACAAGTTAAAATTGTGGCCGATTAAACTAAAAAGAAAAAAGAAAACGTCAATATGAAGCTCTAGAAATTGGACCATAAGCTTAGTTGTCAAAGATTGGACAATTGCTCATCAAAAAAGGACACAGCACCACCTAACATAGTCGAGTGACGTTCTCTACTCAAGACTAGATCCCCTGCCCTGACTATCGATCTATGACTGTAAAGTAGGTCCAGAGTCTAATTCATCTGCCAACATTAATTTTAGCATTTTGCTGCGATATGGTGTAAAATGTGAAACCAATGTGGGAGTGTTAAACAGGGTTTTCCAGCCCAAAAACACAATGTAAAACCTGATGACCTCCCAAAAAACCAGGTCTAATCTTAACCTCTTTGTAAACTCATGTCAAAACCCAATGGTGCTGCCAAAGACTTGGTTCTTGGCACACAACAAGACTTATGTTATTTTGCTGCACCCTGTATTTTTTTTAATATCATGCACACATTTCTGTTGCAATACTTGCAGTGAGCCTTGAATTTATTCTGCAGGATAGGGGCAACCCTAAAATTTAAGCTCTAAATCAGCCTCTCATTCCTTTCTGTATACTTTTTGTATTTTCCAGACTTTGACAAAATGCAGTCTCTACACACCAAGCTTTAGAGGGAAGGCCTTCAGGCCAACACAGCTCAATGTGACTTGGTTGAACCCTTTGGGGCACCTCCAATTAGCAGTGATCAATACAAGGCTTCTCATGATTGGCCCCAACATAAGTTACGTAAATAAGAATATGAGCATATAATCCTTTTTAACAAAGGCACAGCCTTGGGTTTATTTTTCAAAAGGCAGCTGTGCAAAACATCATCTTTGACCAAAACACACTGACATTAACATTTCAGTGACCCATGCTTTGAACAGCTTCTGAAATTCAGCATTAACATTGAAAAAAAGGAAAATGAACTTAATGTTAAACATCTAGTGCATTCAGTGTCTGGATTCCTATTGTTAGAAATAATGTTAATAGTTCATTTTCTTGTCAGTCTCCGACTTTGTCTCTTTCTTTTTCTCCAGCTGTCATCATTAAAATTCCAACATACCTGTTCTCCTCTCTCCATCCCCTTCCCCTCTTCTCATCTCGTAATCCTCTTTCACCACTGCTCTATTCTCTCCTCTATTCTTCCTCCTCTCTGCTCCCTCAATATATTTACATACATCTCCTGACCCTCTGCTTTTCCTGCTTTTTTTCTCCTTCTTAGTATTCATGACGGTATGGCCTTTCTATCCTGATGAAATGCAGTTGCATTTAGAAATGTTGCAGTGTTACAGCTGCAGAGTTGCGCGGCTAATTCTGGATCACGATGATGAAAAATCAGACAGGGTTTCCTGGAGAAAGTGCCTGTGCTGTGGGGGGATGGGGGCAGGATTAAAGCAGAGCGAAGAATATTAAATGTAGGCTTTAACCTTACCTTACAGTACTGCATGACATCGCACCTGAGACAGCAATTTAATCTACTAATAGGCTGCAGGATGTTGAAATACAGCTTCAGATTGGGTCGTAAACCAGATGGTTGGCCCAACAAGTTTAGCCCTCAGTGAAGCATCTTGAATCCATCTCATAAACAGGAGCCAGATAATGCTTAAATCTGCCTTGATCCTGTAAATAAGTCCAAGAGAAGAACAAAGTTTTCATTGTGTAGAAGTTTTATATTTAAGTGCCCCTATATTCTGAATGTTTTGGTAATTTTGGAGATGAAGTCAAGATTTCCAAGTATCTTATCATCATGATACTCACAGGATTGCTTGGCATTGGTGTGCCTCAGCCTCCAAAGTTCTAGTTCTTCTGAATAGGCAAGATTGTTTGACGTTGTGTCCACTTTTGGCATCCAAACTCCCTGTTTTGCTTTATAATCAAATAAATGATACATACACTACATTTCACTCAGTTCACCCCCAGAGATATCACTTCTGCTCAATGATCTATTGTGCATTGTCCTCTGTGAGCCTGCTCGCAGTCAATTTTCACAGGTGACTAAAAGCCAATGGGAAGTGAAAACACACACACACACACACACACACACACACACACACAAACACACACACACATACAGTACCTGGGTCTTTTTGCAGCATTGCTGACTAAGCCTCTCTTTCACAGCTTGTTTATAGACTTAACCGATGCTGACTTTGCATTTTACAACACAAAATAAAATTATTGTACGACAACTGTACAATAGTCCTCAGTGTTTGTGTCTTGTTTTAAAGTTTTAAATGTATCAGCTCTCCTCTCTGTTTAATTTACATCTGATTTAGAGTAAACTTTGCAGGTGGAGAAGGAGAGGACATAAAGATAGAGTTATCTTAAATATTTTACATTGCACTCATTAATAATCAAAATAATCATTTTTAGTCTAATATTTTAGATATAATCACATATTAATAAAATGGTCATGAGTTGAGGCGATGTTTGGTTAAATTACAGGATATCCAGAAAGAGCTGATTACAAAGGTCAATCTTTTTAATCATCATCCACTTTGACCCTCACCTTCCTGTCAGGATTTTTCAGCGGCTTTTCTATAAGCCCTTCTAAACGGTTCAGTACCATGTCACACTTGATTTGAAGCAGATTTTATGAACAAATAGAGCCCTTTGGGGTTAGACAACGGTTTACTTTTCTAGTGATTAATTAATTCATATGTTTATTTTTATCCTTCTATTTGGAGCCTGCTATGTTTTCTATGGCTCATTTGTTGACTTTAGACATCAAACTTGTTACTTCTGCAGTGGTGTTTTTACTATTTTTGTTCCTGTGTGTGTGTGGAGATCCTGTGTGTTACCATGGTCACATTGTTCACGACCAAGATCAGCTGTTGGCAATGCGTAGCATATTGATCCTAACTGGTGCTAGGCCAAATGTTCCCTGCAAGCTAAGGAGAAGGAGGCGAGGATGACATGCTGCAGTGTGAGCTTAGAGGAACAAGATTGACCTGTCCTTCCATCTATCGTTACAAGGCATTTGAGCTCTGTCTCCAATAAGATGGACAAGCTAGCAAGCGCTAACACAGTAGCAGAGGAGATACCAGCAAAGTAGCACCATGCGTTTCCCAGAGACATGGCTAATGAAGTTAACGCTGCCAATTTGGAAGGATTTCGCCTTCAAAGGAGAGGGGAATAAACTAACTGGTGAGGAAGACTAACTCAGTCCTGGACTCCCTAGAGATGAAGGCTGACACCAGAATGATGAACAAGCTGTCACAGCTGGTGGACTTAATTTCGGTCAGACTTGTTATTTTTTAACAAGTCTTATTAGAATGTTTGCACTATACACCTTCTGGTTTGCTGCAGTAATTCTAATTTTTCCATTTGGGACAATTATCCTATCATATCTCAATTACTTCACATGTGACAATCAAACAGTAATATAACATCCTAAGTCAACATTGTGATGATAAATATAAATTGACTCAACCTCAGTTTACTCAGTACAATTTGTTACATGGGTCAAAACAGTTGTAGCCAGTGGAAGTCCAAACATTTGCTCTGGTATTTTGGACAAACTGTGTGAAAACTGCTTCAGATTTGGTGCATAAACATCAGGGTGCACTCGAGCTTGTTAATTTCTGTAGCATCTGGAAATTTCAGGGGGCAATTACAAACTTTCAGCAGCCAGATCTTTGAGGTTGTTGTCATGAGTGACTGACTGCATCACCTACAGAACAAAAAAAGAACAGTCTGTAATCCTCTGTGACCCAAGAAGGGAACAACCCACAATTATCTGGAGGAAAGTCATGATAACTTTTCTCATTTGATACAGAGTGTTCATCCAGTGGTGTCTCCTGTTGATTTCCTCAGATTTGCCTCCAACCTTTAGTGTCAAAGTTTTGAGACACTTGCCATTTAAGACAGAGAGAAGTGTGTATGCTGTCTGCAACCTCCATAGAGATATCTAACGCAGCAATCCTTCGCATGATAGAGAGAGCAGAACAGTTTGTTAAGGAGCCGTCTTGTGCATCAGGTGTGATCCTAATCTGTAATCCTATCATGGCAGCCATCACTCGCATCAGTGCGGTTAACTAAATGTTGCATGACCAGCCAAGCATGCGAAGCCTCTCCTCACATCAATGTAGCTGTCGACATGGGATGATGGATGATCTGGTCCTTAGGGCTGAGAGGCTGAGGCTTTGGTAATACTTTGTGATACATGTTCAGGATGCTTCAGCTTTACAAACAATCATCTTTACATGACTGTGAGTATGTTATTAGCTGAAGATCAACGACGGAGTCTGTGAGTTGAAACAAAGGTCAATATGATGTGCTTGTTTAAACACATGTAGGCATTAAGAATTTGGCACAGATTAAATTCTAACTTGAGGGAAATGATTCATGAAACATAAAATTAGAAGCTGAATGTTTGGTCCAACTTGAGAGCATATTTGAATAATTTTCTATACAATTCTTGAGCATTTAATGTGGTTTAAAAAATTCAGTGATAGCTTGTTTGATTATGCATGAATGCTTTTTTTTTTTTTTTTTTTAAATACAGAGTGACTGAAACCACAAAGCAGCCTGAACTAATGTGCATATAAAGACAGAAATACCAAAACTCTTCAACCAGAATGCACTATAATAAAGTTTATTTCAGAATCTGGTGTAGCAAGTGTGCACACACTATCTCTGACCATGTTCCAGTACAAGCCTGCAGCAGAAAAAAAGTCATTTGAATGGCTGAGTAATTCCTACGAGCTCAAACATGAAGAGCATCGGCTGATGCAGCAGAAGTCCTCAGGATAAAGCTGTGATGAGTGTGCTTGGAGCTGGGGATGTGGCGGCCTTTCCACTTTATTTAATAAGAGCTCAGTTCACGGAGTAATGAAGCAAAGAGCTGAAATAGAAACACAGCAAGGATGGCATGTCTGCAAACCTGTGAGCATTTTGAACTTTTTGTTTTGTAGTATTTGTTATCAAATGAGACAAACTAATGTAGCTTCTTATAAAGATGCAACAATAAGACTTTCAGAAACAACGCAGAAAAGTTTGTTCAACTTCAGTATCCGTAAATAACTGATTTAAATCATTCTGTAAATAAAGAAAACTTGTGTGGATCTTTCAAACAAGGTTAAGTTTTTTTCAGTTCGAGATGTTTACTGTAACAAAGTTAGCAATAATGAGCATCTTAACCTTGGAGTATTGCTTGGTTTTGGACAAGTGATTTGTGAAAACAATGAAATAATCCTCTTAATTGTTGAAAACAAAGGAATCTTAAAAACAAACCCACATGCAAAACTGGAAAACAAAATCACAATCTTATAGAACAGACCTTTGTAACAGTTGCTGGAGCTGAGAGTGGAAATCAAGCTTCATTTTTCTGATCAGATAAGAAGATACAATAAATTCCACTGTATTGTACCAAGCTGTATCATTTTTGATTACAGCAAATGGAATCATGGTGTATCATATTGACTTGTATAATGATAAATTATTTTATTGTGTTGTATCATATGATGATAACACAATAAATTACAATACAAAACAGTTCAATAACGCAATAATATGTCATACCTTCTTATTTTGTAATCATATCATATTGTAAAGTATCTGATCAGATATCCAATTGTATTCTCCCATACTCTTTGTATCGTATCATATCATTACCTGTTTTATCTGAATTAGCTGTACTGTATCATATTGAATTCTGGGCTGCATGGTTGTGCAGTGGGAAGCACTGTTGACCCACAACAAAAAAATGTTCTTCATTTTATTTCCAGGAACATTTCTGTGTTGTTTTCTCCCAGAGTCCAAAAAACAGTTAGTCAGTTGGTCACTCTCAGTGCCCTATTGAGTTACTTAGTGCTACAATGGTTGTGTGTCTTTACGCGTGACCCCTGTGACAGGCTGATATTTTAATGACTGGAGTAATGGTGTAGCCCTGTACCTGCATTTTCGAAAACATACTTGGCTCTACATAGTGGAAATGACGGGGGTTCCTGAATGATATGTACTTTCCATTGATTTCCTCTTTGATGGCGCACGCCAACGCAAAATGTGTTCCTCCCCTGAACTCCCTCTCTGTCATTTACAACCCTGTCATACAGCCATGATGTGTGGGGGGGTAATGGGAAGTGATGCTGCATCGTTAGCTGTGAATGTGTGTGTCTGCTAATCGTCTAATAATTGGATGTGATGGCAGAACGTAGGCCGTGATGATGAATTACCAGCGGCTGAGCTGTGAGCACAGCAGGTAGGTGGCGAACGGTACAGGTGCTGTGTGTGAAGATTCCTGCTGGTGTTACTCATAATAACACACACACACACATATAAATGCAAACACATGTTCCTATTGAAGGAGAGGATGAAGAGTTTGCATGCTTGCCTCTACATGACAGCCACACCTATAAAAAGAGTTTCTATTCTGAAACCAACTGTATTCCTGGATGGAAGGGAAACACAGGAGCCTTTGGGGGGGCACACACTCTGAAACACACATGTAAGGCAGTCACATGGGAAATCCACTGAACCAAAGCTTGTGTAGAAGCAGCCACCATGGAGAGGAGATCTGCTGGGGGCTAGCTGTGCAGACTGCTAAAGGAAGCTGCCTGATCCACTCTCTATGTGGAGTGAAGTCTCACTGCTTCAGTCACTGTTTCAGAGATTCTTGCCGTTTTCTTTCCCTCTATTATTGTCACATTTTTTTGGCGGTGCTGATTTTCTTCCCATCTAAATAGAGATGTAACCCTGCAGAGTAGAGCTCAATAAAAATGATGAGACTAGCACTGAACTCAGCACTGAAATGGGAGGGTTTATTCCTGCTAAATCTTTCAATGACTCTCTAATCAGGGTTTACCCTTAAAATTTGAGAGAATACCAGCTGAGAAAGCAAAAAGTGTCTCAGCAGAAAATGACGGTTCATTATATATAGAATTTGCCCTCAAGCTACTCACTTAAATGTAAATGTAACAGTAAATTCAATTGATCAAATCATTCACTGAATACGGGGTTGTAATGCTTCTAATTTAAACACCGCATCAGCCGTTTCAAGACAAATTTAATCAAAGACAAATCGAAATATTCTAAAATCAGACAATAGAACAGTTGTGGAAAACTTTGGTGAGACGCAAATGACAATTTAAGGGTGTGTTATCTGTTGTCAGAGCTCCTTATCTGATAGACTGACGACATTTTTGTTTGTGTGTGTGTGTGTGTCTATATCAAAGAAAAAAATGTTCAATACATTCACTGGAGATAATTTCTGGAAGAATTAATTTAAAAATTACGCCCACTGTTCTGTACTCCTGGGGGTTTTTGCAGTTGCTCTTCCTTCACTGCAAAGAAACAGAAATCTAAGCAAGTCATTATGTCCTATTTTTAGTAGAATTTGTCTCATTATTCTTGATCTGAGCCACATTCTACTGATAAGTCCCGGAAAATGTCTTATTTCAATTATTTGAAGACAAAAATGAGGTCTGAATTGCTTGTAACAAGTCAAAAAAAATCTGTCAATGGGGTAAGAAAAAAGTTTCTTGTATCAAGACATCTTTATAGTTTCAAGAAACTTCAGGAGCAAATTTTTTTATCCCATTGGCAGATTTTTTGACTTGTTACAAGCAATTTAGTTTAGTTTCATTTTTATCTTTAAAAAACTTGAAATAAGACATTTTCCAGGACTTACCAGTAGAATGTGGCTCGTATCAAGAATAGTAAGACAAATTTTACTAAAATTAAGACATAATGACTTACTTAGATTTCAGTTTTTGCAGTGTTAGCTGCTGATGTATGCACATAACAGAGAGGGGAGATGTGCTCTACCCACCTCTCCTCTCTGTTCTGTTCCTCTGAGGGTCTTTCTTCCTGCCTTGGCTTTTCATGAACATGAAAGACAGGGGATGTGTGCTCTCCCTATCTCAGGCTTTGGCGTTCCATGAGGCATACCTTAAGGCAAAGAAATCCCAGAACAGATCCATACTGCCACAGTTTTCTGTGCTGCTCTCTCTTCCTCAGCTTTCCATGAATGCAAATCACAGAGAGGAAAAGTGTGCTCCCCCCACCTAAGGCTTTAGCATTCCAGATAGGGATGTGAAAGGGATGGGAGCTCCCAGTAACACAGTCATACTGCCTCAAGCAGTACACGACAACGTTTCACAGCGTTTCACCCTGAAATGCAGGAAAACGCTATTTAAAAAATCTGCATCTACATGGAAACACTGAGGGACTGAAAACACTATAGCACGCATGTCAGGCCTGTAGATGGCGAAATAACTCTAGGAGCCATATACACAACAATAGTATACAGGCCGAAGAAGAGGTGAGCCAGTCTTTTGACTTCTACCAAAACGTGCATTTATTGCACGTTTTGGTAGAAGTCAGTCAGTACATTCAACAGAGGAACGAAACAGAAGGTCGCTGTTGTTGCGTTTTGGTTAGTGCATGGCTCAGTGGAGGCTTGCTGCGCAAGTGCAGAGCTGAGTGTCACTACAGTGTTTCCAGGGAAAACCTCGGCTTAGTGTTTACACGGAGACAGAAAAAAACAGTGTTTTTAAAAGTTTCCACACTGGAGGGTGTTTTCAAAAGTTTGCGTTTTCGGTCGGCTAAAATGCAGTTTTCATGTAAACAGGAGGCTAAAATGCAATACAACTTTTGCATTTCACCCAAAAACCTCGTGTAAAAAGGGTCTAAGTCTTTGCTTTCCATGTATGCACACAAAAGACGACGGAAGGTGTGCTCTATCCACCTCAGGCTTATTGAATCCAACTGGTTTAATATTTTCCCCTTGAGCCCTCATTTAGCTAACAGGAAGTGAGCCCAGGTAGCAAACTTTTTGGATTGTGAAGCGTTTATGTACACTAAGCGTTCTCCAAGGGGGATCAGACCCTAATGTAGCTGACAATATTATACTGGACAAGCAACATCACCTATGAAGTTTAAACAGTGAAAATATGGAAAAAAAAACCTGTATTTAGATGACTTTCACCAGTGGCTCCAAAAGAAATCGTCCCTGAGTCACATGTTGGTGTCCAATCATTACTGACTGTGGACATAATCAGCTGCGGCAATATATTCCCGCCTGTGTGCTATGATGCCTGAGAAGGTTGAGTTCTCCTGCTCACTGAGCCATGCTGCTGCTGGTGGTGCTTACATGTACCAGGATGCACTGCATGAGAGCATGGGAGCAGCAGCGGCTCCAGACATGCTTCACTGCATTTTGGTTTGAATAAATGAATCTGAATATCCAAGTCAGCCCAAACACTGGGTCATATAGCCTACTCAGTTACATCATCTGCACGCATGCCGTGTTTCACTGCATGAAGTATAACATAGTTTTGTGGCAAAGTTTAGTTAGTAGGTCTCTAACTGTGCAAAATAGAGGCTTCAGAAGAACTACAGATTTTGCAGCTACAGCTAAGAGACTCAAAAAAATACCAGGGCTATGGTACCACATACTGTGGCTCTGATTAGAAGAGATTTCGTTGAAAAATTGTGAAATTTTCCTCAAAAGCCAGATTATCTAAACTCTGATTATTAAAATTAATAATCAATTAATAATAATGAATTAAATTCCTTAGACTTCATGGCTTCACCACAAGCTTGATGCCGGTGTAACAAGACAAGATCAAACCAACTATCTTGTTAGGTGTAGAAACGAAACTTTACAGATAGAAAAGTTCCATCATCCTCATTTTTCAGTTTAAATTTTTAGACTTAGTTGTCACAAAATTGCAAGGATGTTGGCTTAAATTAAATACATATCTAACCTACAAGGCAAGAATTGGTTTCCTCTCAGTCAGAGCAATTCACATCTGAGGGTTTACACTGGGAATTTGTTCCACTGTTGCAGATGTGCTGGCTTGCTGTCATAGTCTACAAATGTGAAACGAGTCAGAATAGCCTCGGGACAAGATTTGGGATCAAATATATTTTACTATTGACAGAGAAGTAGAGAGGAGATATGCCCCAAGCTCTGCCAGGACTCAATG
Organism: Thalassoma bifasciatum; assembly: GCA_008086565.1. Taxonomy (NCBI): domain Eukaryota; kingdom Metazoa; phylum Chordata; class Actinopteri; order Labriformes; family Labridae; genus Thalassoma; species Thalassoma bifasciatum. Next base: position 431,444 of record RPOG01000229.1, on the reverse strand, counting down.
TTCCACGACACTCTTTTTGGATTGTCAAGAACCTTTCAACTCCAACCTGCTGTTCACACAAACAACCTCAGAGATGAAGTCTTCACACCTGATTTCTAGACAGACATCTTGAGGAAAGCTTCCATGGACTCCTCTGTTTTGAGTCAAATTAATATTTGTTTCTTTAATACAATTCAATTTAATACCTTGGCTCAAGGTTTTATGTATTAAATGTTTTTGCAGAGAGTTTTCATTCTCCATTTTTAATGTTTCCTGAACCTAATTAAAGGATTTAACATTGAATTAACCCAGATTTCAAAACTACATAATACGTAGACACAACTGTCTCTGCAGAGAAGTGTCAACCAGATTAGAAACTGGTAGACTACAGATATCCGCAACAGCTTACAGGATTCCTCGTAAACTAATTATGTGTACTGTCTGCAGATCCTGACCAGATTCTTGCTGGGAATCTTAACAGCTCAGTAGGGATTGTTATAAAAGGTCCCATCTTTCCATCTTGAACTATAAAAGGGTATCTGTGTAACTGGGCATTGAAAGATCAGTCAGTCTTTAAAGTTTCAAAAGTTAAGGAACTCGTCAAAGAATCATTATCTGAACTCGAACCAGGTTAAAATTCAAATAGATATCTTGTACCTCTTCTGTTTCTACTTCTTTCAGCCTCTTGAAATGGACTACTAGAAATTAACATATTTTTTTTAATTGTCTTGTTCTTATCAAAGAATTTCAAAACAATTTGATTTCTGTCAGGAATGAGGCGAAGAGATTGCAGCAGAGCCACGAGTCTCAACCCAATTAGTGACCTCGTTCACTGAGCACATCTTGTCTTTTATTCTCCCTCAGCTCTTCATCGCACTCTCTGTTCACCACAACCCCCTCATCCTCCACCCTCCAAACATCTTCCTTTCCTCCTCGTTGGTTTTTCTATCCTGTCACTTCAGTAGGCTTTCCTGTTTCTCCCTCTCTCTTTTCCCCGTCTTCACACAAATGAGTCCATTTGGCCTTGGGGATGGGACTACGGCGGTTAAATCAGATTGGGGTGAGGTTATATTTGGACCGGACTAAGAGAGAGAGAGAGAGAGAGAGAGAGAGAGAGAGAGAGAGAGAGAAAGAGTAGCATCAAACAGCTGGGTGATGACTGCATGGCCTATTTTACATCGGCAAATTGGCTGACAGTGGGTTCTCAGGGCACTCTGGCCTGACAAATATTGGTAATATCAGTTTAATAGAAATATCAAACTTTACTGAGGCTGGTCCCCTTATTAATGTAAAATAAAAGGGTTACAGTACACTTTACTAAAAAACGGGGACTATACTTAAAGCTGAAAAATACTTGACTGCTTTTGGTGCATGTTTCACTGTCTTGTTTATTTTCAAAGTCATAAGGAGACATAAGCATCATTTCAGTCTGTTTTATAACCTGTTAAAACTCCTCATAAAAGTTTTGAGTCACGACAAAATATGAGCACTTAACACTGTAATGGTGATGTCTGCATTCGGCATTCATTCTTAGCCCACTATTTGAGTTTATTTATGGGGATTGTAGCCTTGTTTTCATTTTTCTTTAAATGTAATTCTCATCTTTGATACCATGTCTATTTTCTTCCCAGAGACTTTCTCTGTCACCTGGAAACCACATCTTCACTTCACCCATTTCCATGATTCATGCTTATGTAATGATGTGCGGCGTCATGAAGAAAATAAGTGCAGATGCCAGAGGGGAGCATGCATGGTGGACTTGGCAGGGACCACTACTTTGGACCGAGACCAGACTCAACAGAAGCTCCCAGCCTCAAATAAATGTACCCAACTCTGTGTACAGTCCGGTAATGACTCTCTGATTTACTCATGGGAATAACTTAGACTGCATGGATGGCAAGGATTTTGTTAGGATCAACGAAAATACTGTGCTCTTGTGTATATCAGTTACAGTGGGCTAACATTGGGCTGGACTGAACACTCTATGTGTGACATAGCATTAAAATGCATGAAAAGATTGAATATTTCATCTACAGAAACAAACTGGCCAAAAAATACAGCTTTTATGTGTCTTCAGTGTTCTGACTAGGTTGCCAGACACTGACTTTTTGTTTTGTCCCTTTGGCAGTGCAAACAGCTGCACAAGGCGCCCGTGAGCATCCAAAGAGACACATTTAGGCACGCTCAACTGTCTGTAATGTAAAGTCATGCACAGAACTGTGAAATGCTCCAAGTAATTGCTTTACTTTTAGAGAGCTTTGAAGTCAGATAATGTAGCACTATAAAAGAAATACAGGTGAAGATGTGAGAGTCAAAATAGAGACAAAAGAGGGGACAATGGAGTTATGTTGTAGAGTAGAACAGATGCTAATGGGTTACAAGTGCGTGAAACGTGGAAAGTGTTGTTACACAATTGACTCAAATTTGAATGTTTTTGATTGCTTATTTGGTTTCAGGTTTTCTAGATGCGTGCCTGGGCAGTTATGTGCAAAGATGTGAGTCATATAAACAGTATGATGTGATTGGTCCAGGCCAGTTTTGAAAATGTTTTGCTCACTCATGCCCAAAAATGACTGAGGCTTCTTTAAATTATCATGTAGTTGTTAAAAGAGCTGAATAGGATCCATTTTAACTCAAGGCTGTTGAAGTGGGTGGAACAGACAATGGGTAGACAGACTAACAATAGAGGGTCTCAAAGTCAAAATCATGAGATAAAAAGTTGAATACTGAGACAAGAAGTTAAAATTATGAGATAAAAAGTCATAATTTTGGGATTGTTTGTCAAAATTTTGAGATAAAATGGTAAAAGTCATGAATAAATAGTCAAAATTTGTAGATAAAAGTAAAAAAGTCAATTAATGAGATAAGACTCCTAATTGTAGGGGGGAAAAAATCAAAAGTATGAGAAAAAAGTTAAATTTTGAAAACAGTCAATTTTTTGAAATCATCAAATGAAATTAATGAGAAAAAAATTCAAGATTTCAAGATAAAAAGTTTTCAAAAAAAATTATCTTATCAATTTGACATTTTTCAAAGTGTTAACTTAAAATGGACAAAACATAAAATCCATTTAGAGCTGGTTTTTTATTTTTTCATTTTACATGGAAAAATGGGCTTCTTTACATTATTCATGTTTACATTTTGATTTTTTTTGTTGTTGTTGTTGTTGTTTTTTACTTTAAACAGTTATGTTCTGTTTTAGATAAATGTATGGGTTATGAAGCCACTTTGTCATCTTTGAGTATCTTAAGCTGGACATTTTTCCAGCGTCTCCAAGAGGCCATGAAGGGGTCCTCTTCTTTGGGCTTGTAAAATATGATCACCCTACCACAGCACTTGTATTCATAGCCGATCTCCCATCCAAGCACTAACAAGGCTCTACTCCTCTTTGTTCCCACAATTGGACTGCACATTCAGACCATTTCATCGTCAGGACATTAAAAGTCACCCACGTGACTTTACTTTGTAAGAACCTTCATTTTGTAGTCATTTTGGCGCTTCCCGTTGAAAAAAGTCAGCCAAGTTTCCAGAAAACAATAATCACGCCATGTTATTCCCACACTAACGCCTTGTGGCAAAACCAGTCTTGTAACATCACCGGGCAGGAAAGAGGATAAAACACTTCCACCCTCTTCTCACGACATGATAATGATACAACAATGGGATGAGGGGCGACCCTACGGATCAAGATCAGACGCCTGGCACCTTGGCAAGGCATGAGAACGAAAGGACTCCAGCCAGTGGCTCTGTTTCCCATTTGAGATCCCGGCAACCAGCCTCAGACCAGATCTTGTGTCATGGTCGGCCTCACACCAGCTGGTCCACATCACTGAGCTCATAGACCCATGCAAAGAGTGGAAGAGGCCTCCTGGCTCAAGGAAAGGCAGGGGCCTAGTGATGAGGCTGGGAAGCAAATGTCCAACTGGTTGAGTGGGGCGGGAGAAACAGGGAGGCTTCTCTAGGAGTAGGAGTGTAAGAACCTCAACATTGCTACCAGGTTAGGAGATGACATCAATGAGGTGAGTCTGGGACACTGGAATTCACTACTGACTCTAAAAAATGTACTCCATCAACCCGACCAACACTTTTCCCACCAATGGCTCTAGACATCTCAAATGGCTCCACAGATATCATCAGTCATATTGCTAATGGTCTTGTTTGCTTTTGTAGGTCATAAAGAACTACCAGTATAAATCTCAGTCTGTTTTGTAAACAGATAAAACCTCCTCGCCGGCGCTTAAATCAAACTCATTGTAATATTGAGATTTCAGAGTGGGCTCCTCAAAGTCTAAGCGACAGGAGCCGTCTCTAGAGCTACGACCCCGCACAAAACAATTCAGCTATTAAATGTGGGGAATGGAGGAGGCAGACAGACTGATTTTTACACCCACAGCTGCCTCAGCAGACCAAGGCTCTTGGCACCTTAATAAGAATGACATCTTGCCGCTGCAGATTTGAAGGCTTCGTATGTTTATCTCCTTTGAGCAGCCTCATCCAACGTAGCTTATGAATTTAAATCAACCATACATTATGTTTACAAGGATTTTTTGCCACTTTCTCTTGGTAGGTAAGCGTTTCTGTGACTGGGGCTGATAATTGTGATTTTTATAAGCTGGGACTGCTGATGTCAGTGTATTTGCCTTTGGTGTACACACACTCAAACTATAGCTTCAATAGAAGACAATGATTTATGTATTATTATTATTACTATTGAACAATAAAGGTGGATGTGGGCAGCTTTTATCACCACTGTAAGGAGGATATTGGTCCATGACAGTCATGCTGTAAATCTTAACAAGATAATCGTAAACTAATCGTTGCATGTTGGAAATTTGATTGCTTAATGACCTTAGATGACTAATGAGGGTTTTAGTGTCTAATTTTTACTGCTGGAATTAAGCTTTGGCCTGTGATGGTAATTTTTTTTTCCAGTGTCATTTGATCATCACCACAGAAAATACGTCACTGTCTTAATGCTGCTGTTATCATTAAGCATTGCATTTAAAACTCTAGGAACAAATAAGAGTGTGTAAGCTAATATGACAAATGTATTATAATGGCTAAGCAGGATTGAAGATAGAAAAATACTGGGTAACTAAAACTTGAATTTCACTCCCGTCAGATCATCACCACAGCCCAATGCGGAAGTTTGCATTGAATATGTATCTCCTTTGGAATAAACTCCCAAATGTAACCAAACTTTGAATAAATGAACACAACAAGTCCTATGATAGGTCCGCTGAGTGGTTTCCCATAGTAACAAGGTTCCCAGAAATGTCTTCTCTCTGTTCATCTTATATAAATATAGCATGACACACACAAAATTGAAAAAGCATTCAGACCGAGGAGTCAGTGCTAAACTAATCAGACACTTCTTTCATGTTGATTGTGCCACTCAAAGTAATGTGCAGCAGGGCTCTGAACCTTTTTGCGGGACAGAAAACGAAGACCAGAATATTTTAATATTTTACTCAGAACAAAAATGTAACCAGAAACTTTTTAATTATTCATGTGGTGCATATACAGAATATAGAAATCCTGGAAACCAGTTAATACCAGTATTTTTTTGTTCTTGAAATGTATGTTATGTTGGTCCACTTGTGTTGCTTTCTTATGCCTCGGCAAACCCATGTCGGTTGGGGGCGGAGTAGAGAGAAATCATCCACTACAGCGTGGTAAATTACGCCTTAAAAATGAGTGACTTAATCACATCCTGTTCCCAAAACAGCATGCTGTTGTTTTATTAGTGATCAGTGTGAGATAATGTCATCATTGACTGCTTCAGGGAATATTTCATGTCCGTCCCCCTATGCACACTGCTGTCTTTCCCCCTATCCAGTGCGCTAGAGACATCAGGTTTAACGTCTGAACCTGGATTGCGGTGCAAGCGTTTCTTGTTCATCTTAGAGGTAAAATACATTGAAAACCTCAGTTTTCAGGTCAAAAGCCAGGCAAGGTCACTCGAAATGTAAACAAGCAGCAGAGGAAATTTAAGTAACACCAGTGAGAAGTTGGCTGGGGGTACAATGCAGATAATAATTAAGTCTTTTGCCAAATCTACTGATCAACGCGAGTATATGGAACTAACTTGTTTTATCTTCTGGTCTGTTAATAAAATCAGGTGATCTGTTCCCCTGATCAGTGACAAACTGAACTTAATTTTAACCCCTGAAAATTGTAAAGTTTGTTGTGGGAAATAACAGCCCATTTGAAAGTGCTAATGTTACACCTTCCACTTTAAAACCTTATAGCTGACATGGAATGATAGTGACCAGTTCAGGAATGAAATTTTTTGTTTCTAACCAGTTTGAAATGAACTGATTGGGATTAAATCCTGGTTCAAAGCCCCGGTGTGGAGTGCTGGTCTCTTATGGCGGCAGCAGGAAGACATTTCAGTGGCAATTAGCATGTGATTTAAAAAGTCACGTGCAGTAGTTGCAGACCATAATTTCAGACTGCTTAATGCTGACAGCCATAGTTCACATAGTTTTACATCATCGAGCTATCTCTCTCTCTCTCTCTCTCTCTCTCTCTCTCTCTCTCTATATATATATATATATATACATTATTCTGCCATTTTACTCCTATTTGTCCACATTTCTTGTCCCTGGGAGTAACTTAAGGGCGGCTGTGTCTGATACTGTAAAGGTAAACAAAAGAGTTTTCCTTTGGGTAAGCTTTAGAGGTATATCTCCACCACTCCATATGTTGTATCCTCTTTGCAAAAAAAGGAATTACTCTCTTCTCTACACCTACAACACCACAGGGAAAACTGAGTTTCTTTTCATACATGCAGTATCAACAGCCACTCAAGTCTGAAACAAATCCCACTGAAGAATCTAACTTTGATGAAATGTCGCAGTGAAAGAGCGTAGGTTGTCAAAACGGTGTCACAAAGGACTCTTAGTTCGATATTAAGATGCCATACATTTCATCCAAGAATTAATTTTCTGCTTGAATTGCAGAGTGAGAAAGTAATCATGTGGACGTGTGTCATCATTTAGACGAGATGTCATCCCAGAATTAGAATTTCAATATGGCAGCACACATCTGTCATCCCCAGATTAGACTTTCTACCTCTCTCGCTCTCATGCAGCAGGTGAAGCATGAGGAAGGTGTGTTATATAACTGGGGAAGATTTCAATCCAAACTGTTTTCCCTCCTGTCAGATTCGTGATTTGGCAGCTATTTATCAGAGACAATAACACTGGTGATGTATAATATCAAAATGTCAATGTTGAACATACAAACAAGATAAATTTGCACATTCAAATCGCACTGTGGATGAATTACTCGACTTGAAAAGAGGTGCATGCTCTCATCAGTATCTCTAATGGCACAGAACAATTCAAAGATTGATTTTTCTCCTTTCCCTCTGATAAGCCTCTCATTTTAGCTGTTCCCATAATTCTACTGTCTATTCAAGTATAAATTGTGTATTTCATGGCCGTAACAGGCTGGTTCCTGACACCATTATTTATCACTGACAGACAGTTGTAGTGATTGCCATTTGTCTTCTGCATTCAAAATCAGACAAACATATATCACAGATCATATCAGCTAGTGTACATGAGCATTTCTATTTGCATGTGCTTATACCTTGTGTCAACCATGAATAATAATAAGCACGGTGCGTACAGTTGAGATTAAACAGTGGACTGTGTGTTGTAAAAAGGTCACTGGAGACTACAAAGTTTTATTAAAAATTATAAATAAGTTATGTACGGGGCATGAGTTATAAAGCATGGGTGTTCAATAATAAAGCAGCAAAGTTTAATCCATTGCACTACAGTGGGGTTAAGTGTTTTGTTTAGCCACATCACCTGCTTTTTAATGAGATTTTTGGTTGAACCCAATTCTCAATTCTATCACAAGGGACCCAATCACAAAGAGGCGAGACAGAGAGGCACATGACATGGTCTGGTGGTAAGCCAGTGAGGAATGTCATAGCTGGTAGAGAGAATAAAGACCAAGGTGGGTGTCCTCTCTTGTACCAAGATTGCATGTGCCAACACTGAAGTCTTTAATCTGTATTCTTGTATTTTTTTCTTTTATCTGTCATTCCTTGACTGAATTCACAATTTTCCCAATATGTTCAGACTGTATGTTTAATTTTTTGCACACAGTGAAAAACTTTGCTGTTAATTTTCACTGTTTTGGATTGACCAACCCCTGTTCAGAAGTGTGAGATGTAGTATAAAAGCTGACATAAAAATAATTTGACAGTCTGCCAATCATTAAAACTTTAAACAAATTGAAACAACGCTGATTTTCAATTAATAATTCTTGGCACTTAAAAATGGGTTTGGCCACACTTCTTTGTACTTACAGGGAAAGGAAAAGACAAAGAAAATGTTTTGCTTTGTGACTTTCTTTTCCCCCTTTTAACTCAGTGAAATATTTCAAAGTGCTAAGTGGACTAAGCAGTATCTTTTAATTAAGTTTCATTACCCACCCCACTGAATTGGGAAACCAACACTCTGTGGGCAGTGGTGCCCACGGTTATTATTTCACACAGCAAATCTTCATAGAGTGATACAAGTGACTGCCAAAGAAACAAACAGTGGGATTAGTTTCTTTGTCAGTCAACATAACCCACACACTAACAAGACAAGATCAGCTGAGAGATAATATGCTCTGTTTTGTCCACAAGGGGCACCAATATGGCAAATTTATCACAAACAAGTTCCTCACTTCAATTCTAAAACACACACACACACACACACACACGCACGCACACACACAGATGCAGAGTTGTCCATGGCAGTGTCAAAAATTCTACACATGAATGGGTTTCAACAGGTGTATACTAGATAACTCATGTTAACTCATCAAAAAATCTTTTGCTTTCCATTAATTCTTGCATGGATTGAAGGACGTGATGGAGGAGATCCACTGTCATGTCCTTCAATTTGTTCAAGGCACAAGAAATTTATGGAAAGCAAAAGATTTCTGATGCCATTGCCACCACTGATGTTGCGATGCTACATCAAACATGGCAATAAATTGAGTACTGTCTTGATGTACTTTGTACAATTAATGGTGCCCATACTGATTACAATAAGACAAATCTGCAAATCTATCTTATCAACTGCCTTTGTCTTGAATTAGACAATTTGCTATTTTGCAATTTTATTTTGATCCTATAACCAAACTTTCTGGAATTGACTGTAAAACTGTTTGAAGTTTTTCAAAGTACAGAATAGATCTTTAAAGTGAACACTGAGACTGTTGGGTTATGCCAAAAGGGGGACTGATGAATATTTTCTCAGTATGCAATTTCTTCTGTACATTTTGTTCAAATTGACCATTTATATTTCTTTTAGAATATTTCAGAGTATCCATTTTTATTGCAGCAGCCTTGTCTAACTCTCTGCCGTTTCACCCTCTTGAGCGGTCGGTGAACATTGAACTGTCCAACGTTGCTGTCAGCCCTTTTTATACCCTGCTGTTGGGAGGCCCCGCCCCCCACGTTCCTACCAGTCACAGGGCAGAAAGTGATTAGCTCATCGCGGCTGTCAGTCACGCCTATCTGCCGTTGCTTCCTGTGTCAGCCGTTGGACTCGATCTGTCTGCAGAGAGTCTCCGGTATGGGCAGCAGCCCCACTCCTCAACTTTTCACGGGAGATTTTACCGCTGGTACTTAACAGTTGTCACACTTTGACTCAGCCGGACATGGATCTCTGAACGGGAATAGGCGGATCTGAGCTCAGCGCGAGTTACTTCGACGGTTTAAATACATTTTTGTGTTGTTGGAGTTGTTAAGGAAGAGGGGAAAATGCCAGTTGCAACTCTTCTACCTNGTGTGTGTGTGTTTGGTGTGTTTGTGTGTGGGTATATGTTTGGTGTGCTGGTGTGCTGTGTGTTGGTCAGTGATGCAGAGAAACAATCACTTGAGTATCTTTCTTCATCAGTGTTTTGATCTGTAGGTATAAACAGGTGTGTCAGATCACAGGTCTCCATGGTAACCTGCTCGTTAGGCTGTTTGAAGCTGCAGCTGTTTGATTTAACTGACAGTTGATGAGGAGCTGGATTTGAGCCAGGGACAAGGGTGTGAATCTCCTCTAGCTGCGCAAAATCCTTAAGGGCTAGCAGAAAAAGAAAACTATCATGAGATACACAAGGCTTAGGAGAATCTATTGATGTAAATTTCATGTCTGTTGAGCCACAGGTTTTACCAGAAATGTGAGTTAAAAAAGTGTTACTTTTTCTTCATCTCTCGGAAAATCCCTTAAAAATTAACATTAGAGCAGATGGGGGCAGATGATGACTTTCTGTGACAGTTGGCCACCTGCAGGCTTTGTCCTTTGTCCTTTTGGTGTCAAGGGTCATTAATCAGAGGCAGAACAAGATTGCCTACGTTTTGAGCCCAAATTTGAGTACGTGGAGTGAAATTTGTGGCTCCTGGGCCTGTTTATCCAAAAAGTTTGCAGGTGATTTCTCTCCTGGTCCACACTCTAAAATTCAAATCCTCACTCTACAGTTTGAACATTCCACCACATACACACCAATGTTAAACAGCTGCAAGGGCTGAGAAACTTCATGACCTTTGAAGGAGTTTTGTGAAGAAACTATAAAAGCTAGAAAGAAGCTGAAATATACTGAAGAAAGCCAAACGATGGCTGAACATTTTGCAGGTAGAATGAAGTTTCTGGCTGAAAGTATGACTGAATGAGAAGGGTCTGAAAGAGGCTGAAGTAATTCCCTGAAATCTTCAGCATCTGAAGCTCTCCCATGCTTTCCAGATGGAAGAAAAATTGTGAAAAAAGTGAAATATCTCTGAAAGTATAAGTGAAACCGCAGACTTTTCAGTATCGCGTGGTCAGGACTTGCTCGGCCAGCAAAACTTCAAACTTGCCACTTTTAGCCAACTTTAAACACCCTCTTCTTCGCTAGGTTTTTTCACCCGCCTTCTCTCTTCTTCTTATTCTTCTTAGAATTTGAAAAAACTGTGTCTTCTTGTATTCGACACTTACGGAACGACGTAAGTGTCGTTAATATGGTGCCCATACTGATTACAATAAGACAAATCTGCAAATCTATCTTATCAACTGCCTTTGTCTTGAATTAGACAATTTACTATTTTGCAATTTTATTTTGATCCTATAACCAAACTTTCTGGAATTGACTGTAAAACTGTTTGAAGTTTTTCAAAGTACAGAATAGATCTTTAAAGTGAACACTGAGACTGTTGGGTTATGCCAAAAGGGGGACTGATGAATATTTTCTCAGTATGCAATTTCTTCTGTACATTTTGTTCAAATTGACCATTTATATTTCTTTTAGAATATTTCAGAGTATCCATTTTTATTGCAGCAGCCTTGTCTAACTCTCTGCCGTTTCACCCTGTTAAGCGGTCGGTGAACATTGAACTGTCCAACGTTGCTGTCAGCCCTTTTTATACCCTGCTGTTGGGAGGCCCCGCCCCCCTCGTTCCCTGGTCAGTGTCCCGTCTTTCACTAATCGAGTAGCGCCGACAGTCAGTGCGGATAGACGGCAACGAAGGACACAGTCGGCAACCTGAGCTAGACAGACGTCTCTCAGAGGCCATACCCGTCGTCGGGGTGAGGAGTTGAAAAGTGCCCTCTAAAATGGCGACCATGAATTGTCAACAGTGTGAAACTGAGTCGGCCTGTAGGATCTCTGAACGGGAATAGGCGGATCTGAGCTCAGCGCGAGTTACTTCGACGGTTTAAATACATTTTTGTGTTGTTGGAGTTGTTAAGGAAGAGGGGAAAATGCCAGTTGCAACTCTTCTACCTTTCACCGCGACCCCGAATAGGAAGTCTGCCAGCCCGACCTCTTTCAGGTTGACAGAGAAATTCATTTTATTGTTAGTCTTCAGCGCTTTTATAACCCTGTGTTTCGGGGCCATATTCTTCCTCCCGGACTCGACAAAGCTGCTTAGCGGAGTTTTCTTTCATTCCTCCGCCGTGGAGACCAACACCCGCACCGGGCAGGACAGCGGGGACTCGGGTTCGGCTGGAAACGACGAGAAGGTCCTGGCGAAAATCAGGAAAGACCACGAAAAGGCGCTGATAGAGGCGAAGGATACACTACAAAAACGTCCCGATGAGATCAAACAGGACATTGATGTGGAAAAGGAGAAAGTTAAGGAGAGTATAGGTCAAGGTGGGAAGGATGTCAATAATTTACCCTTCGTTGAGTATCACCGCCCACCCGGGGCGACCGGACACGAACCCCTGGACCCTGAGACCAGAGAGAGACGGGCTAAAGTCAAAGAGGTGAGTATCTGTTGAGCTCCAGCTCTGGGCTCCTTCTGTGGAGGGAGACGCCAAACGAAACTACCCTTAAAAACTGACGAGTTTGCTTTAAACTTTAAAATGAGCTGCCAGTATTCACAGGAAGACTTTCTCAATAACTTACGTTAAAGCTTTAAGCTCTATTTACAATTCGGCTGAAATGTTAAACAGAAAAGAGGTCGAATTTAATGGGAATGATAACTTTTACAAAATGTTCGCGTGTTATTTCTAAAGTCTGCTTCAACATCAAGAGGAGTGCCAACATGTGTAAGACCGGTTTCCCTCTCAGATAAACCTGACTACAGGGGAAAGGTTTCTTATTTTCTATTCATGCTTGATTTTAGCACTGAATCCGAGGTCTTTTTTTTTCTTTTACAAAAGCCCTACAGCTTTACAGTCACAGAGCAAATAAAGCAGAATACAGACAGACATAGCTCCATGCATGTGCGCATGTTACATGCCGATTTCAGTGTTTTTGGATTTCAAGCTGTTCGAAACCCCACATGATCCCAGAGATGTCAGTCCAGATGTCATAAAATATCCTCAGCAGCCGAATTTCACAAGCATGTTTTAGTGGTAGGATGAGGATCAAGCGCCCTGAAGTGAGACTTTCCTTTACAATGCAGTCCTGCGTGGCGATTTCCTTCCACGAAATCAAACAGAGGTGAATTCCTGGAGGAAACGAAGGAATGCATGCAGGATTCTCCACCCCCCTCCGGGCTGATTTACCTGTCCTCCCAGTTTCAAGCATCACAGGGTTGGTGCATTACCAGCTGTGGTGGTCACTTATCACTGTGGGAAAACTCAGGTCATGACTGTGAGGAGGAAAACACACCTTCTAGCCTCTTATTGATCTTCATGTAATTGTATACTGCTCAGATCCATATGTGGAAATCTGATATCTAGAGACATTGGCTCTACATTGTAATCATTTTAAACCCTGATATTTGTAAATTCCATTTATTCTGAAGTATCTCTGCCCCTCCATGCCCCCTCATTCCTCACTGATAAGAGCCTCTCATGCTGCAGCAGCAGGGTGAAAAACACCAACAGGTAGCATGTCAGCTATTGTTGCATTATGTCACCACACAGTGTGTGTGTGCGTGTGTGGGAAACAAGCCCGGTGGTGGAGTCTCTCAGAGGTGGTTTCATGTGTCTGCTGATGCTGTGTGCAGTCAGGCTGCTGCTTTATTTTTGAGGTGCTACCGTCCCAGCTCTGCATTTTGAAGAAATATCTGGATAGAAAATATTTAACTGAGGCAACAGCAATATCTCTTCCATCTCAAAAAAAGAAAAAAAAGAAAGAGTTTCACAATGTGGCCAGGTGACTTGATCTTGTTTGTTCATTCAGGTTGTCACATAGGACACTATTTTGCGGATAGGGGTTCAGCTTTTTGATTGACTACACAGATGAATTGACGAATACTGAACTTATTGGAAAACGTTCTTTAATGGAATTTTGTATGAGGTCCTGCAGGTTATCATTTTGAAGAGCTGACAGCCTGTACTACAATAAAAAAATGAAATTTTTTATCACAAGGATGTGGTTTTGTTACCAACCAAGTATCAATCCTGCAATTACATTTATACATTTCAGACTCAGTTAGGTTGTTTTTGTACTTACTTGAAGGGCATATTGAGGGAGAAGGTAAAGTTAATGGCACTAGGAGGACTTTGATCTTGAAATAGTCTCACTTTTGTATATAAGACAAACTTATCAGCCTGAAAAATCTGCAATGTCTAAGTGCCTTTTATTAGTATCATAGTTGGATCAGATTTTACTGGGAGAATCAATTCACACCATATAGACAAAGATTTTTTTGATGACAATATGCTGGTAGGCAAAGTTTAGCTATATGAAACAAGACATTGCCTTTTTCTTTGATTTACTTTGCAAAAAACATGACAATGAAACATAACCATACATGTTATAAACACAGCGAAGCATTCACTAAACTATGCTGCAAACCAATTGCTACCAAAACAAATGCATCGTTTGATGGTGCTCATGGGAATTGATGTCTTTCCTTGGAAAACACTCCCAACTCCCTAAAAAAGATGTTGCTCAAACCAACACCAAACAGTTTCAGGGCAATAAAAACACAAGCTCTCAGATTACAGGTTCAACCCAGTGCCCTACACTGATGCTCTGTCAATAGTGTGAAAGTAAGCACAGCCTGAACCTTTTAAAGAGCACTGTACGCATTTAGTATTACAGACACTACGCATTCAGTGCCATACCTGACCTGCCACTGAAAGGTTAAGGAACCCTGCTGTCATGCTGTCAACTGCAAGGACGTGGCATTAAACACAACACATCAGCAATGAATAGCAGTGTGTACAACTCACCAATGCATTACATCCTTATGTCAACAGAGATGTCATGACACAGGTGCTGTTACTGATGCCTGAAGTTTTGGCATCAGTAGCAGCAATACATGGGAATTTGTATTCTTTCCTCTGAGGTAAGAGGAAGCCAACATATCGCTCATTGTATCATAGCAGAAAAGATGCTAAATCAGCCGCCAGACCCTCAAGGAATCTCCGATTTCCTCCTTCTCGCCTCTGTGTTTTAGTTCCGTAATTCAACTCTGAACTGTCTCACTTTAAAACAACAGCAGTGAACTCTCTGGCAGAAAGTCAACATAGCATGGCTCCTTAAAAGAGGGGGTAGCTTGTGAGGGTTTTGTGTTTATTAAGCGCACAGATTGTGAGGCTCTGGGCTGTTTTTCAAAATGGACAAATATTAAGTTAATTTGTGGTTGAAAACAGAGCAACTGAAGCTAAAAGCACCAGACAGCAAATGTGACACATACACAGATAACCGCTTTTTCACAATCTCTCTTGCTTTTAGGTCAATAAATGTTTTCCAGCTGTTTCTATTTTAAACCCCGACTTAAGTAAACTCATAGACAGGTTCAATAGCGCTTTAAACCTTAAAATAAATACCTGTTCTTCAGATTCACCTGCTGTTTCTTTCAGAGGTGTCAGTGTCAGAATTTGACAGCTGAGTTGGAAAAGGAGGATCAGAGTTTTGGTTTTCTTTCAACAGTTGTGTTGAATTTTAAAACTGAAGGTCACTGTTGACATTTTTTTACAAACAATGAACAGGTTTCTCTTTTTTTCAGAGACTTATTTTGAAGCATTTGGACACATAAGACAGATAAAGCAGGGAATAAGAGCCCTGAATGATGTACCAATAATTACTGGACTTTTTTTGTCTGAGTTTAAAAAGTACTGTAAAATCAGTGGGAGCTTTTGATTGTAAAAACTAAAGTAGGATCCTTTAAGGTGGGAAGTAAAACATAATAAATTATTTACTTAAATGTATTTTTAGCTTCAAGCTGCAATGACAACTAAGCATTTCCTTAAACAAACCATCAATGCGTCAGTGAAGCATATTTGATGTGAAGTTTGAGTAAACGTCCTTGTGCACCTGCTGTTTAAACACATCTCTTTTTCAGTTGATATATCCGTTCCCCTGTTTATATTATAGTAAGAAAAGCCATTTGAATAAATCATCTCAGAGAAGAAGAATAATTTTGACAAACCTGTTGGGATAAATATTGATCCAACGGTGCTGGTTATTAAGCCTCTCTTGATTGAACAGCAGAAATGTCAGTGGAGGTGAGTTTTCACTGGCTTGTATCCTTGATCACAGTATTCACAGGGGCCTTGGCGCTGCAGTTGTTAGTCAAAATTTTGTAATGCATAAAATCTGCAGCTCCTCTGCTTTGATAGGAGATAATTAGACATGCTGATGTGGAACATTTTGGGGAGTCAGTTGGTGTTTGTCTCCAGAGAACTACAAGCGCGCTGTCCTAGATTACCTGCTTCCTTCAGAGAGGAGCTTCAAAGTCCGCACTTTCAGATGAAAATAAACCATCATACATCTCACTGTTATCAATGAGTCCAAAATGTTCAACTAACACATTTCAATACTGGCATAACAAGTGATGCTATCTTTTTCTAATTAATCTAAAAACTGTTAATATTATTTATCAAACAAGATCCTTGCCTAATGAAATCTCCTCAAATAAGAAACGGTTTATGCCAGATTTAGCTGCAGGCTAATTTCCATTTACATCCCTTGGCAGACACGCACAGAACAATCACAAGACACTAAAATAGGATTTATTCAAATGCAACAGCATTACATAATATCTATTATTCTTACATTTATACAACAGACCCAAAACACATGTCAACCAACACATTCACCCACTATCACATTACCGTTAAAAATCTGAGTCAAGGTCAAATTTCGGTCGACATGACTGTTCGCTCAATATCCATAAATGAATAGAAATATCTGCAAGTTTAGAGCTCAGACAGAAACAAATACCAGTGTTAGTCAGAAATGCGTGAGGCACTTGGTCGTGCAAAGTCAGTGAACTGAGCTTCAGTGGGATTATACAAGCATGAAAAACTACATACTAATGGGAAAAATGCATTAGTCTTTTCATATTATCAATTCAAGACACAATATTTATTCTCCATTTAAATTTCATCTGCATTTTAAGTGTCATTGAAATGTCATAGAATGAAATGTGATAAGGGCTTTGAGTTTCCTCACTATTAGCTACAAGGTAACCACCTGTCAGTCAGGTAAGACAAAAATTCAACGTGAAATATAAGGAGTCATATGTATTAAATGGCACATGGTTTTTGGCACTTTGGATTCCAGCCCCAGGTGGACACTTGATGAACTTCAGTTTTTAGCACTGTTGCATTGACTTCATTTCCTGGGCTGGAGGTTGCCACTAAAAATATGAAGGTATGCTGATGGTGAAACTATGGCAACTACTAGGAATGGGGTACTGTTTTCCAATATTTTGTCAGCTTTGTAACATTAAACTGTTGGCTAGTTTTTGTCAGGACAAAAAATGACCTGACACCAGTTAATTTTTAGCAGGGTCAAATTATGGTTTGGAATAATGCTTTTACTGATGTCTGATGCAGGCAACAATTCCCAAAAAATGCTTTTAGAATGGAAATGAAACAATTCTTATAATTTTTGACATGTAAATTTTGAGTTTTTGGATTAGGATGTAAGACACTTTAATGATCTAAGTGCAAAGTGAGTATGTAGAAGATCACAAGCAAATAGGATGTAAGATGAGAGGCATCCAAAGAGGTTAAGGATGTTTGTAGAGGAATCCAAGAAGCTAGTTCACAAGTTCCCTCTTTTAATTTATTTTTAAGCCAAAGTTCAGCCTAACTTTCACCAAAATCTCGAGGAGTTTGGCTTCACCATTCACCTTCTTTTATATTTTCTCCACTTTTTCCTCAGTGAAAGCAACAACCCTGCTGACCCCACAAACATTCCCTTGCACCCCCCCCCTTAACCCCCGGTGAATTCGTGTTATTCAGTCAAGACCTCTTGAGTTATTTGAGGATAACGCTCTCTGAACTCTGCCTCTTATCCAACCAGCATCTGACCCGTTGATGCAGGGCCCTGGCCTGCCGTGTCCTGGTCTCAGTGGGTGAGTGTTGTGTTTGTGATGTTGCTGAGGGCAGGCTGCGGGGGCCTCTCTGTGGAGGACAAATAGCTTGTCGTGAGTGACCAACACAATCCTACAATCAGTAAAATCTGTTTGTGTGCTGAAAATCAAAGTCTCTGTGTAAAACTGCATGGTCCATGGTCTGGGCTTTCACTTTGGCTCACAGAGGCAGGAGCCGTGGGGGGTTTCAGTAAAGACGCTGGATGATAATCCAGGATAAATAAGGCGGTTTATGGATGTTTGAACACCTTTACTATTTGCCAGACTGAATTACTAATTCTTCTATTTGTGGTAGGAAAAGAATTTCATTGGAGGATTATTATCAGAAGTTGCTTTTCCTCTGGAACTGGGGACTGTCACATGGAACTACATGTTTTTGGACCATCAGGAATAGTGTTTAGAATTTGTTCTGGGGTAATAAATTATCCCCAGGAAAAGGCCCATACTTTCCAGATGTCCAGGAGGTTTTGGGGCAGGACATGCCAGCTAAACATTGATTGGTGGGTCAACCGCAGTGTTTTTATCTCATCCTCTGGCCACAATGAGATGACAGAAAGCTGAGATTGACTTGGTTTAACAACTTCTAAATACTTGTCTTCTTTGAGCCTAATAGTGAATGTGTTTCTGTCTGCTCCTGATAATACAGTTCAAAAAAAGTGACCCTGTAAAATGGAGAAACTGTTTTCATATGGCTTTGACCGGCGACGACTTTATCACTTTTCTCCAAACTCAGTTTCAACATATGCATTTACAGTGAAATGAAGTTCAGGCTGAGTATCTTAAATAGTAACAGGCTAACTTCACTTCTTCTGTGTTCATTTTGCTGAATGGCCTTTGACATTGTCACACTGCCCTCTACTGGTGTAGCAGTGCAGTGCAGCTACCTTTTTTTCCTTCATTTGTAACTGACCTGACTGGTGTTATGTACCGGGGTTTTCCATTCAGAGAAAACAGGCCACAGGAACTGGATTAAGCAGGGATCCAAGTTCAAGGAACAGGAACTAGGTTTTTTTTTTACTAGAAGTCAAAGGTTTTAACTTTCAGTCGGGAAAGCTCCAATACATAGTCAGTTCTTCGGATCCATTTGTGTTGTTCTACTATTTCTCTAGCCTTGTTCACGCAGCAGAGTGATGCTGATTAAACCCTTTGTTACCAGTCAATCTAAAGGGTTAATATGTAACCTTATCTGTTACCCTTTGCCTCACTAAGTTAAACAGCAAGTCAGACCATTCCTGACTCTAGTAAACAGGAGCACTGTTAAAGATTTTAAATGAGTAGTGATGCACAAACATCATATGACTGACAACATAAAAGAGAACGGGGGGAAGCAGAAAATTTGCACACAAGCGGGAAACTGAATCTAGACTTTGTGCCGTCATTGTGTCATAATTCTCTGTAAAGTTGTGGCTGGCTGTGGAATTACCCTCTCTGATTTCACTCTTAATGCTGTGATGGTTTGTGTCATAACCACACTTTCTTTATCGAAGTAGGATCAGTCTATGTGCTGGAAGCTTGATTCTGGGTCTTCTGAGGAAATGACATTAACACAGATCACAAGGGAAGAACATTCTGATGTCTCACTTTCTTCCCAGTGCAGTAATGAGAAGTTGTGAAATTTCAATCACAGTGGAGATCTTTTATAGCTGATGTAAAAAAACGTGTCTCCTGTGCACTTATTGAAACCAGTCACCTCTTGCCTCGCTAAGAGAGATTTCATTACTTACTGTCATTTTCACATACTGAAACATAAAATTAAACGCTCTATCTCATCTTGTCCTCTGTCTAGCAATTTCCTTGCAGTATTAAAGATGTTCTCTTACTGTACTAACCGGAAAACTGTGACTTCTGGCATAATAATTTAGATAGATATCAGTCAGATATGACTGAAAAGCACATTGTTATCAGTGTTTATAATTTGTTGCCAATTGCTGAGGCCTAGTTATGATTTTCCATCTAATGTTTGAGACTGCTCACACATTTTCAGCCATATCTTTACCGATATGATTTCAGTGTGAAAAATGCCTGTAGTTGTTCTGATGTCCTCCATGTAGCTTTAGGATGCAGAATCAAATACTCCCCTGATGCTTTTATTTGGCTTTTACTTTGATGTAGTTTGTGTAAGAAGGAGCTGTGGGCTATTAGAGCTTGCATTTGCAGTCAACATAAGTTGCAATGACATGCTGTAGAAGGCGAAAATTAAGTGTAGGGAATGTGCATGGATTCAATTTTTAGTGCTCTAGCTGACCCCTGTTTTTCTCTGCATGTAAATGAACCAGAAAGAGGCTTTGACTGCATCTGCTCTAAAATATTAAGTGCATTTTGGTGCATGCACACATTCTAAGAGAGCTGGTAAACACAGCTGTCTCAAGCTTGAACCGTGCTTAAAGACTTTTTAAAGCTTTATCTTAGGGGTGTCTTAATCTCATCTATCTGACTGGAGCTGATCTTGGCATTTTTTAAGTCATATTTCCCAGCATTTTTGTGCCTGTATTTGGAGAGGACAGGGCATTGGATAGGCCAAGAATCAGAGCAGGAGTGGGCTGTGACCATAGGCTGTCAGTAAAATGGAAGTCATCTTGCTCGGCTCAAACTGAGGTCGCCACAGAAACAGCTCCCCCCGGTGACTGGCTGCACTATAGTTCAAAACTTTATCTCTCTGTTGATTCTACATGGGCTGTGGTCAGTGTTATAAAATAAATACACCTCGTAGAAATGTTTCTCACATCTGTATGTTGTGGTGATATGAACTTATTATTGGGCTGCATTGAGTTTCCTGAAAAATTCCTCTCATAGTTAAAAGGAGTTAAAAACAGGGTTTTATGACTCTTTCACAATGATTGCCAGCTACTGTTTTTGCATAGTTTTTCCAGGTATAGTAAGATCCATCTATATGAAGAGCCATGAAGAGATTAGAATCAGCGGCTCCCCTTCAGAGTCGTACATTGGTAAAAAGCAGAGCCTTATCGTCAATTCTGTGTACAGTCAATGGTCATGTCATGAGAGAAAGGTGCCGTAGGTTGGATTTGAACAAAGGCCAGCCGCTTGAGCTAGTCAGCCTCATGCAGTGGGCTGGTCGTTTGGATTGTAATACAGCTAGATCCCCCAACCATTGCCTGTATTTATAGTGTTTTTGGTCTTAAGCTCCATTCAAGATGGCATTAAAAGTCCTCAAAAAGTCTTAATTTTGCTTAAACCTGAATATACTCTGTTTAACAGTTCAACAGAACATGCATTGTAATCGTTTTGGAAGGCGGTTGCAGTAAAGCTGTTTTCAATTTGATTACAACCCTCAAAAACTCAACATGCAACACAAATTCCCAACAGAGGAAAGGCTGCTTGTGCTGTAAACAAGCAGAAGCAAAGATAAATTTATTTTACATTAGGAGATTTATTCAAAGGGTTTTGGCATCAAAGTTACAGCAACATTTTTTCATAACAAGCAAATACAAAATGATCAAATATTTGCCTTACATACAAAAACGGGACTGAATCTGTGTCACATATCGAGCTGCTTTAGTATCCTCACTGGCTCCAGCAGCTGTTGCAGAATCTAAATGTACACAGTTTATTTATTACAGTGTATTCTGGGGACGCCCCGGATCTCCTCTGAGCCTCTCTCTCTTTTTTCCAGGCAACAGTTTTATTTTAATGACAGACTCATCCCTAATTAAAACACTCAGACTCACCTTTTGTGCTCTAAGCAACAGCTGCTGTCTTATCTGACTCATCATCCGGCTCCTTATGAGTGTGTGCGTGTACATGTGTGTGTGTGCAGTGTGATGATGTGAAGCTTGCTACAGTTTAAAGTATGCAGATAACATGCAAATGAGGGGAGCCATAAGGGCAGAGTGTGTGCAGTATTTACTCCTCAGCTTACTGCCTTAAAGGACAATCGCTTCACATCCTGTCACCTCCATCAGTGCCTACGTTTTAAAATGCACAGACACATGTGTTCACTGGAATCTGTCTGAAATTTGCACACATACTCGACTGCCCTTTCTCCCATCACTGCTTTGCTGTCTTTGGGACACAGTTCAGCTGTTTCAGCCCATTCCAGGCAGAGTTGTTTTTCCATTGTGTGTCTATATGTTGGCATGTCTTTTCAACCATGTGTAACAAACAAACAAAGTATCACATGTCTTCCCGATCCTAACAGCCTTGTCTGTCTCTTTTTATGCGAACGTGGCAGCCTATTAGTTCTATTTCTGTATTGACCAATCAAACTAACTGCCTCTGGGATCCAGGTTCCAGTCCTTTCTTTTAGAGTGTACACCACATGTGTGTGTGTTTGTGTGTCGGACAAGGATACAGCTGAACCCTCCAGGTTCTTTCTTTAATCGTCTAATTGCTATAACAAAGCTCTAGCCAACAACCAGACCTTCTGCTTCCTGTATAGGAATGTGTGTGTACATGTGTGTGCATTATTGTGCTTTTGTGTGCCAATACATTCAAGAACTTCTCCAGTCCCAGTTTCAGCAGAAATGTAAAGTAGTCAAATACAGCTGTAACTTTAGATTCACAATTAGTCCCGGGCTGGTTTTGTAGGTCAAAATTTTCATGGCCTTCAACCAGGATGAGCTGGTATTTTTGAATGGTCAACTCATCAGTACATTGTGTAACTAGTTGATCAAATAGCTGTGATCGCTAATAAGTCATTTGAGTAACTGCCCGAATAATTGGTCAATCGAATAATCGTTAAATCAAAAAACTGGATAATCCATTAATCTATTAAAAAAAAAAACTTTAATGATGATTGAATAGTGTTCTTAGTAAAATAAAAAATCCTTAGTATCATCTGTCAGGGTAATAGGTGTGGCACTCTACGTTTTAAAAATGGAGCAAGACACAAAGACTTCTGCTGCATAAAGAGTTTTGGGAGGAAATTTAACAAAAGAGAAATGGGAGTTAAACTAGACTTTTCACGACTAAAGAGAACAGGTGGGACCATTAATGTGTTTTATTTCTAAGTAACTTAAAACAACTATTCATTGGTTAGCAGTGACTATCGAATGCATCTTTCCAAGTAATTACATTGGTATCAACCAAGCTGAAGGATGGAACCATTCCTCCATTAATCAACATAAACCCCTCTGTAATTTTCCCAAATGAAGTAGTCAATTCAAACAACATTAACTCATCCACTGTGTCCACTATGCTCTGGCAGCATAATTTATGAAGCTTTGAGCTTGACTTGAAATAACCTGATCTTTAAATGTACACTTTTCCAAGTTCAATCTTTTCTCACTTATTTAAATTAATGTTTTCATTGCCACTGGTAGTTTGGTCAAGGAAGAAGATTTAAAATGATAATGCCGCTATTTGAATGAATTCATGAGGGCTGAGATGGAAGAGAACTTCCACCATGTGCATCTAGTTGAGACGGTGAATGTAATTAGGTAATTTCCAATTCATAGCTTCAACCATAGGCAGAGACTTTAGGCTACTGTAATATATCAGGACGTCCTCCGTCTTCCATGCAGAAGACAAATCATGCTGCACCTGTAGCCCGAGGCCGGGACGCTGGCTCGGGGTATAATTCAAGTAATGAATATTGTAATGGTGTTATAAAGTCACTGTAAATATATAGACCCAGAGGATAGCCTGCTGGGCTTTGTGTTTTTAAATCTGTATATTATTATAGATTGTTACAGCAGAGTTGAAGGGATTTCATGTGGATCGATTTGTTTGTTGGTCATGGCTGGTTGCACCAATGGAGCGTGAGGATGAATGTGCCTGATCCAGGTCTTCCATTCATTGCCTCCTGGCCCTGAGGTCTCTCCAGAGGGGAATATAGACTCAAGAGTGACGGATGGGGTCATTTTGTAATTTGCGTATACACACTCAAACTGTGTTCTTTGTGCTCTTGTCTATGTGGGAAATCTTTGCACGAGTCCATCTATAGCCAGGAGCCGGCCCCATCATCCCACACACCACAAACGTGCATGGGGAGATGGTGGTGGAGCAAGCTTTATTGCCTATAGAGCATATCCATCTAAGTCTCTGATACTACATCTACTCTCCCAGCTCCTGCTCATGCATAATCATTGAGCTCTGGTTTGGAAAAGCTTGGAGCAAAACAAGTTAGATGGATCGTTATTACTATAGCCTGGTGTTTGCGCTATAGGTCAAGGAACAGGCAAGCCTTGAAGCATGGATGGGAATTATATAGGATGATACATCAGTAATGCCCACTTTACATATATATATATATGTACAAATATATATGTACATGCACCATTTTTGCAACGGGAAAGTGATATCAAGTTAGATTTATCCCAGCAGCCCCTGATACTACATTTTCCCACTCCACCATCATCCACCTAAGCGAGTACCAACTAACAAATTTAAAAGAAAAAGCTTTGATGGTAAAATGGTCCATTCTCCTCTGGCTCTCTCTGCCCTTAGCAAAATAAAAAAAGACTATTAAAGTGTACATTTTGATACACTTTTACATGATCACAATATTGGATAAAATAAATCAAACACTGCCGAGAAGGTACTTTATTCAGGGCAGAATGTTTTGCATAAAAACAGTGGAATTTTTTTTTTCAGTTAGGAACACACATTTCATCTAAAAGCAAAATTCTATTTTTTTTTTTGAAAATTGATTCATCCAAGTAAAAAATGCATAAAAAAGTAAATGTTTGGTGGTTGGTTCTGGGGTGAGGACTGTCAGGTGACTATTGACATGACTAAATTAGATGCATTGCATTGCCACACTATATTGTGATACAATAAAAATGGATAAGACCTAATGTTTGGCATTGGCAGAGAAGATTTAGCAAATTCTTTTTAGGCAGAACCCACATGCTCAGCTCTGCCGCTCATCCCACAAACCCATGCTTCTTACAAATGTGGTGCCATTTAAAAGAGAAATAAACAGGTTTTACAACTGCACAAGATTCAACACCAAGGAGCATTGTTACAGCCAAGAATTAGTCTACCAAACACAAATATTCTTACTTTTTGTACCAAGTTCAGTTTATAGTCGGAAGGAATTTACCACTCATGGTCTATAAAATCTGCAACGCTGACTCTGAAGCCCATCTATCACACGAGATTGAAACTCCATTAGCAGACCAGAGTATACTATCCACCTTTTTCCATTTTCTCAGCATAAAGAGAGAACTTCTTTTTTGAAAACCCTTTCTGATGGACAATACACCACAAAACGTCACAGAAATAAGCTCATTTCAGTTTTGGATAACAGTGGCTAAAACTTGAACATGAAGTTTCCTCCAAAAGCTTGATGAAAGCGGTGAAAGACTTTTTTGTCTTTGACTCAACTTTGTGTTAATGTTTCTTGATAGAGAGTTTTAGCTTCTTGTCCAACTGGCAACTTTTGCTGAACTTCTCCCTTGCTGCTCTGGTAGTGTTGACTTTGGCAGCAGCAGTCCGTAGAAACAAGGCCTGCAAAACCACTGTGCTTGATCCTCTCACTAGCTGGCGATTTTTTTACTCCAGTATATAACAGCCAAGGGGCCAGATGTTTCCTTTGGGAGTTAGACACAAAGAATGGAGCCAAAGATGAATCAATATTAGACTTGCATTCAGGAGTGTCAAGAAGAAATGAAAAATAAATGATCTAATCATAGACTTGATGTTCCAGGTTGGCTCAGTATTAAACCATAATTATTCCCCTACACTTTATGTATAGGAGGATTTCTGTAGTGTAGACTGTGCTTGATGTACTATTAATAGACTGATGTTCAGCAAATATCTGAGATGTGGCTTTTTACTTCACAAGTGTTGGCATGCCCACATTTCAAGAAGCTAAGAAAAACCTAAGACTGCAATGTTTCGTGTTCAGAGCCAGTAAACTGAGGTGCATTTTGCCTTGAGCTGAATTTGTGTGTTGTGATGCATGAAGGAGACAGATGATTCAATTTAAAAAAACTTAAGATTTAATGCTTCCTAAGTGCTTCAAGTGTCCCTGTGCAGTGAAATGACCAAAAAGTCAGTTAGGCTTTTTGTGGATTTAACTTCCGCTGAATGGGGAGAGAGAGTGAAGAGGCTGGGAAAAGCCAGACAAATGAAATGTCAATAACAGATCATCAATAACCCTGCAGGCTCCAATTTGAGCCACCTCTGTTTGATGCTTCAGTCCACTCACTGCGCTCTTTCCTCCACTCAGAGCTCGTTTCAAGCTTTCTGAGAGCACAATATGAACTAGTGGACATTCACTCAAAGCATTTTAAAATAAACCCAAACACAGACACACACACTGCTGTCCTTATATGACAAAGATCTGAACTAGATTTGTACTTGAGGCTGAGTTGTGTGATCTTTTGCTTTATATTTCATCCCCTCAGACCTCCTGTAAGTACAGGCTGACATTCTCAGCTAAAGGTGAGCTTTAAAGCTTTACCTTTCTTTGCTGAATCCTATCCATACTCTACAGGCTCTGACCTGCAGTGTGAAGTGGACCTGATTTTCTGCTGTAACTGTGTATTTCTATGTGTATATGTATGCGTATTTTCTTCCTCCTTTGGGCTGTTGCCTATTGACAGATTCCAGTAGTTCTACAAATGTGACCATGTTTTATTTGGTGCCCCAGGGATTTATGGGGCCCACTCCCATTTGGCTACTGTGTGTTTTTTTTTCCTGTTCTCTAGAATATTTCATTCTTTTCACATCAATGGTAAAACAAAACACATAGTGATACAGTTAACCTCTGTAACTTCAGTTGTTGCTTCCAACTCTACTGTTTTTCAAGGGTTAATTCATGTGAATTTTTTCCCATTTTTGGATTTCAACTCTTACATGAACTCAAAGTAGATATTCTATTTAACAGGGATTTTTTTTGGACAGTTTAGTATGAAGTAATAATGGCCTGATGTATTTGCAGCAAAATTGCAGTCACATTGAATGCCCCATCAGCACTCCTTATTTCTACCGCTCTGGTATTAAATGCTGCAGCTTAACATCCAAATGTCAGACAAAAATCACAAGATGCTTTTGCACTGATGAAATGGTAAAGAGCTCAGTGAAAAGCCCATACTATTACACCCTCATCCCAAATTGTGGGGCAATAAGAAACAAGTTGATATTTTAATGCAGATTTGGCTATTGGTACAAACTGTGATAAAAGCTAATCAACAGGTAAAACATGACACTCATGTAGACTGACAGATGAGTAGGCTTTTGCATTATATAAAAGAAAAAAAAGCCCAATCTCATTGCAGACTGTCATGCATGGTTACACCAATAAAACTGAGTTGCCACAGCCTCATCTTTTATGTGAATTCCACTCTATATTTTGTGCTACCTTGATTTACTGTGTTAATCTGCTGTTTCAGCTGTTAATGAAAACCACACAAGGTCTCCATCTGTTTCCCATTAGAGCACTTCAAGCAGTTCAGAGGACAAAACCCTTCCCTTTCACAACAAAAGTTTTATTATGATACGTGTGGAGGAAGTGTGTTACAGCAACAGCAAAGAAAAACTGAGAAAAACAGGATCATTGAGAGATGTTCTAGCTTTCTCAGCACTGCTTTGGTACAAAGGGGAAGCAGAGCAGGGTGGTGAGTATCACATGACAATGATGTATCACTGGCGGAACATTCATTATATCCTGAATAAGTGATTTGTATTGAATTTCACATGTGAAAACACCACACATGTCCCAGTTTGGGTTCAAGTCAGGCGCCTGTATAGCTTTTTGGATCATTAGCAGTCTGTTGTAGGATTGCAGGATTATTAGCATTCCCTTTTCTTCAGACAGTGATGTATGTCCAGCAGATCGGCCTCAAAACCTCATGGGACTTTGGGTGAACACACACATGTAAAATCTATGGGCCAGCGTCTGCCATTAATGACCGTGCCAAGTGTGTTTGTCGTACTAGTTGGATTAGTGGGGCCAGGAGGTGCAATTTATCTTGTCTGGCTCTGAGCTAACGCACTGCTAGCTCATTAGCATTCAAAGGTTATTGATTGTGAGCTGTGGTGTGTAGGTTTTGTGGGTTTGTAAAGGGCAGGCAGCCGTTAAAGAAGTATGACATTAATTACTTTGGTATGGCACTTTATCCTAAATAGTGAGTTTTTTGTTTAAAGGATAATCAATATCCTCTACTCTGAAGAGTAAATCATAGGAGTTTTATTATCTGCTAAATGATTTATGCTTATAATACCGGTGTTGAAAATCAGTGATTTCCCTGAAAGCTTAATCCTTGATGAGCTTTTTCTCTCCAGTAAATGATATACATCTCAAAATTGTATTTCATTATGACTCATACAATCAATTTTGCATGATTGGCTAATTAAATTTCTCAGCATTCCAAACTTGTTAAAATTTGGTAGTTGCAATATCAGCTCAAATAAATCCCCACTTGTACTTCTATAAAGCATATTTAGGGTACTTCCAGCCTTTTGTGTACTAGCACCTCTTCTTTTTGATACATAATCAATGAAGTTCAGCTTCCAGAGCAAAAAACCCCCTTCTAAATCAGCTGTTTTCCGTTGCTGTAATTAAAAATAGCACATAAAAATGCACAGCTCAACTTTTTAACACCCTCCTAGCCTGCTAATAAATCTTTTACATCATAGATCCATCAAAATTAGCAAGCAGGATTCCTGGTATCCACTTTTTTTGGCAATAGAATGAGAAACCAGCTGTATGTCCTGTTTAGAGGTGTTGTTGGTGCTGCCAGGGCAAATAAAGTTGAAATCAGAAACATGTCCTTTATGCCTGAATTTGAGTTCTTATTTTTGCTGTGATAGGGCTAAAAAAAGCTGTTAGTGGAGACAGGTCTTAATTGCACTGAAATTTTTTGTGACCTTGCAGCAGTCGGACTGATGATAATTCTCTTTGTTAAGGTTGTGTGCACTACTAGAGAAAATAAAGTTGAATTTGGAAACATGCCCTTTTGCCTGGATTTAAGGTTGACTGCACTGCTGGGGAACAAAAGAGCCTTTTGTGGAGACAGGCCCTAATTTCTCCGTAATTAAGTTTGTGTGCACTGCCAGTGGAAAAAAAAGGGCTGTCAGTGCACACGGGCCCTAAGTGCTCTGAAATTTAGATTGTGTGCACTGCCAGGGCAAATATACCGTTAATGGACACAGGCCCTAAAAGAAATCAAACAATGTCTGACCTGTTATTCAAATCCAAGCATTTCATGAACTCTGTTGTCCCTAAAAGACTATCAAAGTGAAAGACGGAGGAGATGGTTGTACCTTTGCCAGGTTCAGAAGTCATTTGGCTGGATTTACTGCTAGTCATTGGAGCGAAAAGTGTTCAAGCAGCCCACAGACTTGTGTGGCTCTGCCCTGCTGCACACAGCCCAGTGTTGCTATGCTTTCTGTTTCTGTCACTGTTATTTTGGGGGTTTGAGTTCCTTTCAGGACTCTGTATGCACATAAACTAACCTGCCAAGCTTGTGCTTTTGCATTGCTCTGGTAACAAGGCACAGTTGAAATGTTATACATAGTGCAGAGACTTGTGGTTAGCACTTATCCTTGCTTTACCTGTTCGATTAAATAATATTATCCCTTGATTTGTCTTTTTTGTTGGATGTAAATAAAAAGGAAATGAGTATTCTCCTCAGAGAAAACTACATTACTCTGTTTTTTTCATATCTGGTGTGATAGATAACCTCAGCATCACACTTGAACTTGAAACAGACACATCAATTCACTCCTTTTGAGACCAGCTTCGGATGGCCTGACCTGATATGCCACTCCATCTTGGACAGGTGCCAACTTTGTGTCAGTTTTGAAAGATGACGCTCTAAAACATCATATTTCATTCTCCATGCCAACAGCAGCAAGTTGCTGCACGAGCACGATTATATTTTGCCAACCAGTCTGAACACGGAGGAATTTGTTATTGTCTGTTCGCATACAGGACCAGTGTTGCTGGGTGCTTCACATAGCCCAAGAGAGAGTTATGTTACACACAGGAAGGAGGGGGAGAGGTGCAGGACAATTAGGAATGTATTAGCGCTGGAAAAGGTGGAGACAGTCCAGTAAGAAGGGTTAGTTTGTCTCAATTAGTTGAGAGGGCAGTGAGGTTGAATATACTCTTCCCTAATGTCCAGTTCTGTGCACTCTAGGGGGTCTGAATCAATATTGTGATGACTTTCACGAGAAACTGAAATAAAACTCTAAGAGGTTTTTGTTCGACTGCTCAGTAAAAGTGGATATTCATTAACAGTGAAAATTTCCAATTCACATTTTTGCTGCACTTTCAATCAGACTTCTCAAAATTGCTCAAAATGCAGATAATTTTATTGGGCACATTTTGAGTAAGCTCAAATTCTTTTTTCAGTTTGGCAGCATCTTTTCGAGGAAGTGTACATAAGTTGCTAAATTAATGGTTTTCCTTCGACAGATAGTACCAGGGGTCTGAGCCAAAATCCACACAATTTATGCATGCATCTGTCTGTGTGAGATGAGCTCTTTGTGTATCCTCTGCTGATCACATTTCATTTCCAGGGCTCTGTTTTTACTGGTTTCTTGTTCATTCAGCAGTTTGTTTTGAAGTGGCCCCACCTGCTCAGACTTTCCAAGACAATTCTCTGATGTTCTGAAAGATAAAACGAAACCCTCCTCAAATCCAAAGACAGAAATTTGCTTTTTCTCATCGTGTCAGCAAGTTGCCAATCTTCTTGGCAAAAGCTGTCTGGATTTGAGAAGTCTCAGGGCTTTGGGACTCCAAAGGAAATGAAGTATTTTGTGACCAAGCCTTGTAGCCCAGTGATGGAGACTGATGGAGGAAAACGCTCTTGGATATTCACTATTAATGTATCCCAAGCTATCCGGGGGTCATGGCCGGCTGATTCTCTCTCCGTAATCCAATTCAGTCTAATACCCAGAATCATAGGCTGTCAATCACATACTCCATTTATTTTTCAATCTCACCTTCCTTTGCCTTGCCTCTCCTTTTTCCCATGTGTGGGTTAGAATTTTAACACTCAAGGCTCCCCTGTCCTGCATATTGTATCAGCTACAAACCTGTTGGTATGGGACATGAGATACAACCCAACCTATACCTTTGAGCCTGTTTTATCATCCCAGTATGGTCCTATCACAGATAACAGTAACTATGGATCTGAAGACTGTTATTGTAACAGTGTTGTTTCAATGTAAAGCAGACTTCAGTCAGATAATTTTAAAAAAATGCTGATAGTGATCAATTTTCTCTGAACACAAACTGGCCAATTCTAAAATGACAGGTTACGACCTAAAAGTCCAACAGCACGGGTTGGTTGTTGTTCCCGCTCTCTTGGGAGCAAAAACACAGGCTAAAGTGACCTCTTGGGAGTCAAAAAAAGTGCTTAAGTGCCTTCCTGGGAACCAAAACACACACTAAAGTGCCCCCTGGCAGAGGAATACCCCTGCCAAAGTGCACTATTGAGAGCCAAAGTGGGAACAAATTCCCCTCTTGGGAGCCAAATCACACACTGAAGTTCTCCCGAGCAGGACAAAACATATGCAAAAGTGCACTCTTGGGAAACAAAACACACACTTAAGTGCCCTCTGACGAGACAAAACACTTGCCAAAGTGTGCTCCACCGAACCATAATGTGCACTTAAGCTTCCTCTGGGGAGCCAAAACACATCTTCTTAGCCTTCATACTGCCATTTTTAGCTGCGTTATAAGCTGTATAATGTACCATTTCTTTAACATTATATCATGTCCAAAGTGCCCTTGAAAACAAGAGGAGCCTAATACCCTCTCCAGTGTTATAACAATGCTCTTTGAAACCACACTTGTGCCTTTTTTTATGATTATTTTGCTTTTCCTCCTGCCCTTCAAACAGTCTAGGAATGCCATTGACCACTCATCTAATCATTATGAATTTCTGCTTACTTGAATGCTATACTTTTAGAGATCATTCATAGTCCTTGTTTTACTTATTGCACTCATTAAGCTCTTTATTTTATATTTATTAGCAACCAAATAGAGATGCACAGGGGCAAAATAAGCCTCCAGCAAGGTGTACATACTTAAAGGGCCAAAACCTCCAGTTGCATCTGCAGTTTTACTGTAATTAGTGCCTGATTTACGAAGTCTGCAGGTAATTACACAATCAGCAAATAGGACTATCCTCTGGGCACACTCTGCAAGTGATAGAGAGCTGAAAAAGTTGCGGATCAGTCCTTGAATTCTCTGCTGGACTGAGATCAGCAAAGAAGTTGAAATGCAGAAATACAGAAGTAGAACTATCTTTAATGAGGTAGACTCTCTGAGACATTTCACTAAGGTCACAATCCAGCCACAGCTGAGATGAAAAGTAGAAAAGATTGCTTATAACTATCCACACCACCTCCATATATAAATGTCCTCCAAAGAGAGTGCACAGTGCCAGAGTGCATTAGCATCTCTGTGAATGCCAAGTTTAATGGCTGCATGGCCATAACTCCTTGTTCACTCTTTGTTTTGGCATCATAAAAGTGGTCATTTGCGATTACTGCTGTGTCTTTCTCCGTAAGATGCTGTTGTGTTGCTTTTAAACTTACTCAGTGTATCTTTTCTGCACATTATGTATCCACTTGTCACCATTAATTCAACTTCCTACAATCTTACCAACCTTATTAGATTATTCAACATCCCGACTAACACCTCCGCATCAGTCCTTTTCCCCCTTGTGGCTTGAACTCCAGTTTGTTGTGGTTTGTCTCCCCTGACCCATGTGATGTGCTGCCTCGCTGCTGTGCTGTGCCCAGTTCAATTTGCAAGGGAGAGGCAAGCCAAGAACACAAGCTAAATAATTCATCCTGCATCCTGTTGCTACACTAACTCATGGGGGGAAGACGATGATGCTGGTCTTTATGCACAGCTTTATGATGCACGTTTCAACACTTAATCATAAAAATGGGCCTGATACTGCTTTAGTATACGCAGGCTTTATGAATGTGGTCATTTCCCAAAGGTCAACAGAGAAGAGACAAGAAAATACATCAATAGAAGACAGAAAGTTAGAGGAGAAGCTCTGTATTCACAAGTTTTTGATTATCTATTTGTTGTACGTTTACTTTTATGACCAAGTTAAGGTCATTGTTTTATTCTGACAAATTTTTTATACTTTGAATCAGTATTTCAGGTGACAAAGCCTTTGAATCTTAAGTTGAAAGGTTTGCAACATGATGCCTTTGTGTACACTTATACAGTGCCTAGATAAGATACTGAGCAACAATCCTTGACGGCAAACGGACCTGTGATACCAACTCCTCAAAAAGGCCGATCAATAGCCTTTCTTGTTGAGGAAACTGAAGGATTTCAATGTCATCTTTCATTGAGTCTGTTGCAACTTTGTTCTATAATCTACTTGTTCAGGAAGCTCAGTAACAAAGACAGACCTTGTCCAACTTTGCCAAAAGATTGTCAGCTCTGGCTTTTAAGATCTTGGCCATGTTTGTCATAGAAGAGCCACTAAAGACACAAAAACCATCCTGGAAGACCCTCACTGATCTGTTCATGTTATAGTCAGCTAACAAGGAGAGGTTCACTTTCATTAGCAGCCAAATCAAACAAATGTCTTCAGTTATTTTATCGATTAGTAGTTGGGTTTTTGGCTGTTTTGTTGCTTTTTTCACATCAAATGCAAACCAAGTATATGGATGCATTGTTGGTTATCAAGCAGCGTACTGGGATGTATTAAAATAGGACAAAGGTGACCGGCTCTGTTGGTCATAGAAGTTATGTGTTAGCAGTAGCCATCTAGCATCTGAAAGCTTTGACTCAGACTTCTGTAGTGCCAAAGAGTTCTGGGAGAAATTTCTTCTAAAGAAAAATGGGAAAAAATGAGTTGAGTACAAACTCTGCAAGATAAAATTAGATCCATAAATCATATCTACAGCACCTTTGCACAAACACTGAACTGTTCTTTCTTTTTTCGTAATGTCTTCCAGAAGGTCGCAAACTATTCAAATAATCACTGAAAACATTGTAGTGTGACTATTGAATAGTATTTTGCTTGAAATGCCCATCCTTGAAATGTCCCATAAGAGGGAGCAGGTCAGAAGTGTGATTGTTTTGCCAATGTAGGAATTTCACCACAGATATTTTAGTTCCTACCGAGTTCAGTTCTTAGTTCTGCTATCAGCACCTGTGACCAAGCGCTAAATTTAATTATATGATCCTTATGTTATGCAGATAGTGAATAAGGTTAAGGACATTACATGCATAGTGCTGATAGGAAGAGATAGAAATAGAGAGTTCTTGTGCCGTTAAATCTGTCCTGAATTCATTAACCCAAAGGCTTGGTCATGTCTAAATTTAAACAGATACACATCATCAGTGACTAACTTATTATTTCTGACATAATCCAAACACACACACACACACACACACACACACAAACACACACACACACACACACACACACACACACACACACACACATCAGACAGTTTATCATACCCTCCTTTTTCTGTAGCCAGGAGATAAAAGTCTCCTCACTTGACTCTTGTGTGAACCGGAGTGTTTCCTTCAAACAGCAATAACTGAAGCCCTCTGGCTTCAAACAGAGCAAACCTCACACCTTCTGTCCAACCTCCCAATCGGTAACTCTGTGTCTTTTCTTCTTCCATTGACTCTTTTCATGCCAGACATTTTATTCAGTCCAGACAGAGAACAACAAAGTGGTATCTCATATCATTAATGAGGTTCATGTTCCTGTTTAAGTGAGCCAGCAAGACCTGCTGGTGAGTCAGCAGCTCAGTATCAAGGCCACAGCTTTGGGTCCTCCCACAGCTGAGAATCTCTAACAACTGAAGCTGCTGCCCTCAAGTTAACCTCACAGAGTGGTGTGTTCACGATAATGGTCACAAGAATAAACTCAGTAGGGGTTTCATTGACCCACAGGGACCTGTTGCAGAAGGCTTGCTTAACCTCTGAATTTTGTTTTCACTGCAAGAAATAGCGTGCCACACAGTCAGAAGACCAGTATTCCCTCTTTGGACTTTAGGGTAACATTACAGCAAACAAACAGAGTGTTTTTTTCCTCCACTAGACTTTGAGACTGATAACAAACAGGATGTGGATTTAATTGACAACTCATCCAACAAAAAAGACTTCCACATCAAATCCTCCAACTGACTGAAGCTGAAATCCAGCCCCAGAAGCTGCTGGTGCCTTTTTAAAGCCACTGCACAAAGCCACTTTGGCCCTTCTGAAAAATAAAGATTAGGACTGAGCTGATCTGTTCCCCACAAAGGGGAGACAGGATTTGGGCTGGCCTTCTCCCACTGCTGCACTAATAGTTACAAATGGCAGACTTTTAAACTGTTTTAGTTGGATAAAGAGGATGCTTTGGCCTGCTGCCCAGCGGGTAAAATATAAGACCTTATAGAGTTCCCTTCTGGGAACTCCACCAGATAATATGTCAAAGAATACCTTCATGACTGAAACAAGAATGGATCTGCAGGGAAAAAGGTGTACTTTCATAAGAATTAATGAACTATTTGTCTTGCTAATGTTACATCTGGGAGAACTTTGTATCCAGCTTGTGTGGCT
Organism: Thalassoma bifasciatum; assembly: GCA_008086565.1. Lineage (NCBI taxonomy): Eukaryota > Metazoa > Chordata > Actinopteri > Labriformes > Labridae > Thalassoma > Thalassoma bifasciatum. The sequence continues at coordinate 396,240 of RPOG01000229.1, read as the reverse complement.
TTTTGTAGACTGTTAATTGGGGGCATCCCAATCAGCGAATTTGGACCCATTTTTGTGGAGTTTGATGGTCCCGTGCAGCATTTTTTTCCCTAGTTACATGGGTAAATGTTTTAGAATGCAACACTCTGTTAGTGGTATAAGTTATCAGTCCACTACAGACTCAAAAAGTAAGATTGGATACATATGACAAAGGGTTGATCTATCAGGTAGATCAATTCAACTCGGTTCTATTCTCTTCTTTGTTAATAACAGCCACTTGAATGTTCTTTGTAATTGCTGCAAGGTCATAGGTCTGTCCATTTTTGAAAGCTGGACTATTGCATTAAAAAGGAAGACAATCTCAGCAGTTTGAAGGTATTTCACACTTGTTTTGCCAAAGCTAAAAAGGCCTAAAGTAACCAAAACATATCTCTCTGTCTTGTCACCATATTAATAAATGGACATTGTTGTATGAATGAACTTTAGCTCAGGGAGCTAAGTTACAGCAACAGGAGCTCTCAAAATACTGCATTGAAGGTTATCAAATTTCCTACAACTGCATGCATTACTTTAGATATTCTTCACATAGTCTGGAGACTGTAATTGCATTACATGGTTTCAACTATAATGCACACTGTGCCACAGTTTTGGCTGTGACTGTCCAATTCTTCAGGTATTGAATTAGCTCGGAAGATGAAAACTGCCATGGTAACTTCATTATCTCTCTTTAATATGGGACTTAATTACTCTAGAGTGGAGCAAATCTAACTTTGCATGCTTTGTTGTGGATTTAGGAGCAGTCTCATAATGAATTCATCACAACTTTAGTATCATATCCAGGAAAATATTTGACATTGTGAATGCAGAAATAAGAACAAAAGAAGAAAAGTTGGTGGTTTGCTTCGAGAGCTCAGGGCTTTGATTTAGTGGGAAGTCGCCTGATGAAGCTTGCAGATAATCAGATGAACAGAGGATGTGTTGGTTCAGTGAGTCGTGTGTAAATATTGATTAAAGCACCTGATTAATGGGATGTAGAAGTGATTGGATTACCAGGCAGTTACTTCCTTGGCTGATCAATGTAACTCAGGGGATCAAACACTTAGCAAACATGAGTTAGAGTAGAAAAGATGAGTTGATGATCACCTGGCTCATGGCGAGAAAGTTTAACACCCTCACTTTTCAGTGACTTATCAATTATCCATACATACTTTTACAAGCAAAGTGACACACATCATTTTCCAAACCACTTTAAAGTGAATATTTCTGGAATCTTTTGCTCTTTTCATTGATTTTAAATGTAATATTCAAAGTCCAACTTTCACCATGGGTAACTTTTAGGTCAAGAATATTGTACCTTTCCCCAAAACAATGAGTGAATAAAAAGAATAATAATACCAAAAATTAGAGATGAGTCATGATTTGAAATAATTGACTAGCGCATGCTTCTCTTTTGCTACCTTGGAAATAATATTTTGACTATTTTCACTCTTCAAAAAGTCTTGCTGTAAAACTGGCAAACAGTGACTGTAGATTCTCTAAAAGTGGTCAATTAATAATAAAGGAGAATAAAGCATTAATGCTAGGTTTCAGTAAAACTGGCATAGCTGTGAGAAAACACCAGTGACTTTCTGTGGAGAGTCCATGTGAAGAATTTCTTTTATATCAAAAATATTTACAAATATAACTAAGGTCAAATGAAAACTTTGTGAGGCCAAATGAGCACAACATTAGAGGAGGACAGAGTGAAAGGGCAATGACCATTGGAATAAGAGTCGAACAGTTCTTGGTGAGTATCGAATTGTATTATTGCTTGAAATGCCCATCCCTACCAAAAAATCTCATCTGTCTGTGTGAAAGCTTGGTCATCTGTTGCCGCTCTGCTGGTTAATCGTATGTGGCCCATTGGCAGTAAATGAGGGGGACTGGTTGATGGAAACTGAAGAGTCGCTGTAATTTGGGCTGGTTTCCTTTCACTCCAACCCTGATGGTTCCCAATCCTGGAAACCGCCTTACCCACTCCAATTCCACCGTCAGTGTGTTAAAGCGTATTTGGTAAAAAGGTTAAAGCCCTGAAAATGTGAATGAGTAGACAGAAAGCTTTTTAATTTGTTTTTGTCGAGTGGCTCAAACGGTTAGCTCAGCCAATTCATATTCTGTCGTAATTCTCCTGCTCCTAAAGCCAAAGTCATTTGAATGCACAGGGCGTATTTTCTGGCATTCTCCGCCATTGAGTTCTCATCTCTGCCAACCTGTTAAACAAATGAGTGATGAGCTCGAGCTCTGCCGCCGCCGCCTCCCTCCTCTCCGCCCGCTATTGAAGCAGGCGATGGATGTAATGGAGGGAGGGAGAGAAAAAAATCAATCTGCCTTTCACAAAGTCTTCATTAGTTTGCCTTTTGTCAAGTGGCTGGGTCAAACCCAATTGGGCTGCTTCCTCCGGCAAGGGAAAGGTCAAGTCAATAAACGTGTGTGTGTGTGCTTGAGTGAGTGTGTGGTCCAATACATAATACTAAACAGGCTGAAAAGAGCTCACCCAATGGCTCCAAAGTCATGTAGAAATGAAAAGGCAAAAACTTTTACACTATTACTCTGTTTTTGACTTAACCAGTAGAATTCAATTTGAGAACCAACTCGGTTTCCATACCTCATAGTCAGAGGCTGTTGTGGCTCCATTTCTGCGCACATAATGAAAGCAATCATATCGCCAACACTTCACTGTTTGGGCTTTATTATTACATCTTTGTTGTCAATAATTGCGCTCCCACTGGGGCGGTATTTTACTGTCAGAATCAGGTTTTTAACCAAACAGTCAGTCACAGATATAGATTTTCTTCCTCATTCAATTTCATCATTCCTTTTTTCCTGTACGGTAGTCATCTAATATTGATTAAAGTCTGTGTGTGTGTGTGTGTGTGTGTGTGTGTGTGTGTGTGTGTGTGTGTGTGTGTGTGTGTGTGTTTAGAGGTATGCTTGCTCCTTTGACCGTATTATATAAACACTGATCACTGTTAAACAACCAATCAAGCTCAGGGGAACGGCATGTTTTATGACCCCCGCCCGGTCGGTACGTCTTGGCACAGACTCGGCTTGTTAGGAGACTAAACAAGGCCTGATGGGAAATTGAAACAGGGATTTATAGACTCCAGTTTCACTCAACCAATTATCATTGAATAATCAATGGTGGTCAGTGAACTCAAGTATTGGATCGAATAATGAATATGGAAAAAAGGAAAAAAAGTCTATACTTTTTCTGCATCTGTGAGACCTAAATGAGATTCTGAACAATTTAAAGTGCTATGGATGAATTTTTCATTTGTCTGTGATAGTGCTGGGGTCTCACAGTGTGTTGTTTGTATCAGTTTGGTTTCTGTTTCTGTTTCGGTCTTTGCTCTGCTCGTCTGTTGGTGGGAAATTATGAAACACCACAAAACATATTCAACATATCCAGCCCAAGGTGAGGGGATGTTAACTGTGAGCTTGCAAAATTGATGTTGTGTCCTAATTCAAGTTCCTTAATGAAAGAAATTCCTGCATTTTTCCAAGATTGTAAATAAAACTTTTGATTCTTGGTTTGACAGATCTGTATGAATCTGTGTTCAGCATGTTTAGACTGACCCCAAAAATTGATTGACTTAGTTTTAATCTTTAGCAGAAGAATGATTATAGGGGTGGGNTCATTTGAATGCACAGGGCGTATTTTCTGGCATTCTCCGCCATTGAGTTCTCATCTCTGCCAACCTGTTAAACAAATGAGTGATGAGCTCGAGCTCTGCCGCCGCCGCCTCCCTCCTCTCCGCCCGCTATTGAAGCAGGCGATGGATGTAATGGAGGGAGGGAGAGAAAAAAATCAATCTGCCTTTCACAAAGTCTTCATTAGTTTGCCTTTTGTCAAGTGGCTGGGTCAAACCCAATTGGGCTGCTTCCTCCGGCAAGGGAAAGGTCAAGTCAATAAACGTGTGTGTGTGTGTGCTTGAGTGAGTGTGTGGTCCAATACATAATACTAAACAGGCTGAAAAGAGCTCACCCAATGGCTCCAAAGTCATGTAGAAATGAAAAGGCAAAAACTTTTACACTATTACTCTGTTTTTGACTTAACCAGTAGAATTCAATTTGAGAACCAACTCGGTTTCCATACCTCATAGTCAGAGGCTGTTGTGGCTCCATTTCTGCGCACATAATGAAAGCAATCATATCGCCAACACTTCACTGTTTGGGCTTTATTATTACATCTTTGTTGTCAATAATTGTGCTCCCACTGGGGCGGTATTTTACTGTCAGAATCAGGTTTTTAACCAAACAGTCAGTCACAGATATGGATTTTCTTCCTCATTCAATTTCATCATTCCTTTTTTCCTGTACGGTAGTCATCTAATATTGATTAAAGTCACACACACACACACACACACACACACACACACACACACACACACACACACACTTTAGAGGTATGCTTGCTCCTTTGACCGTATTATATAAACACTGATCACTGTTAAACAACCAATCAAGCTCAGAGGAACGGCATGTTTTATGACCCCCGCCCGGTCGGTACGTCTTGGCACAGACTCGGCTTGTTAGGAGACTAAACAAGGCCTGATGGGAAATTGAAACAGGGATTTATAGACTCCAGTTTCACTCAACCAATTATCATTGAATAATCAATGGTGGTCAGTGAACTCAAGTATTGGATCGAATAATGAATATGGAAAAAAGGAAAAAAAGTCTATACTTTTTCTGCATCTGTGAGACCTAAATGAGATTCTGAACAATTTAAAGTGCTATGGATGAATTTTTCATTTGTCTGTGATAGTGCTGGGGTCTCACAGTGTGTTGTTTGTATCAGTTTGGTTTCTGTTCCACAGAAACGAGACGAGCAGACAACCACCCTTTAATACTTTGTGGTGTTTTGTATAAGTTGTATAGGTCGGGTTCCACTCCCCTACAATTGACACTCGAACGTTTTAACTACAACACAGGATTAAGTTCAAGGAATTACTTTCTTTAAGGACGTAAAAAGGTTCTAACATTTATTTTGAAAACTAAGAACCAAACTGTCTACTGTATGAATCTGTGTTCAGCATGTTTAGACTGACCCCAAAAATTGATTGACTTAGTTTTAATCTTTAGCAGAAGAATGATTATAGGGGTGGGTTTCTAGCTGGAATTGAACTATTTGATATAATCAAAATTCAAGCCCTTGAATGTCCACCAAGAAATCCAATTTTCCCAGCGGTCTTGAGGTGATTGTTTGGTCTGCTGTGTTTTCATCACCAGCTTTCACACCGGGTAAGAAGAAATGAATTGAAGACCCCCAGTGTTTGTTTGAACTAAACCAAACAGGTAGGGTGAAAGCAGTTGAAGTTCAGTATTGTTTAAGACCTGTTCTAAACAATACAGCCACCAATATCTGGAGTAAATATTCAAGTGCTGTTTATTTTTTATTAAGGGATATACAAGGTGTGCCTTTGGTGAAATACGAACTGAATTATTTGTTTTTCATTTCCATTAGCAAAGTCTGTACTAATGCAAGCTCTTGTGTTATTGCAATTAATTTTCCAACAAGATTTATTTCAAGATCTTGTACTAGGATAACCAAAGATTAAAATTGCATTTGGTAAAAAAATATCTACACTAATACACATTGATGCTACCCACTGATATTAGAAGGAACATTCCTTTAAATTCAGTAAGTAGTTCTCATCCTTTGTGCGTGATCAAGCTACCTTTGTCATTCATTATTGACTTTCTTTTTGTCTAGTTCAATAAAAAACAAACATGGCGTGCAACTTGTTTGCAGCAAACTCTCTCCTGTCACAGTGAGCTCTGTTAAATGTTTGATTGTTTCCCATAGAGCTCTGCTCACTGGTAGCAGCTGATGCTAGCTGTCATGGAATAAAAGTATTAAGCTGATTTTTCTGCCAGCTGAGACTGCAGGGAAGAAGACACATCCTTTCTTCCAGCTGTACAGTTCTGACCCATATATGGCTGCTGAAATACTAAACCGCTCAGGAAATCCCTCAGTGATCCCTGAAGAACTGTTCCCCAGGCGGAGAGATGGATATTGTCCTCTGTCTCTGAGCAGGGAGAACATGTGAAGAGACGAGCTGGAAAAATGGTTGGGTGGTGAGTTTTGCTCTGAACTGGCATGGGTCAGGAAGCAAAGTTTTGTCAGCAGAGATGTTGTGGGCTTGTGTGAGCTATATTTTTGAAAATATTTCTACCGGAAGAGCAGGAATTGTGGCAACAAAAACCTTGTTTTCTGCTCAACTAAGCCAGCACAGGGGAATTGTGCTGGGAATAACAGGCGGATCGGAGTGTCACAGCACTCTTGCCCTCAGGGGTAATTGCTTATGCATGTGTTGTGGGATGCTACTGAACTGTAAGACAATGATACTGTTCAATACCTTAATATTAAGTATGAGTCAGAAAATACAGACTGTCTTATTTACTTTCTGCCTTGAAAAGAGTTCTTACAGGGTTAGACAAATAAAGCATAGCATGAATCAAAGCTCATGCTACTTACTTTGGCCACAATGTTTTTTGATGCTGTTTTTCTGCACAAAACTAAAAACATGGATGTTTGCGTCACTGAAGACCAAAATTGTTGTAGTTTTTTAGATGGTGGGGCACTATAAAGTTGAAATTGTGAAAAAAAACTTTTTAACACTTTTATCCTTGCTAGCTGGCACCAGGTTTACAAGCTGATCAAGCAACTCCTTACTACGTTCATTATTGTGGGGCTGAAATGCTTGTTGTCCATTGAGTATAATCTGTTTTGCCACCGTCCGCCACTGGCTGGAGACTTCTGTCAATGGCATACTGCCAAAAAGCTGTATAACCCAAACCTAATCAAGCACAGATGACTCAAAAGGAAGGACATTTCAAGCTTAAGCTCTATTCGCTGGTCACTGCTAATTATTTTCTTATGAATCAAACAATTTCTCGCCTCCTCTTCTGGCGTAAGGACAAAAAGATCAATTGAATGACTTTTCTAAGTTGTTGTGGACTAGTAGTATATGATGTAGAAATGGCTAACATCCATATCTAGCAAACGTTTGTACTTAACCCATTTTTTTACTTTAATTTTCAAATAAGTTCCTCCTGAAAACAAGCAGAGCTGACATCAGCTAGATTGGCTTGTATACCCCTCTTCTAGCATGATCTACTTTTAACTTCACACTGCCAGTTCATAGGAACAGCTTTGTATGGAATGTGCACAGTTGTCATAGCATCAGTTAGACATGTCTCCCACCAATGCTGACATTAATTGCATCCTCTGTGCGGAAAATATTGATGTCATGTGTCTGATAGGTTTGTTATCGATCATAATAAGGTTGAGCTTGAGCTTTTTGTATCAGTTTGGGCTTTTGAGTGAGTTCCCAGGAAACGCTGATGTAACTCTCAGTACAATAAAAAAGGACCACATTGTGTTCATTGTGATAAATTGTATTACTGAAGCGGTTTTGTGCAAATTGATTTCTATACCAAAGAGCTGGAAACAAATAGCAGCCTGGGAGGCAAGAAGACACAGTGACAAATCTAAAGCTCTGCAGCAGAGTTTGAAAAATGGTCATTGGTGATTTAAAGTATACATTAGGAAATGAGTCAAACAAAAACACTTGAGTGAACTCCTCAGACTTCAGGAACAATACCCTGTCGAAAACTCTTTAACCTTTTACTTTTTTGCCTCAGAAACAACGCATAATAAGCCTTGTTTACTTTTGAGCTTTTTTTTTAGCCTTTTTCTCATCTACACATTTGTTTCAGGTGCAGCCAAACGGTGGGAAATTTGCCTCCTTTAATTTTCCCATCATTAAACTGCAGTGCGCTGAGGAAATTGCTGCACCTGGGTTACTGGCTTTTCTACTCGCACATTTGTAATTCTAATATTCATGCCTTCTCTCAATTTAATGCCAAGTGTTCGCTTATGCCACATGCACAGGTGGGAGAAATGCACCTGTAGCTCCTGGGCAGTTTGAGCCTTTGAGCACAGGTGTGCCTGTTAACATTGATAATGGCTGCATTCCATGCCGTTTAATGTGACTGCTGGCATTTTATGGAAATGAGCCCTCACCTATGTCACTATATTTGTGCTTTGGTGCACATGCTAAAACGGTCATGCAGAAAGGCTGAAAGGTGCACACACTATACAAGCTGGTTTAAGCGTTACACAATCTTGTCCACCCTCACACTCTTTATCTAACCTGGAAACTGGCCTTGTATAATGTTAACTGCACTCATGCCTCTTTTTCCATGTGTGTTTCCACATAAGACTTTTTTTTTCTAGGCCTCCCAGCAGTGTCCTTGCATAAGTGGTGTAATGGTGCGTAGAGGCTCTCAGCGTCTCCTCCTCTCTAATATAGATGCGGCCCCAGGCTTTGGCACACTTCAAAATGTCATTTCTATTTCATAATGTTTAATGTGTCAAACCCTGCTTCCTCCGTCTCTCTCTGTGTAAAGATATTCAATTTCTTTTCTCACGACGCATTAATACTGTCGGTATCTGCTAAGTATGACTTTGATGACGCAAGTAGCTATTTTTTTTTTATGCTTGTTTTTGTCAAGTTGATCACAGTGAATGCTTAATGCTTTTCCCGATAAAGGTTGTGTGTGTTTGTGTCTGCAGCCGTACACATGCTGTGGACTCACAGCAGTGGCAGTCTGGGCTCAAAGATAGGGTTGAGTGAAATGCAATAGTACATTTTCTTACAGAGGTGCACACTGTTTCTTACATCCTCACAAAGGGAGAAAGCGGGAGAGGGGGTGGATGAAGAGGGAGAGATTAAATTCAGGATATCATAAACACAGACAAGCCTGGTAAACAACCCTGGAGCAAACACCTCAACAGATCAACAACCTTGTGAGAAAACACTCAAGTTGTTTTGCTAACAAGCTCCTTCTTGATCAATTCCAACTTCTGGTGTAATCAATAGCATGCTTCTGTCTTATTCTTCTTCTTTTGAGTTCTTTTAGTTTTTGGGAGGTATGTTCAGGGTCTTAGACATGTCTTTCATTTTAAACGGTACTGAAGGCTTTAAAAATATTAAAGGCATTGTGTGCAGGAATTTCATTTCACAAATTCACAAACTGGGCTCCTCTTCTGTGGCTCACTGCCTCCAATTGTAGCTAAGAGCATGGCTAACAGTCGTAGCTTCAGAAACACACCGTGCACTGTAAAAAAAATAGGCCTGGGAGCACCTGCAGCATGGGGTAAGAGAGACTCAAGAGCCTTGTACCAGGATGAAATAATTTCAATAAGTCTTGAGAAATATTGAGTTTGGGTAAGCTATTTTTCAGGCTATTTTTTAAATTTCTCTATTGAGTATCTTGTAGAGATCTTCACCAGCTTTTCTACTGACAAACAGTTTCACAACCTCCCGATCAACCGCTGTAGTGTCATAGTGAGTCAACAGGAAACTATTTGATGAAAACCCCTGATCTCCCTCTCACAAACACCTGCTGCATGTTTCCAGAAAATGTGTTTGTTGTCTTGTTTGGAAGAAGTGAGCAGGAACTTGCATGTGTCAACGCTGCTTTGCATGAAACGAACAAAATAAGGAAATGGTTATCTTGTTTTCTCTGTTTGTTCCTGAAAAGTCTAAACAAAGACAGCCTACTAAGGTAGTTTGGTTCCTCTTCCTGAACCTGAAAAGAAATAAAAGGTGATATGCCGATGGAAATACAATTGTTTGACCGATGTAGTGGCAGTTAGGGATGTCCTGAAGCGACTAATTTCTTGGATTTTTAAAGTGAAGCTCAAATTCTGACTTTTTGACCATTCTAAAGGTTAAAAAAAAAATTAGAAAAAAAGCTGCATTTGTTTAATATTTCAGCGATACAATGTTAAATCTGTACCAATAAACTACCACCATAAACTTTCAGCCTTACTTGCAAATTTTGCCTTGTTTCTACCTGTCTTTGCACTGGTTAAAACAGTCAGCAACACTTTATATTTCTATGTCAAAGAGGAATGATGGCTACAACATTTAGTCAACTTTCTGACTAAACATCCAGGGTAACAAGACCTCAAAGAAGTATCCAGTTGACCAGTTTCACTCCATAATGCTAAATGTTTTTCTGAACTTTCCACAGCAGAACTCTTCATTTCTTTCCTTTACTGATCCAAAGATTCCCGCTTTGAGCCAACTCCTGGTGACATGAGAAAGTAAAACTTTCCTTTCTAGGATAAAAACTCTAATCTGAACCAGACTCTCGGTGGGCGACCATCTGCCTCTTACTGGTTTGCAAAGTACCTCTGCTGTCGTTCTTCCTTTCCTTCAGACTTGCTCTACGCTCTGAAAGACTTTTTCATGGACTTTTCTGATGTTCAGAAATCTGATTTCACTTCTACGTGCTGCTGAGAAAGTTTGCTGACAGATATACTGAAAAATCAATATTGGTCCGTCGTGTTCTGTGCTATCCTCAGGTGGAATTATATACTTTTGATTTCTTTCTTCTTTAAATTTTCAGCTTCTGCATTTTTATTTAGCTCCTTTCAAAGCCTCTATATCACAGAGCAGCTTGTGTGGATATTTTAAACATAGATTTAAATGTTTCCCCCCTCACTATGTTTCTGTTTTAGAAGTCATTGAAAGCACCTCACACAACCTTTACAGCCCTGCATCAGGGGTTTTTTCTGCATCCTGTCTCCTCTGACTTTATCTTCCTCTCATTGAGATGACAGCAAGTGAAACATTCAAGCATCTGCACTTCACCACACACTCACAGGGGAGGTTTTTTGGCAGGCAGATAGTGAATGTGTGGGTGTGTTTGTGGGGTCCACATCACAACTGGCTGCCTGAAGTTCTTATCTACCCAACGACCATATTGTCACCTATCTGCCCTCCTTCTTTCCCTTGCCCCCTCTCTCTCTCTTACCCACTCTATCTCGCACACACACAAACACACTCATTGCACCTGTTACAAGGGCGTTAGCCACAAGTATCTCCCCGGAGACAACTATCAGTTGCAGCTTCTCTTTCACCCTTGCCTCGCCTGGAAGAGCTCTCACACTCGTTTCCTGTTTCACACTCGCACACACTCTCAGTTACAGACACCCTGCAGCAAACCTGCTCATTAATCCCTCAATCTCCGCACAGCAGTCAATGTTTTACCACTGTCCCTCCGTGGGCTGTGTGTGTTTACAAGCACCACGAACCGAATCAATGCTAAGTTTTCATTTTAGCAACGTTCAAACAAGTAATCAATGAACCTTTTGTCCTTGAGCTCGCACCATCAAAAGCACATCACTTCATTTTGACCCATCGTTGAATTAATTCAACATAATTAACACTTGAGCCTCATTCACACTACCTACCTGACCTTCCATAAATAATTTGAGAATGTTTAATTCCTGATATTTTCAGGAAATCTGATCTAGTGGTGATCATGTCTGAGTTTGTATCATTAAACCATGTTTGAAGACATTTACGCAATACAAATAGAAAAGCAGAAGTCACAAGGCAAAAAATAAAACAGAAACTGCTCAATGTGTACAACGCCTCTCAGCACACTTGTGTTGAATTTTACAAGCTGTTTTGCAGAAATTTTACTCACGGGAAGAAACAGTCTGCATACAATCAAGTTGAAAAATTGTGGCCATGTACTTTCACACATGCATCCAAATTTGATTAAATCACCACATATTTGGAGTTTTGTGCGTGTGTGAACAGGGCTTACATTAGAGATACTCTCTTAAACATACTTCTCATTTAGATCCTATCAAGCATTGAAAAGTCTTATCTCCTGTGCCATCAAAATACAGTCCAGTTTCTAATACAGACGGTTATGTTAGAAATATCCTTGATAAATTTTAGATTTCAGTTTCAAAGCATAGCATGTCTCAATAAAGCATTTTTACCTTATAGTCTGAAAAAGTAATCCCTCACAGAAAAAGAATCCTTGTAATGCCATCTAAGATGCAACCAGAAATGTAAACTTTTGTTCCCCATATTTCAGGGAACTCTGTTGTTTCATCAAATTTATATCTGTAGTGATTTGTTTTACAGGGTATTCCGCTGCTGTATGTGAGCTGTTGCCACCAAATTAACATTTAATATGATGCTATACTTTCCTTTTAACTTGGCCTTATTATGTTTCCTCTGGTCGCAGCAGAGATATTTTCCAGCTCTAGATCTGCTTCATTTATGCCCATTACAACCAATTACCCCAGTTCCCTGTTTTTATCATTCTTAATATATGACAAGAGGCATTAGAGATTAGTAAGATGAGATGGTGGAAGGCAAAATTGGAAACTACCGTACAGAAGTTGTAGCACAAAGCTCTGATAGTGCACAAAATGAAGTGCAATAAAAATCACTCACCAGTACCAAGTAAAATGAAACCAAAGGTACTGTCGAATGCAGAGAGAGAGCAAATGAGATGAGTCCATAAAAAGCTCTACATCAGTGGACCTCTACTGGTGGGATCACAGACCTGTTTTCAGTAGGTTGTAGACTTGCCTGGAAAAATAGGTTTATTTCTGTGTAAAACTCCTCTCCTTTTATTTTCAAGGGGATTTATTTAACGAAGGGCCATCTATTCACACTCCAAAACAGTATCTGGTTATAATGCAAGGTTGAGTGACTGTGCATTTCACAGTTTAGAAGAAGACCACTGAGGTAAGTTTTTGTATTGTATTAAATAAGCATGGCAAAATGCAAATTCAGCAGTATCTTCATTAAATACAACTTTAGTTAGTTTACAAAAAAAAAAACCTCATTGTGTTTGTGCAGTGAGGTGTTAGCAAGTATGAAGCTGTCAAAACTAAAGCAGCATTTGGAAACCAAAAACGTCTTTCTCCCAAAGATGAACCTGGCCAGTGTTTATGAAGAAGACTACACGACCTGAGGACATCACACTTCTTACCTCTCTGCGTCCAAAGCAAGAACAGACACTCTGTACACTTCTGTGTAATTAATGGAAATTGTCTCTGTCACGTTAATTGCCTGTTTCTGAAGCTGAGTTTTGAAGCAAATTGTCAATGAGGGCCATTTAGGAAATGTGACAGGCTTTGAGCCTCTACATTAACATCTAAAGGGCAACTGCTGTCAATTAGCTGAGCTGTGCCTTGGACTGGGTAAATTCATTTCCTGAATATCTTTTTAGTTAGAAAAGTTGGGAGAATTAGAAAAAAATTCACCTCTTCTCCAATGTGTGCGGCTAGAGAAATTAACTATTCAGACAGGAGAAATTTTGGCTTTATTTTGGCTTGCTGTGTATGTGGTTTCTGATTCCTCAAGTAGACACCAGACGGATTACAGATTTCAAGAATTCTCCATTCCCCCATACTTTAAGACCAGAGGTTGGTACTTGATCTCATGAGGTGGCAAATCGTATTGATAATGCTGGGTTTAAGCCCCAAAGCATTGCAGACGACTTTATCTTACCTGCATTCATAGACATGGTCAGACAGGTGTTGGATCAATCTGAAGTTTACAATTAAATTTGATTTTTCTGGTGTTGGCATCTGATATTCTGTATCTCAGGTTGAATTTGCACCATCTTTTTATTAAATGAATTTAATGCATTGAAAATTTTTCCTCAGGCTAAAGGGTGATGGGGGGGGGGGGGTGTCAAGATTTCCAAACTTGACCTGGCTCTTGAGATCGAATGAGATGAAAAGTCTCATGTATCATACTAATACACTTCCTATCTTTTAGATAGTGTTAAAGGTTTCTGTCTTGATCTTTATCCTAATGGAAGATCGTCACAGTGCAGCGGTGTCTACAAATGAGATACAAACCTCTCTGGGATCAAAAAAGCAGTCTGTCTTAAGGGCATATCTCGCTAAATTATTTTAAAAAGTATTCAAGACACTGTGAAATCTTGTAAGTGATCTGAGTCTCACTTGTTTATTTGCCTGTTCAATTTTAATGAGATTACCAGTGCCAAAATTGGTTATTTCAGATTCCTTTTAAGTAATTTTTGAGGTATGTTTTCTTTTTTTAAAAATTGCTATCCAAAATCAACTTTTTGAAAAAGCTTTTTTATTTTTATGCTCAAATGCTCATACTAAAAAAAACTCACAGAGTTCAAATTTGCATTCTTATAGAAAAATCATCAGTGTTTTTCCTTCATTTAACACTGGGAGCAGGTTTATGAGCTGTCACTGTGTTATTTTATCCCCTGCTGCTACCTGTTAGCATCCCATTACAAATGTTCTCCTACATTAGCTCCTCTGCTGAAAGGTAGCAGTTGTTGATGAGGGGGACAGGATGCTACATGTCGAAGCATTTTTGTGTGTGTGTCTGTACTTTTGTAGTTGTGTTTCTGTGCTTGTATGTCTTCTCACTTATTAGTGCCCTGCCTGAGGCTGATTCACAGACCCAAGAGACAAGGAGTTGATTATCAACAAACTCACGCAACCTCACCCTCCCAAACACTATCATCCTTAGCCTGCCTCTGTGTGTTTGTGTGTTTTTGTGTGTGTGTGTACCTGATGAAAGCAGGTGTGTCTGTGCTTAAGATCTTCCCGCTAGATTGGACTTGATGCTGGTGTCCCAGAAAGCCACTGCACCTTAAACACAGAGCCAATTAGCACAGCCATTGTGTGACAGAAATAGCTTCAGCCACCAGATCCTCATAACGGCGGTCAGCCTGGAAAAAATCCAGCACTGTTAATCCAATTAGAGTCAACACGTAGGGATCCTGAGCATTAAATCCAATAAGAGTTAACACACATGAATGTTTGGTGGAGTTACACAAACCTAGATTTACACATTAAATTACAGAAAAGCACCTCTCACCTCTAATTAAAGGGGATTTAAAGTGTTTGCCCAAAATTATTGCTAATAATCAGATAGATAACTCACAAGGGAGCAGGGCTGCAGTCATTAGCAGGCAAGCAAATAAAGATAATCTAGCATGCAAACTGACCCTGCTAGCTCTGAGAATTTTATTTAGATGGTTCTACATGTAGAAACACACAAAAAGGCAGGGGGATGATTCACAGTTTGAGGATTTTAACTACATGCCAGCATAGTGTCTACTTGCCAGCATAGTGTAAGCCTCCCCAGCTACTTAGCTTCTAACCCTCTGTATGCTTGAAGCTCAACACATTAGCTTTGGCAGGGAGACAGCTTTTCTTGATGATAGTAAACAGAACCTCTCCAGGCTTTCCTTGGAATCAGTGTCGTTCCATATTGTAGTTCATGTGTGATCCATACAGATAAAACCAAATTGTTAACAGTTTGATATGTTGGTTGTAAAGCACTCTGTGATCACAAGTCACACTGAGGTTGTAGAGATTTGTCGGGACTGTGGTTGAAATAAACTCTAACAACATTGTTGGCAGAATGAGTCAGAGACAACAACTAAACTAGAGTCCTGAACCACGGTTTGATAGTTATGAAATTGGTGAGAAACATCAGTGGAACAGTTGTTCCTTTAGGTTGTTAAGTTACATTGCCAAATGTCAACAAACAGACAAAAGGTCTGTTTGTTGTTTTGCCGGACTCAAATCGTACATGTGTGCTGTAGGTGTCTCACACACACACATCCACTTAAAACACTGTGAGGAACTGGGACACACCCAGACAGGTGTTTCCACTTGTTTGCGTGATAATTCTTTGTAAGGACTTTCAGGGTAATTGCAGCCCAGGCTTGGAACATCTTGGATCCTCTTGTTACCTTTATCTAAGCCTTCCTATAAACCTTTGTTGACCTTACGAGTTCATATTGTTTGGCAAGATGACACAATTATTCACCTTTATTTAACCCGAGTAGAAACAGTTGATATCCCAGAGGAGTTACATGTGGGAAGACAAATATGTGTTAACCAGAGCTGAGTCACTGCTGTCTTTGAAAGGGCATCATGTTAGGATCAGACGAATGAGCTCTTAAAAAATAATTCTAATCAAAATTGAGTCTAGGTTCTCCGCATGAGCCCTGCGATTGACTGGCGACCAATCCAGGGTGTACCTCGCCTCTCACCCAATGACAGCTGGGATAGGCTCCAGCCACCCGCAACCCTGAATAGCAGGATGGACGGTGAAGAAAATGGATGGATGGGTCTCCACATGATCGTAGCAAGAGAGGGCGCCAGCTTTTTTTTTAAAAGTAGTGACCTCACTGTGGCTGTGGTGATCTGTCAATCACAGCAAAGAGGTTGGTAATTGCCTGGAGCTAAGTTGATCAAAAGTTTGGATAACAGACAACTGAGGCAAAGTTGTGACACTTATTTAACTTATGAGGCTTGTTTTAAGACAAGGTTTTTAATTCAACAGGGATGTCAAACATCTGTCAGGAAGACAAAAAGAGTGAAATGTGTGGAGATGGCACATCAAAAAAGACTGTTCTGTTCATTTCTGTATTTTCATCCATCATACTGCTTGATAAATTGATTTCACTGTTACGGTTAAGAATTACAAGTATTCAAGTGTTTGAACTGCAAAGTGAGTGCTTGGATTAGGTATATGTCATACAGGCCAAAAATTAAAGCAGTCTCTTATTATTATTCCAATGATTTCCTCAGAATTTCAATGAAAAAGTGGTTTCTTTTGGCAAAGTAAACTTTCATCATTTCATCCAAAATAACTTATTCTCATGGCAACTTTACCCAAAACTGAGTTTACAAAATTTGCTCGTTGTCATGTTTCATACAATAGCACTTGGTAATTACAAATGAACAGATGACCTTGTCGCTTCTCATCCTGCAAAAAATTGTCTTGAATAAAGAAAATTAATGTTAAAAAGAAGATCTATGTAACTGCTTCAAAATCAGATGCTGGCCTTCACAACAGTCACATCCTTATAACACTCTGCAATGATACTCACGGAAACCAAACATGTCACTGCAATAAATGCCAAAAGGAGAGTCTTTGCAGCAATTTTGAATGAAGTTTCGCCTGCTCCAGAAAATTATGTGAACATGTATTTGTTGGGGTCTCATAAAAAGATTTGATTTTGCTTTTAAAGGCTGTAATGACCGTGTTAAACCTGTAATACAAATGGATGTGCTGAAACTTTGTCAGGTATTCAGTTGGTCACCAGTATCGTCAGATGAAGAACACATAACTTAGAGTTATGTGTTGAACCCCCTTTTGTTCTTTATCAATGCTCATTCTTCTTCTTTTGAAAAGTGCATATAAAAGTGTATGTAATTTATGTTACTATTAGAGACCCTTGACGTTTTTTTCATGCCCTTCTAATCTGCAACAGAACAAATGCAATCCACTCACAGCATCATGAGAGAATGAGAGCTAATTGCTTGGCCATCCGGTGCTTTAGAAGTGATGATAATGATGCAGAAGAAGAGGGTTTAGGATGGCTTTTGTTGGCATTGTCAAGTAACAATCAACGGCAGATTATACCCAGGAGATTTGAGTTCCAGTTCCCTGGCGAAAAAAGAAGCTCTCTGGTAGGTTTATGTACCTAAACCTGACCATGAAGTTTATTTTAGAGTGATGCTTGAGGGTACGTTCAACAGATGCTTCTGTAATGGACTGACAAGAGCAGGTATTTGAACACCTGTCGGTTGGAAAGTGTCAGACACTCAGAGTTAGATACAGACTGTGCTGTTAAGATTTTACACATCACAACACAACATATCCTTTTGCCTTTTTCCCTGTTTCTTTTACCAGTAAGTGCTGGTTTGTTTACAGTGTAATTTTTTTGTAGTTTCATTACCCTTCATCCCATTCCTTACATCTTTAGGGAAACCTTATATCAGCTTCTTTTTTCCTTGTATGTGTTCCAGTGTAGCATGTGTGGAGTGGGAAAACAGTATTAGCGTAGATCTCTTAATATGACATGCACAGAGGCTGTAATTAGTAGGCTCACTAGCTTTAATTAGTGGGTTTAAATGGAGGAAAGCTATCGCTAGCTGTCCGTTTGATGTGAGTGGGATATGATATGCAAACCAAGTGGCTTTTGTTCTGTTTTTTTTCCCCTTCATGTGTGTGTGTGTGTGCCGTTAAAAGAAGGGCAGAGAACTACATTTTAGATCTCATGTTATCTCCTTGTCAGAGAGGGTTACTCCCACACAAGACACTGCAGATGTTCAAACGCTATGCACCCAGCACATGTTTACGTGTGTCTGTGATGTTGGTGTGGATCTCAGAGCAGAGCCATGCAGATGGAGCTCAAGGGATAAGAGGTAACTGCACTAATTATGCTTCCTCTATTCCTCTTGAGCGTTATATACCATGCTCCCTCGTGAGATGTAATCACCAGTTGCTTCTTGAAGGGCGTGAAATCAGAGTCTATTCATGCACAGGGCTCTTCAGCCCGTGTGATGCAACCTGAAGAGGACTGTCTCTGACTGGAGCATCATGAGTATAGCTCGCTATACCAACAAAAGAGCAAATCCTCTTAAGCATCATACAGATATATGCTATATTGAATTTATAAGGCTGTGATTAAGCACCTGCACTGCTCCGGTAGAAATACTGGATCGTTTTACGAGCCTCTTAAAGATACAGACATTTGTGCAATTTTTTTGCACATAACTTAACCTCCAAACATTTTCATCAAATCAAGGACAGAACTCTAAGATTATTCAATAATGTATTGAAGCATAAGGAGTCATCTTACTTCAATCACCGCAATTCATGATGACAGTCCTCTTGATGCCGACAGACTCTTCTCTGTCCTATGGTGATTTTTTTTAATGCTAGTTGTAATAAAGTGCAGGCTCTCACCATGTGGGTATTAAAACCTCATCCATATTTGATAGCACCGCACTAACGCCCTCCCAGCTCTTATCCTTGTCTGTGCAGGAACTATGAGACAGGTGGGATCCTGTTGTATTACTTAAAACGACATCGTAACTCTGGCCTCCTGCCGAGGATGTGTTACCTTTAACAACTGAACTGATAATGGTACCACTGTTATCAGCATCCTTTGTTAGAACATGATGCCCTGCAACCTCTGTCTGGGGGCTTTATCACACAACAACCAGGGGATGGTAATAACATTAGGAAAAAAACACATTTTGAAAAGAAATGAAGTTTTCTTTATTTGAAAATAAGGATGTTTGATACCACTTTTTCAGACTGATACCAGTATGAGTACTCTCTTACTGAGTACCGATACCACTGGTGCTCTTGAAACGTAAAATTTCAATCAACACCATGACGCATCATTTTGAACAAAGACTTCTATTTCCAATAAAGGGGCAGCACAGTCACTCTGCCATTTAGTCCAAAGTAGAACACTAACAAATCTCTCTGAGTTTATGAATTGTTTGTAATAAATAAACAAAAGTGCAAGAAAAAGGCTTACAACTCTCAGAGTTTTAATATTGTTTTTAAATAAATTAAAGTGCAAAGTAAATTAGTTTAACTGTTAACTCCCCTGAGTTTAATTCAAAGGTGCAACATTAAAGCACAAAATTAGAACAAAGCTTTCACTCTTAAGGTGCTTAACTTTCTAGTTGTGCTTGTTTGGTCTCATGTTTTCGCCTTTTAGTTCATTCAGAGACTGCAGAGAGACAAACAGAGTCCACTTCACTGTGTGACTAATGTTTTTCATAATGCTGAGGTGGTTTTATGTTTTTATATTGTACTGATCCAAAACAGGCAAAGTCAGAGTGTTAGATGTCGATACAAGTCATGGGTAAGTTTTCAGATTTCAGTGTGAATCGGTGTTGGGGTAGTGCCAGTGTGAATCGTGGAGGTAATTTTCAAATAGTCAAAGTTCTACCAAATCTTTGACACCAGAAGTATGACCTCCTTCAAAAGGCAAAATGGTCATTTTAAAAACGAGGGATGCAACTTTTGTCCATAGCAACGGTAAAGGAGGCAGCTAGAAGGCTGGATCCCAGAACAACAAGGGTTCATTGGAGACATTAGCTGAAAGAATCTTCAAAGGGGATCAACAAAGAATCACAAAAAAAGTTTTAAAAAAATGATTTTCAAAGATTCTGGCAAGAGATAAGTTAAGAATTGCTGAGCTGTAAATTATGGAATACTACTCCACAGTTATCAAGGAGACAATATAAGTCTAAAAACATGCATTTACCCCATTTCAAATCCACAGGGGTGTGTTTACCTGCTGATTTTAGAGGTGAAACTTGGCAGTTCGACAGCATCCAGGTCCTGCTGTTTCCTCTGTGTCGACCAATATCTAAAACATTATCTGTTTGTACCAATATGTTCATTCTTTATTTGGTTTTTGTATCCTATTCCTAGCCTCAAACTACCTACCGATGTGAAAAGCATACAACACCGTCTACCTCCTCAAGTGGAAAACTTTCACCTACATCTTCTTCCATCTATGTCTCAATCCGACTTACATAAGTTTCCTTTCTCACATTGACTGAGTGACTCGCTGACCCACTGGTTCACTTCCTGCTGCGGTCATTTGATACCGCCTTTGAATTAATCACCCTTATTTGTTGTGTGAATCTCCATCCTCGAGTGGGCTAACAGTGAGTCAGCAGTAGTCACATCAGCTGTGCCACTCAGAACTGCTCATACAAACCAATGCACACACACTCATTCATGTATACGCTGCAACAAGATCTGTGTCTTCTCAGGTTGTGTTAGATTGTAACATGATCCAGTGGGAGGGATTGAACGGGCTGTACATCAGTTTCACTATCACATCACTGAACGCTTGTTAATGTAGTGTGCATTATTCAGGTGTACAAAGCTGCCATTGTAGGAACAAGAAGCCACCTCTTATATTCTGTAGGTTACAGTGTAGCACCAGTGAGAGCCCATACATGAGAGAGCGCTCTGTGTGTGGTGTGTGTGGTTTTCTGTCCTTAGAGGGAGGAGGAAAAAGAAGGGGTTAGTGTGTTTAATCCAGACAACGGTTTTAAAGAGCTCTGGGACAATGCTATGTAACCTGGATTAGTGACACAGACTAATACAGCGCAGTGGGAGGAGCAACGTGTGACAATGATTCACAGGGCTTGTGACTACAAACTGAAGACACACTGTCACCAAACCCCAGGATGAAGCAGAAATGACTCCTACTTGGGACCTGATTGGCTTCTATCATGGACAGATGGGACTGTAAATGTGTGATGTTTTAGTTCTTATCGTTAATTAACCAATCAGGGAGCTAACACACATTAAATTAAGTCATTTGCTACCTAATGCTCCAAGCAACACCATTAAGTAAACTGCTACAGTGGATTATTTTAAGGATGTTTTAGGAACTTGGCAGTACTGATGAGTTACTTTTTTTATTTAATCAAAATTAGTTATGAAGAATTTTGTTCTAAAAGTTTTTTAGAAGAATTGTTGGAAGAATTGTAAGGAAGATATATATATTTCATTGTTTAACCTGAATTGTACCAGAAGGCAAGATAAAATAATCCTTTTTTTTTTTTTTTTCCTTTAGTGGCAAAGAAAAATTACAACAAGAATATAAAACTATAGAATAATATGATTTGTGTAACTAGAAAAAAATGAGTAGAACTATCTAACCACAAGATATATGTGCAATAAAAATACAAGTCTGAGCTATGCACAGAACAATAGTATACCTACTGTGAACTAAAGTGTCTTTTCTGAGCAAGTCCTGGCCAAATGTCAATATGCCAATACATAGTCAATATAGTACCAACCTGTATGATACAGTTTTTGACAAGTGGGAAATATGGATATTTAATGAAATAAAGGTGCTGCAAGTAGCTTTCCCCATCAGTTTCACTCTCATCTATCAATGCAACCATATACTAAGCTCAAAACCAGATAGTGACAGGAAAGAAGACACTATCAAGAACTGCACATCTGCATGGAAACTGCACATTGCTGGTTGTTATTACAGTCTTCATGCAAATCATGGTTTAAACACCTGTAATCGCGTGATGTATATCCTAGATTTTATGGTAACAAGGTACTGAAATTATAGAAAGATTTGTTCATGTGACTGGCTGCAGTTAGCTCGGCTAGTTAGTCACTGACAGCTTTAAGTGCTGATGTTGAAGGATGTTCATATTTTGTCCTCTATTTTTTAAAATATTGTCTGTCCTTTGTTTTTTGAGACGTGCTTGAGCATATATAATTTTGGATGTGATGGACTCAAGTTAGGTTGGGTTGTCAGTTGAAGCTCATATCTGTTTTTCTAAAGAAATCCCCTTGTCATAACTGGCAGTTTAAACAAAGTATTGTTGATTGTTCAGGGTGATGAGAACGATAAAATTTTATCATTATGAAAAAAAATAATTTTTATAAAATGAAGTCAGAAACAGTGACTGCATGCACAACCATTAGCCACCATTGAAACCTCAGCCAATATAAAAAATGACTTCTCAGAGTTGATTGCCCTCTTTAATTCTCTTTATTTTTTGCTTTTTCCTCTTCCTCTCCTCCTCCCTTTCCTCACCACCAGATGATGAAACATTCGTGGGACAGCTACAAGCGCTACGCCTGGGGTTCCAATGAGCTCCGGCCTGTCTCCAAGCAAGGCCACTCCAGCAATCTATTTGGTGAGTGAGGGAGCATACACTCATAACACACACTGACACACACACGCACACACACAAAAGCACACGATTGATCTCTCAGCCCCTCCACCAGCGGCCCTGGCCTTTTAGATTAGCAGCCAAATTGGCCGTCAGTCAGAGTCATCCATCTACAGCTGCCTCTAAATGTCAGCTTTATCATATATTTATATTCAGTTTGTGCTACTTGAGGCCCGTTGGTGACTGAGTGTTAATGACTTTGTTGACGTGTGGCATCTTACTCTGCCATGTGTCCGCTGCTTTTTCTCTCTTTCAAACATTTGTCCTCTGAAAGAACACAGGGTGCTGCTGTTTGCCTGCAGGGCTTTGTAAATAAATACAACACTCACGCATTTCATCCAGCAGACTCTTCTTTATGCTATTACTGAGACGAGTGAACAAACACTGTTGTGGTTGTGTAATAAAAAGACATTTCAAGCTTTGTTAAGTCGGTCACAGAACAGCGCACATGTTGCGTTAGCGTCATTTCTGTGTACTCTAAGTGTTTGTTAGCGTGTTTCATTCAGACTGATTGGATTAAAAAAAGGAGGAATTTGACTTTTTTTAAAATTTGTGAAGAACTCTGTCTCTCTTGACCTAATTAAACCCTCACAGAGAATATTGTGCCGATACCCTCAGTTCGAAATGATTGTGTGTGTGTGTGTGAGTGGGTAATGAATGTAACAGTTGAGAGCTGTGCCATCGCGAGCTCTCAACAAGATAAGATGGCATTCATGTGTGAAAAGAGGAGCTGTGCCTCCACTGCTGATAAGACCGGTCTCCTGACACCAAAATGCTCTCACGTACTTGATCCGCTCGGAGGTTTCTCCCAGAGTTTGTTGTTCACTTTTTATAATGTTGCCCTCTGATGTCAAGGTGAAGGTCTGAGTCTGTGAAGGCAACAGCAGAATAACAATTCATATTTGACTTTTTTTGCAATAAAGAAGAGGAATAAATACGAAGCAGAAACAAGGAGAATGAAAGAAATTCAAAATATTGAAATGGCATTTGAGTCTGGGTGAAAAGATTCTCTTATTGAAGATTTATAAAAGTACTTCCAAGAGGTTGAATATGACAAATTTTGTGGGCATTCAATCAAAGCAAAGATGTAAACACACAAAAAAAATATGCTTCGAAGCTTTGAAAAAATGACAGGCTTTGAAATATTTTACTTAAACCAAACTGAAATATTTCTTGTGTCAGGGAGGGCTGGGCAATTAATTACAAATGGGACAAAATCATAGTATGGAATGTTCTAATCCCAGAACATCTAATATTTCTTGAACCTCAAATGTGTCAGAATACCAGAAATTTTTTTTGCAGTAGATGAGTATCTAAGTGATTAAAAGTGGTAAAATGGCAGGAAGTAGTAATAGAAATAAGTTCAAGATGGAAAAAATGGTCAAAAAGCAGCAAAAATGGTTAGAAAGGGGCAAAAATTGAGAGAAAATTTGAAAAACAATAAGAGAGTAGCAAAAGATGGTTCAAAAGCAAAAAAAAATAAATAATGAAAAGTGACTAATATGGGCAAAAAGGCAGTCAGGAGTAGCAAAAATAGTATTTAGGACAGAAATGAACATTGCTTTTGTTTGTGTAACGGCACATAAGATGGGAAACCCAAAAATTATCGCGCATTAAATCTTAATTATAATAAAGAGAAAACTAATTGGATTACTTTTGCAAATTGTTCAGCCCTAGTGTCAAGTATAATACTCAAAACATCCTCCAGAGAATGCCAAAGTCAAATACCCTAGAGCAGCGATTCCCAACCTGTGGGTCATGGCCCCCTGGTGGGCCGTATAGGTATTGCAAGGGGGCCGCCAAACCATTTCCAACAAAGTATGACTTTATTGGAGTGTAATTATAAAAAGATACAAATATACAGGATAATGTTTAAAATTTCAAACTCAGTTAAGTTCAAAAGAAGATTAAAACAGTTCTGATATTCATATATGGAAAAAAAAAGTTCTTAAAGAAGGCATGTTAAGGCCCAATAGGTAACATGACCCTAAACATAATAACGACCTGAAATGAAATACAATGAAATGTTGTAAAACCCAAATTTAAAAATTTGTTTAAAAAGTAACAAAATTGCTGAGCCCTTAATGTAACAAAAAGAAAGTAGTAAAACCAATGATGTAATAGCTGACCCAAAATGGAATAAGTTGTTTTATTTCGGGCAAAATATTATCACTTTTTTTGGCTTAGCATCTGTTACATTGTTTACCAGTTATCACATTTTGGGTTTATTATATTTTTCATTATATTTTGGGCTGTTGTTACATTTTGGGTGGTTGTTACGAACAGGTTTCTAAAAAGGCATTTTATATACATATAGCGGCTGTACTTATTGGGTTGGAGGTGGGCCGCAAACATTTTTGAGATTTAAAAGTGGGCCCTGAGTTGGAAAAGGTTGGAAACCACTGCCCTAGAGTTTTGTTCTTCTGGGGAGAAAACTGAACAAAAATGATGTCATAGACCAGCTCAATACGTTTTTTATAGTGTACTCCTCCTGCTAATGTTTTGATTGGAGCAGCATGTTGTTCCTCAACATAATACCATTCAAAACCAATGACATCAAAAGGAATCAGGAGACAAAAAAAACCCCTCTGGAAACTCCTAATATGTCCAGATGGTCGAGTCACAGACAGCTAACTCGGCAGGATGAATCTTGTTTCATCTGGCTTAAACTTTAAATCTGTGATGCCTTCCAAGAGGTTCATTATCTGCTAGTTTCACTCTTAGAGGGGAAAAAGATTCTAGCCTCCCCTGTCATGAACTAACTTGAGATAATGAGCCTCCTATTTGGCAGTATCACGTATCTGAAGTTCACACCACATCTTACATGGCACAGGCATGATAAACAGATAAACAGCTCTATTTATCCTTCACGTAGTTTGTGTTTACAGTATCACATTCACAAGCCGGGCTTACGTTGTGTAATTAGATTGCCTAAGTCGACCTCCAATGCTTGTGATTGGCTGGCTTTGATAGCGCTGTGTTGATGAGAGGTTATGTGGAACTTGTTACTGAGTGAGCCTCTCTTCTAATAGCTGTCTTACATTAGTCCTTAACACAGTTTCACTTTTGAGTCATCGTTGCATAAAAAGGCATAGATTAGAATTTATAATGTGGAGTTATTTTAGAACATCAAATCTCCGGAGGTGTTTCTGTTTCTTCACTAAGTTTGAATTACTCGTGTCAGGAGCTGAGCTGTTGATTTTTTGGATTTCTACTTCTGTAAAACTTACATAAAGTAACACAAGTGACAGAATGACAGCACTTTGGAAATATATGCTGAATGTAGGAAGCGAGCTTGGAGCCACAATTAGGGTCGGGCCTGTTTTGTTCAATTTAAACACGATGATGTCCTCTGATGTTAGCTTCCTTTTTGTCTTTTTTGATTCAGCTTGATTTCTCTCTCTTATAAAAGGACTGCTTCTCCAGAATCATTTTTAAGCTCCATGTGTGAAAACAGTGCACAAGACAGGATGACTTTGCAATTTTAAAAGCCTACCTGGATTTGAAAGACAGTAGCTCATTTTTTTCTGAGCTGAGGAAACATGCAGATTATCCCACTGGTTTGTTATAGAGTTTGTAGGATTTACAAGCTCATTTTAAATGACTGCCTTCTTATGTTTAACGAAGAAATTCAATCATCTTTGTGTAAATTCCATCCACTGTTTCATTACCATAGTTTATCATATGTAAATGTAGGAAGAGAGAGGAAAAGAAAGCAGCTGCGTGAATTCTAATTATTAGATTAGCTGCTTCTGCTCTGTTAGACTTCCTCCCTTCCTTCCCTCCATCACGTCTGTACCATACAAATAAATACGTCTTAGTGGGCTGCAGACCCACTTCCATCAGTGAATAAGACAGCACCTGCCCCAGGGCCTTGTCACAGCCGTTTCCTGCTCCTATGGAACATGATGTTTGATGGTAATATTAGCCTGACCTGGAAGATTATGCAATGAAGCCACTTCACTTTACCTGAGGCTATTTTCCTGATTCACAGTAAGCTGGACTGCAGATTCATAAAATCCAGGAAAAATTACAATTAAAACTAATACATTCTTTTAAATTACGCAGAATGAATGGACTTAAACTATGCAGGTGTATCTCAGGTTAGTGTGTCAGAAGATTTAGAACAAGTTATCTGTACCGTACTATTATCTTTAAGGATGCTCTCATCTCATGAAAACTCAATAAGTTGGATGAAATATTGCTGATAATGGATTGATCTGTAGGGTACATACAAAAATGAAATCTGAGCTTGTCATTATGTCTGATTGTCAGTAAAATTGCCCTATAACTCTAGATATGATCCACATTCAACTGACCAGTCCAGAAAATTGTCATTCCAAGTTATTTGGAGCCAAAATTAGGTCTGAATTGCTAGGAAAAAGTAAAAAAAATAATTGGTTTAAGAAAAACTTATTTGTTGAGTGTCTTGAAATAAGAGAGATGTAAAAAAATTTTTTTTTTTTTTCTTATCCCTTTGGCAGATTTTTTTTGACTTGTTGCAAGCATTTCAGACCTCATTTCTGTCTTAAATAAATTGTAATAAGATATTTTTATGGAGTTGCCAGTTGAATGTGGCTCATGTAAAGAACAATAAGACAATATTTCTAAAAAGAAGACTTGATGACTTGGACTTAAATTTCAGTTTTTGCTCTGTGCGGCATCATTGATCGTAGGTTAGTTTGAATATATTTTCATTTTATTTAGGATAACAAAGTTAGAACTGCCTGAAGTTGCCAAAACATAATAGAAGGTGTTGAATTATTACTGGTATCTTATTTTATTTTATTTTATGGTATTGATATTGATGTTGATGTTAGTAGATACCAAAGCCCAGGGATTCATATTGGTGTCGGGACTTGTAAGGACCATGCTTTGTTTGTTACTTGAGATATACTTCTCTAAATCAAAATCAGGTTCAAGGTTTTGGAACATTAAAATATTAATGAAGAATTCAGCTGTTCTTTGATACTTGCTGGTAGTAATTGGGGTTAATAAACTGAACAAAAATAACTCACCTTTGATAACATCAAAATCTTAAAATTAGGAGTGCAAGACATTATTTCAGACTTAGACTTGGATTGCATTACATAATGTGCAGTTTAGAAGATGTGTAGCTCTTTGCAATATCTTCTATTTTCAAACAATTACAGATTTTTTCAGTTTCATCTCTGGATACATTTTCTTTGCTCCATTTCCCAACAAGCGTAGTTTTATATAATTGTAAACCATCAAATTCTGTTGTTATTAATATTTAACACAGTGTCTCAACAGTTTAGGGAACTGGCACTGAAATTTCTGTGTTGAGAAGTCTGCACCTATTTTGTAACCCTGTTTGGATATGAGAGTTGAGTCCATCCCCTCTGTGGTCTTTCCCTGAAGGAGTTCAAACTCCTCAGTCTCAAACACCAGCTGTGCTCTCAGCTGTTTGCTCCTTGAGTGTGTTTGGAGGCATAATTACACCAAATCAAAGAGGTTTAATGTAGTGTAATGTTTTCCGTATTTTCAGCGCTGTATTTTCTTTTAAACCTTTCATCAGCCTGTAAATGATGAAAAAGTAGGTGAAGATAATGTAGAAAATGATTGTTAGATGCAGGATAGTAGAATTTGTGATTGGCTTTTTGGCCCTGATTTGAGTATGAAAGGTTATATGGCTTGTACTCAGAATATCACAACAGTAAAACATGCTCAGTGCACTTTCCTGAATCCAAAAGTAGGCATCTTCAAACTATTAATTTTGTAAATGGAGATGATTTTAACGGATAAGGCACTGAGCCCAGCAGTCTTTAAAAAAGGATAAGATAGTGCCTTACATTGATTGTCAAAATAGTTTAAGCGTCAGTTGATCTAATTCATGAATAAACAATGAATTTCAGCCTTGTGGGTTATTTCCCTCTTTTTCTACCATCCTTTCATTCTGAGATGTCACTGAAAATGATATCTATGCGCAGACATGCTCATTGCTAACGAAGAAAAATCTCTATCCTTTCCCAGAGTGGGAATACCGGCCATAGATCATTTCTAAATGTTGGCAGGCAGCTCTGTTTATCATTTTAACCAAAAGCTTTGGCAGAAAAACAACCATGACTCAGATACTTTTTACCAAACAGAATTACAAAATCTGTTTACCAAATCACTTCAGTGGCAAAGAGACAGACAGGATGGAGAAGACTGTGTCTCCTCATAATCCTGTTTCATTATTGACAAAATACAGCTCAAATAGCTCTGCTTTTGTCTATTCATCAAAGTACTGGGCCAACACACTCTCAGCTGTGTGAATACTGTGTTTCTATTGAGCGAGAAAAGCTGGACTTGTTGTTCAAAAGGTCAAGGGCGGCTTACTCATTTTCTCTTTGAGATAAGTGAAAACAATTGATTTCATTTAAAGAGGGGGTATGGTGCTTTCCCATTATTTTAAACATGAATATGAAGTAACAATGCTGAATGTCCAAACAAAACATGTGTAAATTTTCAAATTGCTTCATAACCATTTGTTGTTGAAATCCCTGAATCTGTCTGTAGACTGCGCAATATGGTCCATTGTAGAACTATCACAGAACTTAATAAGATCTGTACAGGACCTGCTGAAATTGACCCTTAAGGACCCCCTAACTGTTTCATGACATGTCAAAAGGGCATCAGACCCCAAGGTCTGCCAAAAGCTCTGACTCCAATAGTCACATGGCTGGCCAGTCAGAGTCAGGGGGGTCTGTGGAGAAGGGAGCCTTAAAGAGACAGCAGCTTAAATGAAGTGCTTCAGACAGAGGCTGAGAAAAAAGTTTCAGTGTGAGTGTGAGGAAACTAGAGAACTTTGTGAGTACTAAATAATGTAATGGTACCAGGGCATCAAAGGGACAATAAAAAGCTCTGGGAAAAAAAAGGCACAATACCCCCTCTTTAATGTTCTGCACGTTAAAGTGACGAGTTTTTCTGTATAATCACAAACGTTAAAATATTTCAACAATTTAATTGACCATTATTACTGAGTTGATCCAGCATGAGTCATTTTATACCCTTTGTGAAGATTATGAACAAAAAATTCCTGCTGCTCTAACATGATTTTCATCATGTGGAGCTTAAACGTTAAGAAATTGCCAGTCGTTACTAGCATTGGAAAAGCTTCTGCTACAGCCTGAAATGGGACTGTAATTATGAATGCAATACAACTGATTGTGCCAAGTGAAAATGTCTTAAAGCAGAGATTTTTGAGTTGCAGTTGCTTTACATTGGCAACAAGGAAATGATAAGGCTGCCACAGGGTGCTTCTTCTTATTGCTTTTTTAAATTACTTAATTTCCCCGTCTGGATGATTAGTTTAAAGCCCCCGAAACCCCTGTTATCAATCTTTTTACAATTAATGACGAGGTGTTAGATCAGGACAAGTTTTCCTCTCGGTATGTGGTTCTTTCACATTTTCAAGCGGGGTTTGGCTTCTTGTTTGTGCTCACCGGTTTGATGTCGGGCTCATACATGATTGCTTTGAGTTTTCAAGTTTAAAAGAGATAGTTCATGTTGTAATTAATTATTAAATGCAGACTGCCTGAGATGTGGCCATCACGTCAACAAAGTTCTATAAATACATTTGGTTCCAGTGTGGATGATATTCTGCAGAAGGGATTATTAATTTAATCCTTGTGTCTGACACCATCTATCCCAAAGTCATAAATCTTAAAGTCACTTTAAATTGCTGAGGTAATGCTTGAATTTATCCGAACCATCTTGTCCTTTTTGTCCTTATCTGCTTCCTTTGCTGCTTCTAATTATGGCGTGACCATTAAAGGGATTTGAAGGGCAGTATTAGTGTTTTTAAGATGCTATCAGCTACAATAGAGCAGCCTCTCGCCCCTGGAGAGTCTGTACATTCAGCCTATTTTGCTAAAATTAAATACACCTTGAGGCGACAAGGCATCCATCCCTCCTCCTGTCGTTTCCAATCCCTCTCTCTATTTTTCAGCGCTCAACTCGGCTGTCTATAACCAGCAGGCAGCTATTGAGACTCACCTACAGGAACAGGTTCAGTTCATGTCTCTGTTTCTAAATCCAGAGCGGGTCAAATCCTGTTGTGACATTGTAGTTTAAAAACACACACACTCAGCTTTTGTGGCTTCAGGAAGAGGAGGTGGAAGCTTCAACCTGCTGAATAAAGACGTAAGAAAAGAACCTGGTGGGAGTGAAATGTCAGTTTGACAAAGAGTCTCTGGACTAATTGTTATATCTCAGGTTGGAGAAGTATTTGAATTATTTAGCCTGTCTTGCAGAGAAGTCTTGTAGCTCTTTGACTCTGACATTAGCTCTCGACCACTGGGGCGCCTTCCAGCCAGATCTCTCAGTCCAGAATACGTAAAACGTCCCCTGGAAGATGAGTTATCACCTTGTTAAGTTTCTCCTGATCATCAGGAGTTCATTCAGAGCCAGCCTTAAGCTTTACCTCAACTCCTGTTGGACGTTATGGAATTTAATTTAATCTCAGGCCCATTATAAAACAATGAGCCAGAGGCGGGGACTGAACTGAGGCTTAATCATGGAGTCCAATTGTTCCACACAAGGCCACTCAGATAAGGAAGAGTAGTCTAAAATAGAGCCCAGACAACCAAGAGGAGCTATTTTTTTTCTTTCTTTGTTTTTAGTATGAAAATCTCTGTTTTGATTGTAGTGAAACTCATTTAAATGAAACAGCTACCAAACCTGACTTATTGCAGGGTTAGACACTAATGACTCCTCACCACAGTTAATCAGAATCAGATGTTAAAAGATTTCTTTGTCCACAGCTGCATTAAAGACAGTCTGTGCTTAACACCTGATCTTTTGAGGTGACGCCCAATCTGATCAAAAGTGCAAAAATGGAAAAGTTGATGGACTAAACTTAAGTGATTATAAACAAGAGCTTGTGTATTTCAAACTACTACAACCCCAGCCCAAAGCATTTAGACTTTATATTATGAATGAATTATGACAAATTTAATTGCTTGCAGATTATTTCAGCTTATTTACTTTCATTTAGATAAAATTATAATTGTAGAGGAATATTACTTTAAAATTGTAAAACTATTTGCTCATGCAGTCTCTCACAAAGTGGTGAATCTCTTCCCTTTTTTACTCCTGGGTATGTCAACCTCTCTTAAGTGTCTTTTTTATGCTAGCAATGTGTTGCAAATGAACTGAATGGGTTTAATTTTTCACAATATATTTTTGTTGTCCCTGTCCCCCATTGATTTTATTGTGGGGTTGCTGTCCTCAAATTTCAATGAATATCAGTTTTTCATAAGAAACTACATTGATATGCTATCCTGGTATAAGGTTCAAACAATATGCACACTGTCAAAATCTGTTTGTTTTTTTTTTATATTTGGATTGTATTTTAAATTTATTGATTTAATAATAATGTTATGTATTAAATGTAAAGTCAGGACTCAAGACTCATTTTGGTAAAAATAAACATTGAAATTGAACCTGATTGTTTCATGCCAGCCACATTTAACTGAACATTTACATTGACTGTTATGTTAAACAAGGTGAAGTGACTCCTGTTACGGCATTAAAAATGTCAGACAAAATCACTCAGTTGAGATCAGCAGCCAAAAGTTGCTCTCATCAGCTCTTCTGCTGTTGCTGGTAATGTAACCAATCAGCATCAAGTATTTAACAAAACCTTTCAACAAAAATTGAAGAAACTATAGGTTTGAAAATATCAACTGTAACACATTTTTATGAGTGATTGTATCATAATTTTTGGACTGAGGATGGTTTCCCATTCATCGATATCTACTTCAGGCAAACTCTGGTACATGTCCTGCTCTCAAGGCGTCTGTATTTCAGACTGTGCTGTCGGTGGACTCTCCTGTCTGTGTAGTTTCCCCTCTGCTGCTCTTTAATTGGAACAGTTGACAGGCCACTGGCTGCTCTTCACAACATCCAAACAAGTTGAAGGTTGAAACGTTCTTCTTCTACCCCGGGCTCTTTCTAGCCGAGGCCTGGCACAAGAAGGCACTCGTGTGTTCATCCATCCACTAAAAGTCCTCATAGGATGTGTGTGAGTAAGTGTGTGCGAGGTTGTTTTTCTGAAGTCAAGGCGGGCTTGACTTGTCCACAGTACAATAAAGGTCACTACCGATGTCTCCTGTCGCAAGGAAAAGAGAAAAGCCTGATATTTTTGGGTTGTTTGCCATCCAGCTCAGTGTGACTAGGTCTGGGGTTTGACAGAACATTGTTTGTGTGTGTATTTGTGTGTGTGGAGTAAGATGCCATCTGTCTTTTGGTCTAAGCTGTGGGCTGTTTCTGGAGAACATTTAAAGCACCTTTAAATCTGAGTACCTGGAAAAAGACCATTAATTCTAACAAAGAGCATTTAGAGTTCAGCAACAGCTCATGTCAGATGGAAGAACAGTTGATAGTTCATTATACAAAGTGAGAGTTTTAAGAGGATGAATAATGGAAGACACTTGAATAGCAGTGTTTTTGCTTTTTGCAGACACTGTATATTAATACCTCAAGAGTAAGCGGTGGTATAAACATGAGCCCCATGTATGCTCCTTATGCCCTGTCCCTTTTCAGATGTCTCCTTAGTAGAAAAATACACTTAAAAAAAAGGAAGAGGGTGACCACAAAAAAAACATCTGATTTAGAGACTTCTTTTGGAGCACAAATAGATGTGACTAAATTTATGATCCTGGGACTCACTAATAGTCTATTAGTTAAGAGCCAATCATGAGCATTCTAACTGGTATGAATCTAAAGTGACTTGTTGATCATTTGAGAGAGCAGAGAGAGTCAGAACAGCAAGTAAACTGCAGATCAGTCACCAAATATTTCTGTTACTCTTTGCTTCCATTTCAGGTAGTTTCTGAATGTCTTTTCTTACTCAGAGTCTTTTTACTGGTTTTCATCAATGAAAAAAAACACTCTTTAAAGTAGCATATGTCCTGACATATTTTTGTCTCACAACTCTTGCTGTAGTTGTGCTGTCGGATCAGAATTAAAAGAGCCAATCCTTTCACTCGAGCCAGCCGGGCCAACAGAGACGGAAAAGCAAACACAATCAGATTTCATTCCAATATATCCAAACCTGAAGTTCTGCCAAAGTACGCAGTCAAACTGTTTGGCTTGGATTGTTATTGAAAGATTTAATTTGTTTTTATATGAATGGATGCAGTGTTTATTTCTGTTGTTATTTCACTTTATAAACCTACTCTCCAGTGTTTCAGCTTTGCCACGCTACAACTGACAAAGTGTGAGTCAACTTTGGGTCTTCTGGACTGAAATATGAGTCAGAGAGCAGTGCCGTTAAAAACAGTCCATGATGTATGATTTATCAAGGTGGATGAGTGAGATGAGGGGATTAATATTAATGTGCTCTGCCCTGTGCTTGGGGATTGTACATGTCAGGACGGGCTCTTGATTTCTCGCTCTCTTTTTCACCCCTCTACTACTCTGGGTTAGCTAATTCCCATTATACTCTGACAGCCTGTTAAGACTGGGGTTATTTGCTGGACAGTTTGAGGGATGTGTAGCTACAGGCGGTGTGAGGAAGTAAAAGCTGGTATCTGGAGACACTGGGGCTGTGCAATGGAGGTTATCTGCCTGGCCTGGCCTGCAGTGCTTTAAAAGACCCATTGGATGAATGGCAGGCTTTGCTCCTGATGCTGCCAGGGTTTTTTTGTGATGGTCTCTTTTCTTTATGTTGTTTTTTCACCTGTCTCCAGCGGCATTTCCTCCATGGCCGGGCCTTTCGATGGCTGCTGTGCTCCAGATCCCCTGGAGTGACGCCGCACCTCTTTACTTTTGCGATAGCTGGAATAAAATCAGACAACAGCCTCCTCTATGACCATCAAACTTGGCCTTTGACAGTCAAAAGTTTCCTCACATTCTGCTACTTTAGCCTGGACAATCCTCACTTATTCTTGCTCTCTTTAGTGCTCATTTTGAAACCATTTTCACCATTCAGCTATTTAATTTCTGCCTCAGTGACAGGCATTTGTGCTTAGAGCCAGTTTTTGGCTGCACCGACCCTTCCTGCCAGAAACTGATTTGGGTTGTTGGTTTAAATCCAGCACAGATGTCTATTTAACCATGCTCTATTATGCCATCAATTATAACACCATTTAAATGGTCCCAGTGGGCTTATTTGGACATTATTTACTGTAGAGTTGAGTGCGCCACAACTAATTAAAGGTAATAACTTCTTGGCTGCTCAGTGCAGCATATAATACTTTTTAGTTTCACACTTTTTGTGGTGGAAGAAGGGAGAGAGAGAGAGAGAGAGAGAGTGTGTGTGTGTGTGTGTGTGTGTGTGTGTGTGTGTGTGTGTGTGTGTGTGTGTGTGTCATAGGACAGACAGAGGAGAGGGACAGGTGGTAACACCAGTCTTTAAAGACAAATGAAACAGCTTTGGAAGCTTCTTTTTTGCCCCGTTAAAGTCAGCTTTATGGCAACATTTCTCTCGATAAGTTCAAATGAAA
This sequence comes from Thalassoma bifasciatum, assembly GCA_008086565.1. Lineage (NCBI taxonomy): Eukaryota > Metazoa > Chordata > Actinopteri > Labriformes > Labridae > Thalassoma > Thalassoma bifasciatum. Next base: position 361,389 of record RPOG01000229.1, on the reverse strand, counting down.
ACAGAAATGAAATTTCTCTCTAAGCAGTTTTTGTCTCAAGCAGACTTTCCCATCAGTCAGACTGCAGTGGGCAGGTTTGCAAAGCTGCAATTTCCGAATTCAAGTCACGTTTCATAACTGAATTGAAGAGCTAGAAGACCCATAACAGATTATGATGTGATTCTGTGTAATATGCAACCTTTTTGTCCCCCCTTCAACATTTGTTAGACTAAGTGATGACTTACTTTTAAAGACAAATGTGGATTCATATATTTTGAATCTGTGATGTTTTGAGATGTTGATGAGTGTTAAAAGTTCATATGAGAAGCTCTGTTAATGCTTGTTTTTCTCTGTAATGTCTTGAAAACAGATTGTTGCTAGTTCAGTCAAATAGGAAGTTGTTGTGCTTTTTGGGGCAAAGCAGAGTTGCTCTTTTTGCAGTGTCTCTAGATATAGTGCTGCTGTTACAAATTGTTATCTGCATTCTAGCAAACCAGTTCTTCTATTTCTATTCTTGTGTACTCTATCTTTACCCTCTATCTTTGAGGCATCATGGTATAAATGTAAACAAGAAATGTACTCGAATGTCTTAAAATTAGTTTTTCTTTGGAATTAAGTCCAGAAATATTGGAGCAGGCATATTGGCTCTTTGGCCCTTAAACAAATTGATGGAGAGAAATGGAGAGGTCATTCCCTTCAGCTGCTGAGGATGTTACAAAAAAAAAATTGCAAAAAAAAGAAAAATTCTGCGTATTTCAGCACCTCTCTGCAAACTAACCGATCAAGGTCATACATTTATTGATGGTAACAGTAATAAAATAATTTAATGTATAGCACCCATCCAGAAGGCACTTGGATATAAGTGTGTCCTCTTCAGGTTCTGAGTGTCTCAGTTCATCCTCACTTTTTATTTGGTGACTGAACACAGTTATTGTGCAAGAAAACGGCACATGGCATCAAACAGGTGGCTCATGTGGAACCCTCAGATGATTGGCTGATTCTGAGATGACTGGCCGGTAACCAATCACTGCCCAACACTGGTCCAATTCTGGTCACCAGCTGGCCGGAGCACCTCAAGGGCAAAGATCATTACAGTTTCACCCAGCATCCAGTAAAAGTTTGTCGCATCTTTTGAATGTGCTTCAGGACGTTTTTATCCTAAGTCACAGTGAAACATAAGACCACAATGTGCATGATTAATAAGATCAAACAAGTTGAACTCTTGTGAGGTGAAATGTAAATCCGCAGCAGGGAAACCAGTTGGCAACATTTGTGTTGCGTTTGTTGTGTAATTTGTTGACCCAGCAAAGCAAATGGAGCGTTTCTTTTGGGCTACGACCCCGTCAATCTGTCAAATCAAATCTGACTCAGTGAGTCCGCATTGGTTAAAAATAACGTCAGCACCCACCAGTCAGGAGGGCGCATGTTTTTGGTGTCTTTCTATTCCCAGACGAGTCATTTACTCTGTTATATAATGTGACATTGAGTCCTGGGCTGTGGCCTCCACTCCCACACAGCATTGTGTGCGTCTGAATCAGATATTCAATTTCTGTAATTGAAATGGATGGAGTAATTCTGCCCGGCTTTCCCTCAGGTTTCCACGTTAAGCTCATGTGGAGGGACTAGGGTTGTATTTGGTTGTGTCTGAAATGTTGTAAATCTCACTGTGCAGAGAGGTGGGTGGGACACAGACGGGGGAGCACTGCAACAGTTGAAATGGGGGAATCCATCACATGAGGACACACGGGAACACACACATGCACACACACATGCACGCGTACATTCATGCACGCACACACGCACACACTAACAGCCCTCCCAGCTCTGTGGCTCATCTCCTGGGTCTTTTGTTATAGAACCTTGAGTCCGCATCCACATTAATTAATCACTCTTGCTCTCTCACACACGCACACACACTGAATAACAAGCATGCTCACCCAGCCTTTGAACCCCCCCACCCTCTCCCCCTTTAGGCCTTGAAAACACACTGCAGCAGCTCCACCTCTTCTTCTTGTTGCTTTCACACACACACACACACACACACACACACACACACACACACACAATCACAAACACCTGCATGGGTACACACTCTTGAAAAGTCTGCACAGTCCCTGAAAAGTTCTGCAGTAATACATAAAGCAGTGTGGAAATAAAAAGGCTGAACTCTCCAATAAAAATCATACCAGCTTCCAAACTAAACCCTCAAACCAGCCCATAACCCCTGCAGCACAATCCAGGTCTACGCTGGAGTCTCGTGCCAGCTGGAGAAGCCTGGAAAGACTCCAGAGTGATGCACCGAGGAGGTGATGATCAGAGGCCTCAGCTTTTATGAACACTCCTAAACTCAGTTTACTCTCTCTTTGTTCTTTCATTATTTTTTGGATCTTCTAAATATTTCCTCTTTCTTTCTCTCTCAGTTGTCTTCCAGTGTGTTTGTCTCGCATCCTCTATTTTTGGTCTCTCCTTCCCTCTCTCTTTCCTTCACTCTTTCCTTCCCTCTCATCACTTCCTACTTCCTTTCTTTCCTTTTCTCTTTTCCTGTCTCCTTAACCTTTTCTTCCATTCGTCTCTCCTTCTCTTCCTGCTTTCCTGCCTTCCCTCCTCTCTCATAGCTTTTCTTTACCTCTTTTGCTTTTCTTCCTTCTTTCACCTTTTTAAATCTTCAATATTCTCTGTCCCCTTTCTTTCTTCCATCATTTCTATCCTTCTCTCTGTTTTCATTTTGTTTTTTGTTTTCCTTTCATTTTTCTAATTGTCTTTTTTGTTTTTCCTTTTTGTCTATTACTGTCTTCTGGCTTTCCATTCTCTTTTCGTTTTTGAATTACCTTTCTTTCTTTCTTTCTTATCCGTCACATTGGGCTCCTTCTAGAAATATTTGCTTTGTAACACAACCACAGGTGTGTGTGTGAATATTTTGAGGTTCTATTTGTGTATGAATGGTAATCCTGAATAATGTCCCTGCTTGCCTCCCATACGTCCACTTGATTGCTCCACTTTTAAGACTGTCTCTTGTTTCCCTCCTATTTCCATCAGTCTTGATGTGTTTAGTGTGGGTGACATCAGGAGCCATGTGTTAGGTCATCAAAGTTATTAGAGAAGACCTTCAGTTAGTTTTTTTTTAACCTCTTTTAGCCTTTCTTTGGAACCACAGTCTGGGGTTCACAGTGAGAGAGAGACAGTGCGTGTGTGTGTGTGAGAGAGAGAGAGAGACAGTGTGTGTAAATACCTTTCACTGTAACCTTGACAAAAAGTGTTGATGCTTGAGTATCCGGCAGCCAGAGCCAAGAGGTTAATACACTATGGGGATGTGTGCGTGAGTTTGTGCAAGCTCACGCTTTCTGCCTGTGATAACACTATTAGCAAAAGGCTTAGCCATCACCTCCCCTCCCCTCCCCTCTGCGACCCCCCTGCGAAATACAGTGTAGACCCAGCAGTGAGGCTGTGTTTGAGGCTAAATGAGATCACCAGCTGGGACAAGGGTGTCGAGATGTGGATCAAACTGTAGGGTTAAGGATTAAACCTGGAGTTTGCATTGGGTTAACATGACCATACAAGATACTTTTTTGAGAATATTTCAGGAATGAGAGCTGAAGAGCAACTTCACGGATACTTTTTCCTTAAAAAATTGAATTTTCATAAGCTGGAAGGATCCTTCAGTTCTTTTAATATCAGTGACACTTTGACTGCTGTCACTCTTTTGAAGGCTGCAGCTGCTGAGTCAGTGTGTAGTAGTGTCACTATTAATTTATCACCACCAGTAAAGCTGTGAAGAGGTTATGTTTACAGCCATGCATTTATTTATTTATTTACCAGATAAAAAAGAAGGAGGAAAGACACTTGCTGAGTGATGGCAGGGTGACATTCAACAAAGGTTGAAGGTGGCTTCAATCAAACCAGTTGTTGTTACAAGTACCTCTTTTACTTTAATACCATGGGAAGGGATAAGTATTGAATCTGAATCCTTTCCAATCACTTTGGATAACTGGGATGTCCATTATTGTATGTAATCTTTGATTTAAGCCCCTTTACAGAGAAACCAGAGAGGCAACGTAAACTAGGCCTTGAATTGCTGTGGGTGGGTCAATTTAACTATGTAGTCTAAAAGAAAATAAAAATAAAGGAAATTATAATCTCTTAGGTAATTCAACCAAAGTTCAAAAACATGTCATGGGACAGTTGATGCAGTTCGTTGAGTGTCCACTCGAGGCTGGCTTTGGGAGTACATGAAATTATGTACACATAAATTCAAAAAAGCTGATAAACATGTTTATGACCACAAATTTTCTCGCAGCTCAGAAGGTAGGGGATTTTAAGATTATGAGTTTGTCAAAGCCTGCCTCCTGAGTTCAGTGCTTCCATATGGCTCCTGTGGAGGAGGGGCTTGACAGATAAGATGGATGACACCGCCTCAAAAGACCTGCACATTTCATCTGGTCTGAAAGGGATGGACAAGTAAATGTTGCGTTCAGTCTAACTGGGTTAATAAAACAGTCTGACTTGAGCTTGGCTACCATTGGCAGAGCTAGCACCACCAGTTTTCAGTCCTCCTTGGAGGTTACCATCCATATGCCTGTGCTGGTCACAAATTGTTATAACACCGTTGAAGTGGACTTTGGTGTACAAGATGCAATCTGGCATCTGTTCTTGTTCACATCCTATTATTAGCAGCAGAGTATTATGGCTGTATTTATCAGAGCTACAGCTAAACTAGCAGATCCCTACTATTTCCTTTTGGTTGAACAAATATCAATTAAAAATCTTCTATTTGCATGGACTTTGCACCGAACCACGAGGTCAGAGATGATGATGTGCTGTAGATAAAAAGTTCAGAGAGGGTCTGGTTGTTCTCTTTGCAGAGAGTAGGAGTTTGCAAATGTTTGATGTTGCAACTGATTGTTGACTTTGATAAGTAAATCTACCCTTCAAAGTGTACTGCCGTGTGCACCCAGAGTGTTGTGGTTGTGCTGTTACTCCATCACCTTGTTAAAGCCAGTGTCAAAAGTGTTGGGAGAAGGCACAAAAGATTGAAACCACTGTGAATGATTAAAGGATCTGAAAGCTGTAAAGCTTACAGATTTGGGGTATTGTACTACTTTAAATCAAACCCTAACCCTGGAACTAAAACCCCTCCTTTTCAAAAAAAGCAGAATGGATGGTAACAAAAAGATTTACATGTATAAATTCATCAGTCATGCACATTTAACACTTGTTTTGGGATGCGTGTTAATGCTGATGCTGCCTGACAGAAAGGTGCAGAAAGCTTCAGGGAAACAGGCACACATTGAGTCACAATTCATGTGACCTACAGTTGCAGGGCTGACTTTATTGTGGGAGCGCAGCTTCGCCTCACATGGCTGCTGTGACATAATCCACGGCTGTGAGCTCAGGTTTGTATTTTACTATGCTGGAAGCTTTGAATAACAGTGAAAGCAAGATGTGAAGGGGCTCAGCGCGGCCCACAGCTGGAGGGGACAGTCGACAGTAGAGGGCACGCTTTGTGTTCACGGTGAATACGTGATGTAATCCACATGACATTTACTGATGTGTGCTTCATGTTTCCAAAATAAGAACACTCAACCCACATTTATGCAACATTTACTTGAGCAGATATGAAACATGAAATGCTTGTCACAAGTACACTGAAGTCAAAACTGTTTTTACAAGAATGTGAATCTACAATCATGAAAATGTCTACTCTCTGAAATCCTCCTTCCACTAAATTGAATAAATTATGCAATTTTTACTTCCTTCATTTCTGTTACTGCAATAATGTCTCCCTTTTACACAGGTTGAATATTTGTAAGCATGGATGCCCATTTTCTGGGGAGAATATATTTTTTATTTGAGCTTTGAGACTTGATGTTTTCCCACTTGCCCCTTCTTGAAATTCCTCTGAAACATTTCTTACAAACTACATGTTGCTGATCTCTCTCAGAGCTGGTGTGATTCTCCCTCTCAGCTAATATTTCCTTTCCTGTTTGACCATGAAAAACAAAACAGCTGTGAAACATGACCTCTTCTCTATCCTAATAAAAGCCTCTATCTCAGAATCAGCAGTTAGGCCTGCTACCTTGCCAGCATGCTTCTCATGTGATAAAGGCAAAGTGTGATAAGATACAGATAAACATCTCCCACAGAAATCAGCGCATGGCACATTATTTACAGACAAGCTGATATCTGTCAGCATGGGCAGTTATCAGCCAATAACTATGTTGAACCAACGCATCCAAGCATCATTATTTGTACATTTAGCTCCCCTCACACAGATTCACAAATAGAAGGGGGAGTAGATGCTGCATGGATTTTTGCGGCCATTTCTGAATAGAGGGCCATGATTGGTCCGGTGTTTTGGGGTGGTTGTTTACAGAAACAGTAGTTCAGTATTCACCTCCTAGTATGAATGAATTTGAGCAGGCTGATGGGTGTAGTGATGCCACAAGTACTTTTTGGCATCAGCAGAGAAGATGAGGCAAAATCTTCATGGGCACAACCCACATACTCAATTGCTCATCCCACAAATATGTGGCGCTTTTCCACGATACAATTCCAGCCCTACTCAACTAGGCTCTATTCGGTTTGGTTAGCTTTTCCACTGGCCCGACTACAGACTCACGGTGGTCGTGGATCTTGTAGCACAGCTGCGCTAAAGTGCTGCGCTAAAGTGCGTGCATGTCATCTATAACGGGACACAAACATAATTTTGTACTAACGTATACACCGTGGTCTTTAAAGGAAAAAAAAAGCTTTTAAAAGATTTCATTAAAGGAATACAGCGGCTCAATGTTAGGCGTCATGACAATGGAGGTAAACAACAGCCTTGTGCTGCACGCAGGGGTAAACAAGGAGCTGCTTCCCGACATCAACTCTTCCCTGGATCCAGTGAGATCGCTTTTATTTTTGATTTTTGGGCCTGGTATACCAGAGATTTTTTGTTGATCAATCATTCTTCTTTGAACTGGTTTACATTTTTGGATCCCTGTGGATTAATGGACTGATTGGTGCTTAAAGACTCGTGGCAGACAGATCGCTCCTGCGCCGACGAACTTTGATTTAATTTAAACGACTCTTTAAACCGAACTATCTTTGCTGTTAACTTCTTTTTTGTTAAAAAATGACTTTTAACTTATTTAGGAATCATGAAGGTGTATTTTAGGGCAGTATTTTGTGTTCATTCAGTGTGGTTTTTTGCCGTCGGGTTTAAATGTCATTAAAAACCCGTAACTGACTTATTCGTTTGCCTCTTGTAAGTGATTTGTACAGAGTCAGAAGCTTTGGAGACGACATTCTCTGACCAATGAGTGACCGGCAGACCGTCAACGTCACGTTTTAGTATCGGCTTTACTCGCTTGGAACCCGGGTAGAGTAGGTACTAAAAACTGGCGTCTGCCGCATAGTACCGCGCTAATGGAAAGGCAACACAAACCGGGTAGAGGCGAGTAGAGCCAAGTAGAGCAGGGCCAAGGCGAGTCAGTGGAAAAGGGCCAGTATTTTCCTTGCAAATGTGGCTTTCAAATAGTACAAGACTTATTGCCTAGAAGCATTGTTATAGAAAAGAAACAATTAAAAACACAAATGTCCTTACTTTTTCTGCCATAGTTACATTAGAATGTGTTGAACTAACTAACTTTTTCAAACTGCAGCACATTGGAAACAGATGATGAGCAGAATAAAGGATCATTTAGGACTTAATGCTTGATCCCTGTTATCTTCAGAAGAACAGAATTATCACAAATTTAGCGTGTCATCTCATCAAGACACTGTGACTTGCTTCTATAGCAACATATATTTTTCTGTAATGTCTGGATGAGTGGAGATCATGTTGATGTTTTGACCTCTGTCAACTCAATCAGAACCCGTGTCTGTGTTTCGTGTGTGTGTGAGAGAGAGAGAGGGAGAGAGAGAGAGAGAGAGAGAGAGAGGGAGAGTAGAGATCCAACATCCCATTTGTCAGTCACTCTCAATCACTCTCTCACTCACTCCCACATCGCAGCATCAGAGATTACAGCTCTGTCTTTGCCGCCTGATTGCACGAAAGTGAAGGTTATTTTGCTCTGAACCACCAAACAATGCATCACTCTGCTCTGACACGTGCACACGCACACACACACACACACCCTGGAGGGAACAGGAAGGAAACAGGACATTGGAGCTGTTATTGATGCTTCACTAATGGAGTCATTTAGCAGCTAATACTTGAACTTTTTGCACCAAACTGCAGTCAGATAACAACTTGTACTTGACATTATATAGGATGTGACAAGCAGCAGTGTGTGTTTCAGTGTGTGCGTTCACTGCAGAGGAAGACTGTTCCTCTATGTTGGTAATGAATGTAGTCTGTATGTTTCAGTGCTGTTTTAAATTCATGCATCACTCTCTCCTTCACTCGTTGTCTCTGAAAAGAGATAACGCAGAGTAGATGAGGATGGAGGAATGCAGGATGCTGTAAACAATGTTCTGTGAGAGGAAAGATAGAAGTACAGAGTGAGAAGAGCTGAGGAAAAAGGAACGATTGATGGATAGCTCGTTAGATGGTAAGTGTAGGAAGAGGAACATGAGGATGGATTGTGTTTGGAGGCTTACAGGCAGAGAGGAAGTGATACTGTTGCTTAACGACTTTTGGACCTTGAGTCTCCCATTCTTTCTGCAGACCCTCTTCCATCCATCCTTATTCTCTGTCTGGGAACACAAAGGTAATGATTCTTGTCTTCTGAGGGCACCAGCCCTTCCATTTGTCATCAGTTCGGCCATTTCTCACTTCCCCATGTTCCAGTTTGGAGGTTGTATAAAACATGGCGAGCATCATAAAAAATCTGGAGCCATGTATTCATCAAACAGTTCCTTCAATCATTAAATCAGAAAATCTCTGCAGCTTTAAAGCTCCTGAAGGTTTTTTTTTTTAGATTGTTCTAACACAGATTAAAGTTAACATCAGTGTCTCTGTGTGGGCTACAAAAGTAACCAAGACCTGCAGTAAGAGGATTGATTTCCTCTGTAAGGTAATTTTGAATGCCTGAGCCTTGGGTGGGGCAGGTGTTAAGTCATGATGTTAGAACAGCCTTTAAAACAAAATCTAAAAAAAGAACAGTCACCTCAAGATTTCACTGTGGATTATGTTAGACTTTATAGAGGAAATTTCCTTTTTTTTGGCCACTAAACACTTTTTTCACTTGAATGTACAAGCTCGTCAAAAGTTTCAGCTTTCTCTCTTTGTCCACGTTTGAGCGCAAAAATTCTCACCGGTGCTTTAAACTTTTTACATTTATTTCATGTTAAAGACAAATTCCTTATTTGAGATTTATTTATCAAGCAAGGTCCCATTAAATAGATGGTTCCTTGCCATGCTGGCTTAAGAAAAGGGATGGATACTTCAGGCAAAAATACTATTCGATAGGCACTGCTAACTATTTGCAGATAACGTAGTTACATGTGATATACAAATATAAGTACATATTTCACTTTAACCTTTCAAAGTTTGCTCATTACCCAATTTTCATGCATTTGTTTTTTGGAAGTCTTAATATTTTTCTCCAGTTCTGAATCTCAAGAGCCTGCTGTCCCTGTTTTACTGGCAGCTGGCACTTATAATGCCATGTTATTGTTGTTGTTTGTTATAAGAAGCAGCTTCCAGATGCCATAATATCACCATCTAGCTTCTATATCGCTTTAGAACCAGGGGCTGATAAAAACAATGGGAAACATTATTTTAAGTTGGGATAATAGTCATGTGAACCATTTCAAACAACATTTTGAATATTTAGAACACTACAACCCTTCCATATTAAAATCTTGGCCATTATTTGTGTTTTTTCAAGCAAAGTTATTTTCAGCTGAAGAGTGTAAAGGGAGAGAACACCAGTGTATTTCTTTTTTCATCCCTTTCTCACTGTCCTTGCTTCCTGCTATCAAGCAAATATCTGCAAATGCGCACCCAAATGTACAATCAATCCTTGTGCTGCACTTGTCTGCCTGTTACACTCTGTGTTTGGGCTCTTCCATCTTACCCAACCTTTGTACAGGCTTGGCTGTGTCAGTGTTTTTGCCACTGTTGTCAGCTTTGTAAGGAAAGTAGTTTGCAAATGAGTCGAGCAGCAGTTTTGTTTAGAAGGTGAGAGCATGGAAAGGAGGCATTACTCTGAAGATATGGAAGAAAGTTAAGACAGAAGCAGCTACAAATGCTAATAAATAATCCCTTTTTGCAAGTGCCTTTATTTCAGTCAAATTGCAGCTTTACGTTAAAGTAGTGATATAAAACACTTGCAGAGGCTGGGAGGGGAGATTAAAGAAAACATATTCCCCTGGTGCACCCACTCTGATTTCAACAACAACAAACAAGCAACTGGGAATGTTTCCTTTCAAGTGAGCGCTGAGAGTCAAGGGCACACAGTATACAGGTTTCTGGAAGGAACTTTCACAAATGTAAGGATACCCCTGCTGTGACAAAGCCCCCACACCAGGATATATCATAAGACCTGTCCTCCCCTGCTGCTCCGTCTTTATAAAAGTATTTCAGACTCGCCTCCTCGTTGGCTACCACTCACGATTTACAGAAAGCATCAGAGACGCTGCCCTCTGCTGAGCCATCTGCTCCTTCACCGCATTTAGAGTCGCAAACAGACAAAATCCTCTGTGGCACGGACCATCATCACCTCAGAGACCAGTGGAGTTTACTCTGACAATCTCGGGGACCTCAGCTGAATCTGGATGCTGACACAAACAAGCTGATTTTAGCAGATTTCGCTTTGTTCTCTACTATTGCTGTGTCGGACAAACTGCCTCACAAACATTAGAGATGTCTCTAATTAAAGTATTCCAAAAGAGATAGTTCACCCATTTTCCCAAATATAAGAAAATATCTTCCTCTTCAAAGGACGTGTTGTAAAACCTCTGAAATACCATTCCCTTTCCTTTTATTGTTACTCTTTATTAGTATTCTGGTCACTCCTTGACCATCTGTACTTCCACCCACACACACACACCCGCATAGACCTACAGGAAGAGCACTGAGGAGAAAGGAAGCACAGTGACAAGACAATAGATGGGACGGGAGTGTCCTGTCCTCTCTTTGTCGCTCAGGAGGTTTGAGTGGAGTTGAAGAATGTGAGAGGGATGAAAAACAGGAAGAGCGACAGCAGAAAACGAATCTGCTGACACCTCCAGTGACATTATGTCTATTCTCTGTAACCTGACGATAAGCTTCAACACATTCTTACAGTTTGGTTAACCAGTTGTGTGTGTAGGATTCATGTTTCTGTTGACATTTTTCAGATTGAGTGAAATTTGGTATAACTTTGATGGAGAGCAATCAATTTAACATAGCTCCAATTCTGAGAGTAAAGCTGAAGAGTTTATTGTTTGTGCTAATTTTCAAGTCTGATTTGCACGTACAGCAAAACAACAGAGGAAGGATTCAAGAGAGTACACTCAACATGATCTAGCAATATATAAACCCTGGATATTGATTGAACTTAGTTAAAAAAAAAACCTCTGGTTATTCTGGTCCTCCTCTCCGTCATTGATCCACTGTGTTGAAAACGTAAAGGTCGTATGTGAGCGCTTCAACTTGTGAGAATTTTTTTGTCTTTTGGTTTGTAATAAGAGTCCTCTTCACTGTCCTCCTCTGAGTTTTCATCCCACATCGGTTATTGTAAAGGTATAATAATATTTCACAGACAAGAAGAGAGAGAGGGAGGGAGGGAGAGAAGGCACAATGAGAGCTCTGACGGACAACAGTCGCCCTGCTGCAACTCCAGCTGATGATTCAGCACGGTGTCTAATGGAAAGCTTTTAGCTGCCTATGCATCCACCCACATCTTACATAGGGATACAAACCCACAGATTTACACAATATCGCACCAGCAGTCTACGTTTTGACTTTGTAGCTACACTTTTTCTTAACTTATTATTATTTCAGTGTTTTTCCTTCTACCATTACTCCCTGCCCTTATTTCTGCACATCTGCCGACTCTGATGTATTCATGTTTTCATTTCTGCTCCCGCTCTTGATCTCCCCATCTTCCATTTCTTTTATTTCCTCCGTCTGTCTCACCTTTAAGTGGTCAGATAGTGCAGACAGGCTCCGTCCCGTGTTTATAACAAGTATGTTAGGACTAAAAGCTTTGCTGGGGACTCAGGGCTGCATGCTTAATGATTTATCGAGCTTCCCTGGCAGAAACACAGACTTAGGTGTTGGGGTAGCATTAAGGTGGATTGAGTAATGACAGCCCTGAAATGATGACTTGTGCGCCTCTGTGCGTCTCCCCTCCTGCTACAAGGCTAATCACTGGAGATGAGCAACCCTCCTGATGTTTCATCAGCGCCCATAATCGCTGCTTCCCACCATCTGTCAAGCAAAATAATTTATTCAACCTCCAAACATAACTTTTAACTTGTGCTGTTTAATCAGAGCTTTTTCAGTCACACTGATGCTAACACCTGTTGCCATTTATACTGACAAAAGGAAGGAACTCGGATTAACAAACTTTTAGCATTTGAATGAACTTCACTGCACTTCTTCAGGGTTTTTTCATACAGATTCCTCCTCTTTTTAAAGCAGTCATTCGAAAATCCAAAACACACGCCTACTAGAGTATGTTTTGAGAAAAGAGAAAAATTTAACATCATTTTCTATTTCCTGTCTGTTTCTGTTGCAGGGAGTATAAAGGGAGCAACGATAGTGGATGCTCTGGATACTCTCTACATCATGGAGATGTATGAAGATTTTGATGCTGCCACCGACTGGGTGGAAAAGAACCTGGACTTCAATGTGGTAAGGAAGTGATGATCTAACTCTATCAGCAAAATTTGACATGTACATAAGTATTCTGAGTCCCATGTACATCCTGTTTTTTACTTACCATCCTTGATATGTTTCTACAACTTTTTTGAGATCCACTGCAGTAAATTTAGTTAACTGAACATGATTAAGAGAAACCCATACTGGTCACAATTGACAGCCAAAAAAAAAAAAATGAGTGAAGTTGTGGTCATGTTCTCGGTGTTCTCCATTGTGCTGACTCTGACAAGACCATGTATGGAAAACAGATGTTCCATGATGCTGAGGGCAGGCCGTTGGGCAATCGTGATTGGGTCTGGTTCATATCAGAGGAATGTGATCATGGGTAGTAACGGCAAGTAGGGAATCGGGCAGTAGGGGGGCAATAATGCTTGAGTATGGCTCAGTATGGTTTGCCAGTGTGACTGCACTTTCAAACCACAAGTATTAAGACGCTCTGATTCCTGGTGTCATTGCTGGAGGTAAATGGTCGCCAATCATCACTTTGCCAACGCCACACTTTCTAACAGAACGACTGGAGGCAAACAGAGAAGTGACCAAGGAATAGCTTCAGACTAAGTCCCTGAATGTCGTTGAAGTGGTTTCAGCCAGAGCCAGACTTGAGCCCAGTCATACATCTCTTTAACTAGTATCATCTTCAGTTCTTTTATTTTAGATCCTGTAAGATAAACACTCAATAATTATCATTTTCCTATGCAGAAGCTTGTGACAGTGATTTAGGTCTATGAACCTGATCTTGAAGAAGCAGCCCCTCCTTCATTACCATGTTTTTTAGTTAATGGAAACTTAACATGGAAGATCAAATGCCTTCAGAATAAAGGTTTAAGTATGCCTCGGGCTCAGTCACGATGTAATTAAAGAAATATGAACAACAACAAATAAGAACACTGCTTCTAACCTGGAGGTATAATTTAGCAGCATAATTTAGCAGCTTGTCGCTTGAATAAAAACGATAGCAGAGTTCAACTCAGTGTTATTCATAGTTTGTTATCTGGGTCAGATTCTCCCTTCAAATGAGGGTAAAATTCATGCTGTTTTGCAAACAGAATCCAAAATCTTGCTCTGTGTAATTCTACTGAATTAAGAGTGGATTTTGCAGGGACCACAAATGTGAATCACTGCTTTAATTTGCAGCAGCATTTTGAGGAGCAGTACAAATGGGCAGAGTGTAAAAAAATTACCTGCCGACATTGAGTGTCTGGAAACAGTTTGATCAGAGGGACTTAGGGTGGGGTGTGAACTGTCAGTATTTGATCCTGTATTTATAGCAGGAGCAGCTATCATTTACAAGAATCAATTTGAGTGAAAGGCACATGTCATGTCAGAGGAAGGAAGACATCAAAGTAGATCTGATGTTTTACATCCTCATCCTGCAGAGAAACAGAATCCGGTCTCTTCTCATTAAACGCAAAAGTTCTCTAAAGCTCTTTGCCAAGGACATTCGACGCTTGTAAACAAAACTCCCAAGAATCATAAAAATCTGATTTTATGCTGATGAAAAACATAAAAAAAACTTGTAATTAGATTAGTTGCAAGACTTAGAAAAAGCCTACAAGTCATTTTTTTATTTGGACTTTTACTGGCTGGGATTTAGGTGAACATCTTGTGGCTCTTGAGAGCATGAAAGAGAATAAAATAAACTGTCTAGTGAGATGTGATAAAATCAGAGAAGAGAAATGTGCCTTAAAGGTACAGTATGTAGAAACTGGGACATTTAGAGATACCTAGATGAGAGATTGTAGACTGAAACACTCCCCTGCTCACCCCTCCCACTCAAGGACTAAGGGTCTTTGAGGCCTTTCTTCTCTATGTGTACGTCAATGTAAATAGGCTACAGCTCTGATGTTTTTGATAGCTACCCTCAAATGCATGTCAGAGATGGACTGTATGCTTTTACTTCTGTTCTGTTTCTGTATATGTGTGTATAAATGCTGGAGTGGGATTGGAGTTTGAATGAAAAAAGGCCTTGATGTTGCTGCACTGAGCCATCTGCCTATCTGTTCTGAATTATTAATGCATGTTTGTGTTTGTGTAAAGTTTTATAGATTATCCTAACACTAAATCCAAGCTGCAGTGCGTCTTTAAACAGTAAGGAAGAGAGAAGACAATCTTTTCATATATCTTTGCATCCCAGCATGTTGAGCATCTATTTAAAAATAGATTATCGGTGCCAAAAATTGTCATCTCTAAATGCTGTTTATTCATATCTATGGTTTGATTGGATTTACCCAAAAGATAGCAAATCAATTTATAACACTTGAACCATTGACCAAAAGTACCTTTAATAACATAAGTCCCATTTTTCAGAAGGCCTGTTCGTCAGAAAATTAGTTTGGGTTTGAGAACATCAACAAAATTCAAACTAACTTTCTGGAGAACCAGTGTTCTCATTTTCTGATGAGAATAGGGCAGATCCTGAGCCAGCAAAGTTTACCAGTGAGAGGTAGGTTGGCAAAGTTAGAGGCAAGATTTGTTATTTTTGTGGAGGAAAAATGAGATGAAAAAGTGGTAGTTCTCTTTGGGTATTGTGACAACACAGTAAACAATTTGATGTAGCTAAAACTCATTATGCCTTCTTGTCAGTTTGCATCAAACAAAATGTCAAGAAATATCAAAATGGAGATCTTTATGCATGCATTTGCAATCAAAACAAGTGCACACTTTGGCAAGAGATATATCAAACAACATAGTAGAGGATGGTGCTCATGGGAAATGCAGTCTTCATTTTGGAAAACACGAGTGATTTAACTCAAAGAGGTCATCAGAATTAATGCAACGTTAAAACTCCTGACAGTGTCTTGAAGAGGCAGACTCAACACACACACACAAACACAAACAGCTTGACAGGAAGCCAAAACCCAGCCTGAGCAAATGAGGAAGAAAATGAGCTGATCTGATACCAGATACAAAAAGAGAAGCATTGATTTCCATTACAACATCCAGCAGGATTTGAGTATGTTTTTGAGTGTGTGCGTGTGTGTGTGTGTGCGTGCGTGCGTGCGTGCGTGCGTGCAAGTGTGCGTGCGTGTGTGTGTGTGTGTTTGTGTTTGTGTGTGTGTGTGTGTGTGTGTGTGTGTGTGTGTGTGTGTGTGTGTGTGTGTCTTCACTGAGAAGTAGACTTGTATATGGATCCATTAGATTGTCTTTTGGCTCTTTGCCTCTGGGTTTTATTAATAAAACTGTGGGAGAGGAATAAAGAGTCAATACACTCATTTCCTGTCCACTCACACACAAACACACAAAAATTTGTGATCCCTATGTTCTGTCACAGTTTTTGAGCAAATGTCTCCTCTTTAGAGATTTCTAGAGGACTCACGGAGACATAAGACTCTTTTGTGATCAGAAATATTCACAGACATGTTGGTCAAAAGGCACAGTGAGGACTGACTGTTACTCTTTGCCAGAATCAGTTGTTATAAGTGAGACCATTTCAAGATGAAAAATATGTATGCAGCACTTTGCAGAATATGTTATATACAAAGTTAGCTATAACCTCAGTCATTCACTTCTTGAGTCTACCAATGATACAGATCATTTGTTTTGATGACTGTTGAAAGATGTTGCTGAAATGCTGAGTACCCAAATGTTCCTTTGAAGACCTTCATAGTTGATATGTATAGGACCAGTGCATGTCACTCAGTTCAGTGCTGCTCCAATGGAGCAATGGAGGTGTTAAGGTTAGGGTTGGGGCTCAGCATTTCAGCATTGAGCATTTGCTGCAAGGAAATGTGGGTCCCCCCCTCCAGTTTTGTTAGTTACACATGTAAAAATGTCACAAGTTAATGTTTTCAGCCTCTTGCACTGCAAGTTTTTCTTAGAAGAAATATGATTTATTTGAAATGTTAACTGAAAACAAGAATAAAAAGAACAGAGTGGCCAACCTTGTATCATTTCCAGACATTTTTCAACCAAACCACTTAAAAATATTCGTCAAATTTATCAAAGACTAAAACCTGACTGAGCTGCAGCATCACATGAACTCTCACAGCTCACAGGGCAGTTCTTCTTCACTTGATTTAAAGCTGTGAATAATAATGTCGGACCTTGTTTGCACAATGAGGAATGTTCATTAACTGGATTTAATAGCTGCAGACAAAATCTATTCAGTTTTTATCACCACTCGTAAAAAGGCTTATGATTAATAGCAGTATTTATGTTTTTTGGAGCAAATTATTACACTCTTTTTGTAATTCAGAAGGTATGCATGAACGATCACATGAACAGGAATGTTAAAAGCGTAGTGGCAGAAAACACACCGTTTTTCTCTGGTAACAGCTGTTATTGGACTCATTGTTATTTAAGAGCCATGCGAAGAGGAAACAGATATCAGACGTGAAATCTTTCATTCAGACATGACTTAATACAGCTCAGGTACGTCAGAACCAAAGAGCAGAGGACACATTCAATGCACACGTCCAGTGCTGCAGTCAATTTCCCTTTCAGATCAGCTTTTATCCTCCTGATTCCTCAGAATCCTTGACTCTGCATGTTCAATGTTTCATCTGCTTCTCTTTCTGTGTTTTTATACATCCAAAACCATTCGTGCCGCAGCAGTTTTTCTGTGCATAATCCTGCCTTATTTCCACTATTTTCCTGCAGTCTGTCACTCAAACTGCACTGCCACAGCAGGACGCTCATTGTTTTCTGTTCTGCTGCAGCTGCAGAACGTGGAGACTTTAAGCTACCTTTGATACTCATGTTTTAAGCTTATGCTTTAAAATAAATGCTTTTTAATGGATGTCAAATGCTGTTAAAACACCAGGGGAGCTTTGTACATGCGTTTGGATCCATTTTGGTTTGCTAATGCTGCTGAAGTTTTGCAGATTTTCTCGGAAATAGAATCTTTCTCATTTACTACAAAAGTTTTTTCTGCAGAAGTAGAGTCACATGAAGATCTTTATCACATTTGACAGTGTGATAATGAGGTATCATAAAACCAGGACTGATGTCTTATGAGCAGCATAAACTGTAGTGACTGCAGTGAAATAATCCAGGAAAGTAAAAGTCCTAAAATCACAACCTCAAAGGAGAATTCAAAGTTAATACTGCTGCTGTTTCAAGACACCTCAGACAGGCTCTGATAAAAAGCAACGAAGAGGTGTTAAACAAATAAGAATGATTGTCTGAGACTCGTGAAGTGATGACAGCAGTCAGGAGTGTTGTTTCTTTTTTTTTCTCCGGTTGCCCAGCCAGGAATGGAAGAGATCCAGAAATACTCGACACATCTATAAAAATACAACTGTCCCTTAGCAAAGCACACGAAATGTGATGCCTTTGAATTGTCAGCGCACAAACAAACAAAAGAGAAACGACAGTAGCCAGCAGAAGAAAGAAGAAAAAGCCCTGTCATACTTCTGTGCTCCTTATAAGTGCTGTGTAAACTGTTTCTCTCAGGAGCTAATGGTCTGTACCCTCTCAGTGCCACCAGAGCTGCTGGCTCAGGGACGGATGTGCAACCTTTAATACCAATAAATGATGTAAAGGTAGATTTATAAGAGCAAAGTGAATATCATTTCATTGATCTGACTTTTGTGAACTTAGACAAGGCTGGAGGAAATTCAGATGGTAAGCAATAATTTCTTAAAGCATTAGCTGCTGTTGCCACATTGCCTCTGCTATGATCAAAGAAAAAATGTCAGAGCTGTTTGTTAGCCTGAGATAACTTAGGAATGGAGCAGAACAAACAAAAATAAACACTAGCTCATATCACAGCCTTTATCAAATTGAAGAGACTCTTATTTGCATTACCATCAATATATCTCATCACTTAACATAATTCTCCCTGTTATCTGACTGATCTCTAACCACAAAGTTGACAAGCTGACACAGTATTTTAGTTCAAAGATGATTTTACTGATTGGAGACCACTTCATTGATTTACGTTTCATAGTTGTTAATGCCTGCCTATCAAAAAATATTTCAATCCGTCTTTCTAAAGGGTTATTTCACTTTAAATTTAACATTTTATGTAATGTTATGTTCAAACATTAGTCATAAATGAGAAATGAGGAAAATGTTACTACATTACAAAAAATGATGAAAGGGAGTTGGCAAGAAACAAGACAGATCCAGAGCCAGGACACGCCCATTTTAATGAATCAGACCCTTGGTGCATGAAGCGGTCATAACATTGAAGAAAGAGTCTTTCTTCGATTTGTTTGTAACATGTTGTTTTGTTTTGTTCTGTTTTTGAATACCTTTATCAATCTATCAGTCATCAGTAAAGGAAAATTTTGATGCAATCAAAGCTGCATCATTTCTCATCTGTTAAACTCAAAGATGGGGTATTGTGGGGGTCTTTTCCATCCTCAAGGTACCCCCCCTCCCTCCCAGCTTTACATGATTCACAGCTAAAAAAAAAACATAATTTTTCTCTCACTTGTGTTCAATAAAACCCTTTTTTCTGCCTCTGTCTGAAACACTTGGTTTTAGCTGCTGTCTCTTTAAGGCTCCCCGCTTCACAAACCCCCTTCCCTTTGATTGGTCAGTCTTCCAGAGGCCTGCCTGGGCCAGCATCATGGGTAGACCTTGGTGTTTGAGGCCTACCCAACATGTCATGAAGCAGCTTGAAGACCCCTCTTGTGATGCCTTTATAATTTTAGCAAGTCTTGTGAATATCTCATGCTATTTTTAGAGCAGACAATTTTTATCAGTTCCAAAGATTTCTACAACACATGAGTAAGTAGAGGTTTGAAAATCTGCGCACGTTTGGTCTGAACATCCGGCATTGTTACTTTATATCTGTGATAAACATATGAGAATCCATTATACCCCCTTTAACTTCTTTCCACTTCCGTTGTCAGTGATTCATGAGGTCTGTGGTCACTCACTCTGTCTTGTGGCTCTGCAAATTACGACTTACTGGAAGGACCATAACCTCCATGCCTTTTGCATTACTCTCTGCTCTTTTAAGAGCAATGACTGGAAGAGTGTTTCGCCTGTGTCACTAAACCTGAGTTAAAGAAAGAAAGAAAGTCTGTAACTCCATCACCTTCACTCAGAGCCAGTAGCCTCACAGGTCAGTGCTGTTTATTTCTGCAAAAACACCTTAACTGTACAGTTCTACCACTTCAAGTTAAAATAGTGAGAGAACAGGGTTAAAAGCACTCCTGAGAATTCTTCAGTCAGAACTTGAAGACTCTCAAACACTTCTGTCAATCATACGGACAGTAATAGGAAAAAGGAAAGAACACAATCCAGACAGAGATGGAGCAGTCGGTGTCTCTCTAAACTTAAATTTTAGCGACATGAGTTGCCCAGTCATTCACAAAAGCGATTACCTGATACACTTTTATTGTGAGAGGTCATTACCTTCTCTACTTATCTCGCCCTTCATTATCTCTGTGTATGGATGAGGCCGTGCTTAGTCAGTCTTTTATGCGCTCTGTAAATGGCTCTAATGTTGCCACATCAGGAAACTTGACTCCTCATCTGCCAACATTGTCAGGGAAGGAGATATCGTAACAGAAGTGCTTATTGTCCAACGCTGCAAAAAGTCTTCTCACAGGAAAATTACATGAGTACCATACTCTGAACTGTCTGTATTACATTAAATCACACTATATTTCACCCCAACAGCTCATTAAAACTGCTCTGCTAATAGACAGCTGGCAGCAGAAGAACATAATATTGTCCTTTTTGCATTTCTGCTGCCAGTGCGTTGTGAAGGAAATAATTTGATTTTAATTAGGATGAATTAGCTCCACAATCTAACCGCTCCATCAGTCATTCAGTCTTGGAAACGGGACACATTTTGTCAAGCACATAATTTGTTGTTTTTCACCCCCCTCCACAGGATAGAGTCTATTGTCCTATCTCTGGATGACAGCAGTGACTTATGAAAGCTGTCAGTCAAGCACAAAAACTTTGTCTGACTCAGGAATCTGTTCATAAAGAATGAGGCAGAGACGCAGCTCCATTGTTCTGCCGCAGAGACAAATGGCTTTACAAACTTTCCATTTTTGTTATTATTTGTCCCATTCTCTCTTCCAGAAGTCTGTCAGGAAATGGAGGCATTGTATTTTTAGATGCAGCACAATCTGTCACTCCCATTTGAAAGATGTCTTGAATCTACGAGTTTATTTCACAACTTTGGAGTAGATATGGAGTTCATCACCTCTCTGTGACAGATTTGAATAAATGAAAATGATCTCCTGCAGAACTAGAGGATAAATTAGGATGAAATACCTGAGTCTACCGATGTGTCCTAATTTCTACAATCTCAGGGTAACCTATGATACAAGACCAAACCTAAAACCTGGTAATGATAATATCACAGCACAGTTATTCGTCTACTGAATTGAAGGACAATCATGTGAAAATATAGCAGAGTCGGTGATTGTATCTGTCAGGTGCATCATCAGGTGTAATCTGCACAGAGCAGCAGAGCATTGTGGGCGTTATTGCATTTGAGTATCATTAGGGCAGTACGCTTTGTGATAAATACCTTGAGACAGAGCAGACAGGAGATTAATGATGAGCATGTATTGAGGCTATTAGCATTCTTCATTCATCCTTCTGTTTTATGTGTTCACCATGCTTTTTTATTGGCACGCTAACTACTTTCAGTTCACTGACTTTTTAAATTCTAACGCCAATTCCAATTGCCATACTTGGACTTTGAAAATGAAACTGAATTGAATAGACATGCCCTATTTTTTTTTTTTTCTACAGATATCTGATCTATCTTTTGGAGTCTAAATCAGACGAATACTCAGTACCAGGATCGGATCCCTGAGACAGATACTTATGTCGATAATTTGTGACATAAGACAAGACAGAAGAAAAAGCCTAGCCTGATATTGATGCTGAAAACTTTCTAACCTTCTTCACCTTATGACAGTCGATAAAGTAAGCAACTGGGTGACAGTGGTGACAGGGGGTGACTTGCGGGACAGGGAGCTTCCACTTGAGGGCTAACCTCAGTGAATATCTGACTGACTGCTTGGTTAAACCATCATAACCTTCTCAGTAAGAGGCAACATACAACCCATACTTAATGTGTTACTCTGATTTTCCATCTGAGATCAAACATTTCCTCTTCACAAACTCATTTCTGTTTGTGAGAGAGAATCAATCTCCCCAAATTATTTACTTGAGAACGTCTTAAGTGGGAAATGATTCACATATACCTGGATCTGACTTTACAAGGATCTGGATAGTTCAGCAGAACAATGACCAGTTGTAAAAACAAACAAAGACTCAGAGTCCATGCCATATTTATAAAACACTGTCTCTCATCCAAAGTGTTTTAACTTATCCACCCTTGATTCAAGGAAAATGCCTTTATTGTAAAACAGCCAATGATACTGATTGATTCATCTGTAAGGTGGTGGAACCCCAGAAAACAAGGGGACCGACTCCAAAGCAGATTTAACTCAAAAATCTTTGTTCTTAACCAAAAAACCCAAGGAAAACAAAAAGCACAATCTTTAAAAAAAGCAGATTCCGAATACCGGGGAAAACAAGGAACTATACCCACAGGTAGACATGACACGCCACACGGCAAACTACACCAAGACGCAGTAACGAACGGAAAAAGACTGAACTCAAGACAGAGATTTTATGCACAGAAACTAATCAAACCCAGGTGTGGCGCAAGACACAGGTAAAGTGCATGAGGGCAATCACAAGGGAGGAAAACCCAGGACCAGAAAGTGAAACACAAGGATCAGTAGAACAAGAAACACAAGGGAAACCCAGGAATAACTAAACAGGAAACAAGAAGAGAAAGGAAAAAATTCAACACAAGGTACACTGATAAACCCAGGACATAAACAGAAGGCAAAACCCTGAAATCAATTCCAACAACCAAAATCAGGATCCTGACATAATCATTGGCCTCCAAAAGAGAAAACCTTATCCCAGGTTATGATGCTGGACTTACCTCTTGGTCTACTCAGTGAATACAAACACCATAAATGTAATTGGAAAATGAGCAGATGAACTCAGATATGATCTTTAAAAACAGGATTGGAATATAGAAGGGATGTTGTTATATGAGTTTTTTAGAGGGAGCGTTCTGTTTTCTGTCTGTGGGATGCTCCTCATGAAACATAATTTAACAGTCAGATGGTCGCTCAATGTTGACGTGTTTGCAATTAATGTTCCCAAAGAGCCATGGATGCTTGCACCAAATAACATCTTGAAAATATGTACATGTATTTCTCAGTTGTCTGAAGAGGAGGATGAACTGACATTCAATTCCCACATTTCTACTGCAGGTTTGCCAAAACTGCAAAACTGTGAAGAGCTCTTTGTGTTGGGATAATGACTAAAACCCAAAACTTTTCAACTACCCACACATCAAAGTTATCCACCACTCTATCAGCCCAAATCACAAACCCACCACTCATACACATCACCAACATTTTGATAAATCAGCTAAATCACCGGCTTATTGTTTTGCCCTACTCTGCCAAAGTGTACCCACAGCTTCACAGCAGCACTCAGCCCGAAACCTGCCAGAAGAGAAATGTATTCAGTAACACTGTGGGCTGTTTCAATCTAAAAATATCTGTCTGAACTGTGGAAAGCCCACCTGATGTTAAGCAAGACTCAGGGCACATTTTTTTGTAACCAGTTTATGCTCTCCAAATTCAGTTTGTGGGTGGTGAAATGTTTTTTCATGAGTTGTATTTTTTCCTCATATTCTGTTTGGTCTTTGTTACAGAATGCAGAGGTGTCTGTGTTTGAGGTGAACATCCGGTTTGTTGGAGGGCTGCTGTCCGCCTACTACCTGTCTGGAAAAGAGGTAAGAGACAAACCTAAGCTCGCTGTAGTGTTTGCTGGTGTCTCCTCTGCATTGAAGAGGACCTTGACAAGGAAACGCACAGAACGCATGATTGATGAAGAGATGGAGCGGATGAATGAGTGCCTTTATATGCTTTAAGTCCTAGGTAATCTGCCCTTTAATAGCTGGTACAGATGAATGTTTCCTGTTATGCATTGTCAAGGTTAGCTCTTTGCTACATGTTGAATGACCTTCTCTATGCGTGTTCTTGTGAGGACTTTAGTGCATTTAATGTAAGGGTTTGAAACTACTGTAGATGGCTTTAACAGAGTCTAAAATATTGTTCTTTGTGGCTCTAGTCTGATATGATTGTGCATAAAACATGCAGCATACTAAATTCTAATTTTAAGGCCAAAACTAGAGTGATCTTTTTAAGCAGCGTGATTACATTCAAAGCAGGTTTAAGACTCTAAAAGCCACACATTATGCAAATTCACAACTTGACTGAAGCAAATCATGCAGCAGCACAAATCAAGATCATTCCGTTTTTCCTATTGCTATTTTTTTCAGATGGTGACAGAAATGTGTGTTTTTGTGGTGAAGAAACAGAAACAGTTAAATCAAACTCCATTTAAAAAGCAAGATATTTGAGAATTGTTTAATTGTTGTTCAATGCACATGAAAACAGACAAAGCATTTAAAAATTACACCTATTTTTTTTTTGTTAAATCACAACCCGAACTTTAAGTTTAGCATCTTCTGTAGTTTGGTTTTTAGCTCAAGACACAGTGAAACCTAACTAGACACCATTCAAAAAGAGCTCTGCACTTATATCCGACTGATAGTATATTCCGTTGACTGTATAACTATGGATGGCATTATGGCTCCCCAAAAGTGATGCCAAAATTTTAGTCCCTTCCTCTAACTGGCTGTATTCCAGGTCCCAAATGCCTGCCTCCTTCATTTTAACAGATGGATAAACTTAGAGATAAAAACACACGTTTGATAGTTAGGGTGGGTAAAAGTATTGATGAATCGATGCAACTGGCCAGTGGGGGGATGTTGTTTGCGTGTCAATAGCTTAGTAAAGACGGAGGCTGCAACAGACCAAACAAACAACAAAATGGCAAAGCATCCGCCACAAATTTCTTCTATCTTTGAACGTTTTTGCACTAAAATGCATAATGTAGAAAAATTATCAGCCTCAGGAATGAGAATATTTGTTGTTCGATCTGAATGGGAGCAAATTTCTGTGCTCTGACAAACGAGGAAGGAGAGATCCCACAGAGCCTCTCACCTCATTCATGAAGCCGTCCTGCTGCGCCCATGCGTATGTGGGAGTGTGAATGTGTCCATGTGTATGTGTGAGTGTGAAACTTCTTGGTAACAAGAGGCTGTGAAAATGACATCAGCGGGGTATTACACTCAGATCATCTTCCACTCAGCTAACGTAGGGATTTTGTGTCAAACTCACTACTTCTCTGTATCCGCTCTTCTTTCTATTAATTACACGCCTCAGTCTCTTCATGAATGAGTATCCCCTATAAGAAAAGAGATAACTGCAGCAATCAGCAGCAGGGAAGCTCTTTAAACCCTGAACAAAACCTTATACCTGAGAAAGACACTTTAAAAAGCAGTTTGTTTTTTGTTTTGTTTGTTTGCTTGTCTTATTTTAGGGGATTGGCTGAAATAGATGGTAGAAAACAGTTTTGCAAGGGCCACACATTTTCATATGCAATCATGAATTCGCAATAAAAGCTGCGTCAGAGTGGTTGAACTGATCACCCCCTCTACAAATACGAAACATCCTGGACCAACTGTGACTCTTCATCATCCCTCAGCAGTCACTCTCAGCTCCATTCCTATTTTATGAGAGTCAATCAGTTCAAGACTCTCCTCCATCCCGTCAGGGCCTTGAGGGGTCCTTCTCCTTCAGCTGCAGGTCAGGGTCCCCTGAAGGATAGAGGAGCTGTCTGGATGGATGGCTGAGGGGCGGCCTTGGAGGACTGAAGGCTGTTAATTTCTGAGATGACAGAATGATGCTGGAGGGCAAGGAGGCCTGTTGGAGAGAGTGGGGGAAAGTACATGAAATAACACCACCAAAATCTTCAGGGTTTAAATGGAAATGGCAAAACCTCGAAGAAGTAGCAGTAAAAAATACAGCTACCTGCAGATATTTTACAATACTGTAACCACAAAATACATCCACTCAGAAAAGGCTTTCTAATTCTGACTTAGCACAATGGCAATTGATCCATGTTTAAAAGAATAAAAGGGTGAAACAATGTGGTCATTAGTGATTCAATATCTTTTTTGACCCAACAACCTTAAACAACTTTAACTTTTTAAAGGTGCAACTCATTTCGACTGTGCCAGTGGAGCTTGAAAGATGTTCATCAGTTTGCATGTTTTGATGTAACTTCTGAACTGAACAAATGTTAGTACACACTTTCTGTTAGAAAGTGGAATTGTGTTAAAGTCAAAATTCTCACGCTTCACTAGCAAAAGTCTGGTTATTTCAGTTTAAAGTTTAAATTTGATAAGACACTAAAATGCTTTGAGAGTAATGACAAAAAAAATCAAGAGTAAATTGATTTTTACCAGAATAGTAAAAATGTATATAGGCCTAAATAAACAATCAGCTAAATAACAAAACAATTGGGGAACCATAGCGACACAAGAACCTTCACTATCAAAGAACTTGGAAAACCAAAATCCTCAAACTGTGAAATGACATAGATCAACAAGCATAATAAATAATGAAAGAAAAATGACCAAAAATTACTAAAAGCAATGCATCAAATAACCCACTCACCAAAGGGTGCAAATCAATTACAGAACCCAAAACATTAACAAACCTGAACAATTGGAGATCTCAAAATATTGAAGAACGCAAACTTCAAAAGAAACCATTGAAGAGCCCAACAACATAAAGTCTGAAACAGCAGTTGAACCAAAATTACAAAATAATTCAAACAATGAAATACAAGTACATACAATAACAACACCCTAAAACAAACAAACCCAATTATCAAAGTAAACCAACATCTAAAGAGCATAAACACCATTAGCAACTTAAACAATATGAAGCACTCTACACTAAAAGAAATAAATCAACAAAGAATCTAAACTGCAACATAGGCCAGACTTTGTTATCTGTACATTCCAACTTAGCCTAAAAAACGATTTTTGGTTTTGGGTTTGTTCATCCACTTTGTTGATTTTTTGTTAAAGCAGAAAAATAAACACATTTTTTCTTTCATGACAGATGAGAAAAGTAAAGTAATTTGACAGTTTAATCCTCCATAATGGAAAAAGTTCACAATCGCTTTTCTGCATACTGAGCTGTCACATCTTACATTTGTTTTTTTGCAGTAGCACTCTAACTATTTATCTACTAACCTTTAAAGTCACTGCTTTTATATCCCATTCCTCCTGAAAGCATTTGCAGATAGTGTGCATCCATTCAGTTACAGACTAAAAATTTTTAAACAAAATAAACTAATTGAACACCAGTCAGGTATTATATAACCCTCATATTTGGAGTATCTATTAAACGAAAGTATGCCTGACCTCTGGAGAAGATGCTCAACCCTCAAACCCACAGAGAGCGGAGAGAGCGAGGCTGTCAGCTGAATATAAAGAGAATACAAACTATTAGACTGTGACCTTAAAAACTATGCAGACCTGAGCTGTCTGAGCAGGAAAAATGAATTCATCAGAGAAGTAGACTTTGTCAACAGTGGCCAACTTGAAGTACTCCATGTTTCTTTCACTCTCTTTGGATAATGATCAAAAAAGTTAGTATAACGCACCCTTATTGTACAAAGCAGCAGCCCAAATCGTCATTAACAACTTCGTAGTTTAGAGTTTAAAGAACAATTAGCTGCTTTTTGATCACAGTGTATGATTCATCCTCACACTTGCTTTGAAATTCTCAACACCGAACAACTCTATGGATGACTCTGCAAGTCAAGTCTACCTCTAAATCATCTTTGATCTTTCATATTGTCAGCAAATTTTGGAAGCAAGTATAGATTTAGGTTCAAACATCATGTTATAAAGCCAAAGAGTGATGAACGGCTCGGAGGCAGACTGAGGGAGCAGGTAGTCCCTCTGTCTTCCTCCCTGTTGGCTCCTATTCTGGCTGTGACTCGAAGAGACCTGAGCCTTTGATGAAAATTTGATCAGAAGTACAGCCGCTACTTGCTGCGTGCCCCCTACTGGCAGGCTTTTAACGCCTGAGCCTGAATACATATCACAGTAGGTAACTGTTTGACTGAAGAAAGAGAAGGAAGAATTCTTACCAGATTCATTCCAGACTGTTGCAAGGAAGTGATCACTGTAAAGAGGGGAGAGGGAAAAAAGAAAGGCCTCCAGTCATTGTACTAGACAAAAGTAAATGCTCTAAGAAGGGATGGACAAAAAAAGGACAGACAGCAGGAAGAATGAAAGAAAACTTCTGAGATAGAGAGAAACGATTGGAGTGATGAAGAAACTGTTGGTACAACACTGGAGATGAAACCTGAAAAAGTCGAGAAGACAATGAATGAAAACTAACTATTAAAATATAGTTAGTGTAACATTGATCTACACAGTATCTATGCTTCATTATGATGTCATGTTGATGTATTGAAATACAAAGGTCATATTGCAGTGCAAGCCTCTGTATTACACTGAATTGCACCAAAGTTATGTCAGGTAATCAGTGTTATCCAACATAAAGTATCCTATTCTAGCTTCTTTATGTTGCTCTTCCTTTACTGAATGTTTTATATATATATATATAGGGCGGGGTTTTTTTCATTATCATGCGTGTTTTGAATGCACTAGCCTTACTGATGATTCCCACAAACAAAATTCTCAATTAGTAACATTTTATGACCTCTTGAGTAGTAAAAATTAAAAAAAAAAAACAGATTGTAAAAAAGGAAGAGGAAGGGGAAGGAAGAAAAATAGTACCAATAAAATTATAAATTAAAAGGAAACAAAATGAAAGAGGAATTAATTGCAGGAATTGGAAAGCAGAGAAGATTGGAGGAGGAAAAAGACTGGGCAGGGAGGTGCAAACAATAAAGTAATGGTTCTGGGAATGAACTAAAGGAGGAAGCCATAAAATGAAGGAAAGGAAGTAAGTTATTTTTCCAGTACAAATAAAATCATGCACTTTCAGCAACACTTTTTCCATTACTCATCTTTATGATCAAAGGCAACAAAACCCTCAAGTATTTTCTTCACTGTGGGATTTAAGTGAGCCAAATTACAGTATTGGAGAGTAACAAGCCCTCGCTGTGAGGATCTGCCTTGTAAAGTTGCTGTAATTCCTCACAAGATGAGATTTTTTCCTCTTGTCCAAACTCTTATCTTAAAATGATTATAATGAAGAGGCGCAGTGATGCTTGATTGTGATGAAAACTAATCCCACCCCTCCTCTACTTGTGTCAGACGGAGTAATCTGGTGATGGCAGGGATGAGTGTCCCAGCTGCCTCTCTCATCCCTTTAGAACAGCTCAGATTAAAATGAATCTCCTGTCACTTGAAAACCAGTGCATGGGCTTCATTCTCAGGTGTTTTATAGAGAAACAATAACCACTTCACTTCAAGGGCATCAATCTAAACAAAATACTAGTTGCAAAATAAATCCATTCATGGGCACAAATTGCTGTCCCAAAGATGTCTGAAATTATTGACAGTATAACACAGTTTGTGTTTTTAACTCATTGGCTGCCAGCCTTTTTCAGAGCAGAGAGTCCCGTACTGCCAGCTGTTTAAGAGCATTTTACTGATCTTTCACAGAATATTGTGTTTGTTTCTCACAATCACAGCTCATACTCTATTAGTGTGAGTTGCCTGAACTTTTCGGACAACCATTGTCTGCCATTGTCTCTGTGTCATCTCTTCTCATAATCTTTGCTGATTGATCATCCCAAGAGAGCACTTCTGCAACCAAAAGGGGTCAGATCATGAGTACACTATTTTACAAGCCTCATACTCATGGATGAGCTTCCCGGTCTGTCCCCCTGCCTGTCTTCTGTGTAAACAACTTTGAAATAATTTGCTCCAAAACTACTCTTATCTTTTAAGAGAAAAGTCATCCCTCCAGTTGAGCTCTGAACACTTGTTGAAGCATCACCAAGAAGCACTGATATTTTTCTTCTAGAAAATGAGAGCCCACTACTTTGCCAAGTCACTCGTTGCTGCTTTTCTGCTCATATTTCATCTACTCTGTATATGAAAGGCAGTTGATGATGTGTGTGACAGTGCATTTGATGCTGCATTGCAGTAATACTGGCTGGCATGTGTCTTGGGAAACTGTCTTTGCTGTCTACTGTACAGCTGAATCACTGCACTGATCTGTATTTGACTGATTTGCCTTGGCACACTCTGGTTGTTCCATGGATTTCCATGGCATGAACGACAGAAATTAGCTGCGCTTCAGGTTCCTGTTGCCAAGCCTTGATCCATTTCCTTTTTATTGTCAGAGATGGATCAAATGGCATGAAGCCTCACTCGGGATAGCACAGCACGACTTTGGCAATTCTTCCAGCTAATTGATTGGTCTCTGCTCAGATTGCTTTTTGCAAGTTTATTCACAAATCTCAGCACACTTTGATTTGCAATCAGTTGAGCATTCATCTTTCACTTTCATGCTCAGCCTTCACGATTAAATCCTGCAATTACATATCACTGATACTGTTTCAAATAGGGTGTGAGTGGACTGTTGTAGGGCCCTTCAAGCTTTATAAACTAATTTGGATTTTTTTAAGCCTCTGGATTCAGGGTTATTAAAGGATACTACTGCGGTCATGAAGACTAGCGCAACTACACTCAACTCAAAAATGAGCCCATAACTCAAGGGGTTTTACCATGTTTAAACATGTTCAATTAAAGATAAAGATACCCATGAACTAAACATAGAACTAACTTAGTTTCTTCAGACAATTTTAATGAAGATCAGTGTGTACCCATAGTCCACTGCCATTTTTGATACCTTTGTATGTACTCCCAAGTTACCCTGCCTCATACAAAACAGCTTTTTCAGCTCAGGAAGTTTGTATCTTATTTTGCTTCTTGCTTTCAGGCCCCTCTGCACTTTAATTTTCTGGCAGGGGTAAACCATGGGCACTGAATTTTGTAAGGGTGGCATGATTCACTCATGGGCAGATGGTAGTTTACTTAAACTACTTATGTGTCAATATAGATGCAACATACCTGTGTTTATCTAATCACTTCAAAGGTTTTACAACAAAATGACGACATGTTTATCTTTAAAGCTTAATACTTTTAGGTCTCTGAAACATCTATGCTCAAAGTCAAAATTAGTGTAAAGCACTCACAAAACAAAAGGTCCAACACTCAAATGTAAATAAAATTTTCAGCAGCCTTTCACCATGTGGCATTTTCAACCCTAATGGGTAAGACTACGATGGTTGAGCTCCGCCAGTTGTAACGTTGGTTGCTGCCGTAATCCACATCTAATTTGCCAAGGCTTGTGCCACTTGCCTCTGCCCAACCCCTAATATCTTTAATTGAAAGTCTTTTTTGATCAAGCCAGCACTCTTCAGGCTTTATTTTCCTAATGGTTTACCAGTATTTTCTTCAAATGCATGACTGAGAATTAATGAAGAGGAAAAACTGGCACTGCCTTGCTTTGTATCCCAGCATGCTTTGTGCAGTGGAGTGAGACGCTTGCTTCTTGGGGCGCCATCATCTCGCTCAGATACTTTAACACAATAAAGAACATCCCTGCATTTCACATTGGTTATCGGTTGCGTAAGGATATAAGATGACATAGAAAATATTCGGACAAACACACCTTGTGATCCAAATGTTATGGTAGTTACTTTTTCTTGACCAAAGGTTGCATTATGGCCAGCTTGACCAAACCTTGGTATAAGCCGATAGTAGACAAAACTTTGAGTGACAGGTGCTCAGGTACAAGTAGGTGGCAGTTTTATAGATGTCCATTCTGAGACACTTCTTGAAAGTTATTTGGATTTTTTTGCTTTGTGATGACAAAGGAAGTCCAGCTGTGAACAAATATATGGTTTTTACACAAGGCTCAAGGCTCTTACTAGCCCCTGGCAGACAGCACCCTCAGGGCTTTCTAAACTCCTCCACAGGGCAGAGAGAGTGTTGGTTTGATCACTTGTGTGAGCCAAGGTCAGAACCAAAGCAATTAAATGTTTAATGCAGAAACAAATTGAAACACGTTGCGTGCTGTCAGCAGTTTAAATATGTTCACTCTGGGCTCTGATGTAACTGTGTGATTCATAATAACGTTCAGCGCGTTAGCCCTGAGTGAATGAATAATGTGTAATGAATAAAATGTGGTTTGGCTAGCTGTGGGCTATCTCTAGCCTGGGATTTGGGTTAACCTCTGGCTGAGTACTATGAGTGTGAAAAGCCTCGATGTGACGTGAAACTGGATAGGGTCAAAGATACGGCTGCTCAGACCCTTGGGTACTAATTTCTCTTCCATCTACTCTTGTGCCAACTCGGGGCTCTACAAAATACCCATAACCATCACTCTTTTGGAACTAAAAAATAGTTTTCTTGTTTCCAGAGGCAGCAGACACATTCTTTACCCCAGTAGAGATACATATCATGCATTTTGATGTAAGTTTCTTGTATCTGATGTGCTGAAGTTGTAGCTGTAAAGATATTCCAAACTCAAGATGATCCATCTGCAGTAAGACTATGTTTAATACTATTTCAAAGTTGTCGACTATTTTTAAGCCTTGGCCGATAATTGGGGCCAACATTTACCTTTCAGCCAATATTGGCGCGTAAATTTACTAATTACTGGAAGATTAACTGATCAAGAGCACTACTTTGACTCAACTGCCTGTGTATGTTCCCCTTTGGGTTTATTTTCACTTACTACTCTCACCAGAAGTCCTGTCCAAAATAGGATTGGATTGGCCCAATTGTGATTTCATTTGTTATAACTTTTGACTCCTGTTTTTGATGAAAAATTCTGTTTTGATCAAGCATTTGCCAAAACCAGACAGCAGATGATTATTAGGCTTTGAAATATTCAAAATTAAGATTTTTTTTTTAAATCGTTCAAAATGTAAATACATATTTGTTTAATATGTTAGTTATCATATAATAAAATACCAATAATCAGTATCAGAATTGGCCCCGGAAGAAAAGTATATCAGTCAGCCTCCTACTGTGTGTGACATGACTTTAAAAATACAATCATTCAACACCGCCACTGTGACAGAACACCTTGAAACCCCTTTATTTAGCAAGGTGAGTTTTAATGAGCGTATTCTCTCTTGCTCTATTGCTTGACAACAGTCTAGATGCACTTCTGCTCTGCCAATAGGACCAGAATGCATCTAGACTGTAATTAAAGGCAGCTAACCCAAGGTTGCTTGGATTTAAAATCATAGAAGAAACTGACATTTTGCTTTCATTTCAAAAGAAACAGAGACAATAACGGCTAAAAGGTTAGCATTATTGTACATTCAGAGATTTTCCACATGCCCAGAACTATTAGTTATGTGAGAACTTGTTTGTTTGCTTTTGCTTTCCACATTTTGCCATGGCCAAAAACAGCTTAAAGACATCTTAAATCATTGTGAAAGTCCACCAGAGTACAGCATCAAGTCATTCTTTAGTATTAAAGAGAGTATGGGATTTGACGTGTTGAAACATGTTGCCCTAGTTCCCTTCATTTGTCTTCAGTTAGCAACCCTCATTTAATGGTGTTCAAACACATAATGTCCTGATGTTCTTGCACCTAAAACAAATTGAGGATTTCTCCACCAAACCCACATCTGACTTTACAGAAAGCAACAGTTACAGAACAGAAAGAAATAATTTGCTGTGTTGGGAAGATGAAGTGAGACCAGTGAAGGAGGCATGAGGACAGAGGAATGTGGTCCTGCTCTCAGCGAGTGGCTCAGATGATGAAAAAATACCGCAGAGAGGGAAAAGAATGAAAAAGTTCAGTGTGGGACAATAGTTGGATAGACAGCATGAGAGAATGGTTTTACATTGAGAGGAGTTAGAATGACTCAGTGAAACGAGGATTGAGAGAGACAGGGTGATGCATGAGAACAGCAGGTGGGCTCGCTCCACTGTATTGTCTTTTTGATGTAAAGGAATTCACAGTAGAGGTAAAACGGTAACAAAAGTTTTCTGTTTCCCCCGCTCAACTTGTTCAAAGAACTTTTTTTATCCTTTTCTTGCAAGGCAGTGATGAATACTCTATTGTTAAAGGTTAGTTATAGCATGTTACAGTGTGTTATCTCCAAAGAACAACAGTTTGCTTTGGTTGTGTTTAGAAACTATAAATAGAAGATGTCAACAGACTTTGACTGCATCCCAGACACAACTTAAAACTGAACAACCTGTGGAGTCAATGTGTTTGTATAAAACACATAAGATGGGGCGCAGGTGGCCTAGTGGATATGGCTGCGCACCATGAGGTTTGCCCTTGTGCGGGTGGCCTGGGTTCGAACCCAACCCGGGGCCTGTTTCCCGCATATCGCTCCCCCTTTCCTACACTATCCACCCTCCCCCATCCAGTAAAGGCCCAAAAAAAAAAAAATAAAAACTTAAAAAAAAAAAAAAAAAGATACATGAGATGGGGGACTTAGAAATACTCCCCCAAAAAAATCACATTTGCAATACAGGGAAAATGATCATGTTATTTTTGCCAACCGTTCAGCCCTAGGCCAGATGACCCAGGGCACGACACAACTTGACCCAAGGATTCGCAACAAGACGTCTCTAAAATATTGGAGAGTCTGTCTGTGAATGAACACAATATTAAACAATTTAAAAAAATGAGAAATAAGAGTTTTTCTTTCGATTCCACTCCTTTCACCTGAGCACCAAGAAAAACATCCTCATTACAAAAACAGCTCTGAACCTCATTTATACGACTTGTGTAAGGCTATGAAAGTCCACTAAATGCTGTTTTGAAGTCCTTTGCATGTTCTCATCCTTGTTGTTGTATTTAGATATTTTGGCTGCTTCCCAGACTCCCACGAGGGTCTTCTGCATGCAATTATGTGCCAAGACTGTTGACCTGTCAGGACTGAGCCTGTACTTACAAAGCTAGATGCAAAGCAAAAAAGGCTTCACCTTCTTGTAGGTTACTGAAAAGAGTGAAGAGAAGTAGCTGCATGAATCTGAGAATCTAACTTTGCTTTAGTTTTTACTGTAGAGTGAAGAGTGCAATGCGGGAACTCAAGAGGCAGCACACTGACAAGTGTTAAAATGTGAGGACAAGAGTGAGAAAGAAATCCAAAGAGCAGACCAGTTTTATGTTTCCTGCTTGTTTTATTTCAAATTGGGAAATCTTTGAGTTGACAGGTTGACGGTGAAGAGTCAGGTGTGTCTCAGACTAAACAAACAAGCTGCAGACATGATGATTCATAACCCAGGGAGGTGTCTTCAGATGGGATAGAATTTTGACTGTTTCATTACCGATTTGCAACATCTGAATTATCTTATCTTGTTGCTCTATGGTGAGTGCATTTTGTACAAAATCCCCTTTTCATGATCTTTTTGGACAGAAGGCTAGGCTTAGTGTTATTTCTTCAGTCTTTATCAGAAAAGTGTTTTCTTGCAGCTTTCATTGAGCAAAGCAGACAGTCTGACAGTATCCGTGTCCCTCTGTTGTCTCTGTTGCTGCATCAGTAAATATGATGTGTGGTGTGGAGGTGAAAGCCAGAAAATGACGTTCTTCACCGTATAGTTGTGAACACGTATCAGCAGGTTAAAGTGTTGATCTTAATTTTAAGATGATCCAACTTTTCACTTGTATATTGCAAAAGAAGAAAAATTAATAATTTTATCGGTGTGGTTATTTTTATGCAGCAGTATGACTTTGGATGGAAAGGACTCTCAAACCATTCTTTTTATTTAAGCCTCACCTTCTCTGTGACACTCAGCTTTTTTATCCACTTTCCATCCGCCCCCCTGAGTAAAAATGATGTATTTTAATTTCTAATGCAGTACTTCAACTTACTTTTACGATATATTTTAATATTTTTTACAACCCATCCCTCAGTCCCACCGGCATAACAACTCTGTCCCTGAATGATTTGATCATTTGGGTGAGTGCCCACCCATCCTTTTTCTCTCCGTTTAAACTCTACTCTTTCTATCAATATCTGGCTCTGACTCCGACGTGCACTCTCACAGGCAGAGACAAGCTCATTGACAAAGCCTCCCACAGGGTAATCCCATCTCTGCCCTTTCACTGCACAGGTCAGCTCAGCAACCTGCANAAAAAAAAAAAAAAAAAGATACATGAGATGGGGGACTTAGAAATACTCCCCCCAAAAAAATCACATTTGCAACACACGGAAAATGATCATGTTATTTTTGCCAACCGTTAAGCCCTAGGCCAGATGACACAGGGCACAACACAACTTGACCCAAGGATTCACAACAAGATGTCTCTAAAATATTGGAGAGTCTGTCTGTGAATGAACACAATATTAAACAATTTAAAAAAATGAGAAATAAGAGTTTTTCTTTGGATTCCACTCCTGTCACCTGAGCACCAAGAAAAACATCCTCATTACAAAAACAGCTCTGAACCTCATTTATACGACTTGTGTAAGGCTATGAAAGTCCACTTAATGCTGTTTTGAAGTCCTTTGCATGTTCTCATCCTTGTTGTCGTATTTAGATATTTTGGCTGCTTCCCAGACTCCCACGAGGGTCTTCTGCATGCAATTATGTGCCAAGACTGTTGACCTGTCAGGACTGAGCCTGTACTTACAAAGCTAGATGCAAAGCAAAAAAGGCTTCACCTTCTTGTAGGTTACTGAAAAGAGTAAAGAGAAGTAGCTGCATGAATCTGAGAATCTAACTTTGCTTTAGTTTTTACTGTAGAGTGAAGAGTGCAATGCGGGAACTCAAGAGGCAGCACACTGACAAGTGTGAAAATGTGAGGACAAGAGTGAGAAAGAAATCCAAAGAGCAGACCAGTTTATGTTTCCTGCTTGTTTTATTCCAAATTGAGAAATCTTTGAGTTGACAGGTTGACAGTGAAGAGTCAGGTGTGTCTCAGACTAAACAAACAAGCTGCAGACATGATGATTCATAACGCAGGGAGGTGTCTTCAGATGGGATAGAATTTTGACTGTTTCATTACCGATTTGCAACATCTGAATTATCTTATCTTGTTGCTCTATGGTGAGTGCATTTTGTACAAAATCCCCTTTTCATGATCTTTTTAGACAGAAGGCTAGGCTTAGTGTTATTTCTTCAGTCTTCATCAGAAAAGTGTTTTCTTGCAGCTTTCATTGAGCAAAGCTGACAGTCTGACAGTATCCGTGTCCCTCTGTTGTCTCTGTTGCTGCATCAGTAAATATGATGTGTGGTGTGGAGGTGAAAGCCAGAAAATGACGTTCTTCACCGTATAGTTGTGAACACGTATCAGCAGGTTAAAGTGTTGATCTTAATTTTAAGATGATCCAACTTTTCACTTGTATATTGCAAAAGAAGAAAAATTAATAATTTTATCGGTGTGGTTATTTTTATGCAGCAGTATGACTTTGGATGGAAGGGACTCTCAAACCATTCTTTTTATTTAAGCCTCACCTTCTCTGTGACACTCAGCTTTTTTATCCACTTTCCATCCGCCCCCCTGAGTAAAAATGATGTATTTTAATTTCTAATGCAGTACTTCAACTTACTTTTACGATATATTTTAATATTTTTTACAACCCATCCCTCAGTCCCACCGGCATAACAACTCTGTCCCTGAATGATTTGATCATTTGGGTGAGTGCCCACCCATCCTTTTTCTCTCCGTTTAAACTCTACTCTTTCTATCAATATCTGGCTCTGACTCCGACGTGCACTCTCACAGGCAGAGACAAGCTCATTGACAAAGCCTCCCACAGGGTAATCCCATCTCTGCCCTTTCACTGCACAGGTCAGCTCAGCAACCTGCACTACTGACCACTGACAGCCAAGCTACTCACACACACACACACACACACACACATACACACAAAAACACACACACACACACTCTGAGCAGAGTGTTCCAGTGCGCTGGGCGGAGTCGACAAACAGCTTCTATCTTCTATCCTCAGGAAATCCCATTCACTCAGTGAGAAAATTGGCTTTCTGGGGCGGTAGGAGAAAAACAACCGCCCCCTTCCTTTTGCTACATTTTGGCCATTTCTCCTTTCCTCCTGCAGTGACCGAGTAAAGCCCGTCCATTTCCACTCACACACACATTCGCAAACATCCACGGCCAAGTAAAGGTTATTTACCAACCTCAGAGAATGAGTTTTCTGGATATCTTTCTTAATCTCTTTTCAGACTGCTCTAATCTGTTCTGAGGAGTGGGGGGGGGGCTGCAGATGGAGAGGAAGGATTGAGGACAGCGAAGGAGAAAGAGTTAGGTCTATTGCTCTGACCTTCTCACCCCGAGCAACAAAAGCCCTCTCAATGGTTTTCTATTTTTGCCCGTAGTGCATGCAGACAACCCAGGTTTACATTTGTAAATCTCACACTAGTTTAGAGCAGTTTAGAGGATCTTGTTCGTCAGGGAGTTATTTCAATCTGAATGAGACTCAGACAAATAATACTTTCCTTGTCTTACAAAACTACATTTGGATTGTGCATAGGCTACTTGAATAAAACACCAGAAACTCAAGAACTCTCACAGCTGAGCATTCGGAGTCCAAAAAACATATTAGAGGACACAAGACTAGATTAAATTTGGGAAATGGTGCAAAAAAGTCTAGATCCTGATCCTCCTTTTCAAAAACTGTAGCATATTTTTCACATACCGCCCCCTAATGAAGAACATTTTTCTTAGGCATAAGTAGTGTTTACTGATGTTCATGCAGCACGTAACACTGCAAGACACTGACCACTTATCATCTGTTATCAAGAGACAACAGGAACAGGTGAGGTTTGATTTCATAAGACTGTGATGATGCTACAAGTATGTTTGACCACACTTAATGACTGATTTTTATTTAGAAATCCTAAAATAAATAGATAATGAATGAAGCATTAGGATGAAACTTCCCCAGCTAATTAATACACACCTGATTAAGATTCAAAGAGCAGTTGAAAAATTGCACAAATTTACATTTTGCACTGTTGAATCTCAAGGTTCAGAGTCGAGCTACAAAATGATGAAAGATAGAAGACATGGGAGTGAGAAAAAAGAATTAGCAAGCTGTTTATTGCAAACAATCTTAAAACTCAAAATTTTAAAACCACAGCTTTCAAAGGCTAAAATCAGGAGCAGCCAATCAGGTGCCTGACTCTACCTGTGAGCAGTGGCCCTGATGCAGTGGTCACAGAGCAACACTTATGTCAGAAATGCCTGGAGTATAAAAGCATATACAGAGTACAAATCAAACATTTAGTAGGTTTGATAAAAGAGGAGAAATGTCTATGTGGTTATGAAAATGGTAAAAACAAAAGCCTGTCTTTGTTCTGCCTGACAGAGCACAAAGCTCACATTAGAGTGACTTCAAAAAGAAAATCCAGTTTGAAAAAATGCAGACAGCACTTATTTGTAAAAGGCAGCCTGCAGGAGCCAAATTCTACTATGCATGAGTCACTGTGAGGGTTTGTTCTGGCACTTTTAATGTTACAGGACTTAACTTCTATAGAATATGGATGAAAAAGTTCATCAAGGAATAGAACGATGAAGGTAAAAGAGAGCTATAAAGAGATTAACGCTTCTTTTTTTTTCTAAAATACTGTTTTGATGATGGAAAAGCTACCAACTGCATGTTAAGCCTAAAAAGAGGGAGAAATATTGTGCAAAATCAACGTGCAACACAGTCAAAAATAATATGAGTACCAAGGCACATATAAGACACATAAGAGTAATTTTGTAATGCTAAAACTTGACTTAGCACAATAAATTTGCACCCATTAAGAATCTTGCATGAAAAGAGAGACGTGAAGTGATTTATTACTATAGACTGTATCATAAGTGGAGTTCCAGCAGATGCCCCGCCCCCTGGTGTCTGGCTGCAGTTTAGGTCATAAGCCCCACCTCCCCATGCATTCCAGATATGAGCTGGAAAAACTTCAAAAAATTACTATAGTAGAAACTTTTCTCTCATCCTTACGCTAAGGTGGTATGACGATGTAATTTGGCTGCATTGTGTTCAGGTGTTTTTTTTTTACTGATAAGTTGGTTTTTAATTAGTTATTGGATATTAAAAACCATTTTATAAGTTTTGTTTTACGATAGTTGACAGCTGCCGTTCGTGAGTAGTTTTTATTGGGGATATAAGAAACTTTGGGAAAGAGCCAAAAGGAGACTTAACCTTCTAAAGAAGGAGAAATAAATATTTTTATTTCTCTTTTTTGCTTGACTCCACCGGAAGTTCTCTACTGCGCAGACTCTGGCTACACAATAGCGGCTAGAGAGAGGGGTTTTTTTGGCTTCAAATTCGTAGAACGTTGACAGGTGGAGCCACGCTGTCCATTCTATATACAGTCTATGATTATTACAGGTGGAAGTTGAATCAGAGACTTCTGCAATAAGCAGGGTTGGGTCTTGGGAACTGATTTCAAATTGTCAAGATTCAATCAACAAGGCACCTGCTTATTAATTTTGCTTCAGTTCCTTAAAGTGACACAAACCAGTCTTCTCCATCAACAAGGTTTTTGTATATCCTGTGATGCAAAATGTTGACAAAGCTGCAAGAAACAATCAAGGTAGGCTGCAGCAACGACCCCATAGTCCGGCTAAGCTTTGTTCAAATTGGTGTATATAAAATTGAAATGATACCCATCCCTAAGGATTACGACTTAAGTCTCTAAACATGGGGCACACACCAGCCCTTTAGCCTAACTGGCGCCTGCTTTGTAGGAAAAATGTTGAATACTGTCATGGTACATGGTCATAGACTGCATATGACAATACTAAATGTCTCCAGCTGCTTCACACTGTAATGTAACAGGATTAGCCAGCTGAGTAGGGGGCGAAATGGAGCTGGAATGATCCATCTTTGTTTCAAATGTCAACACACACACACACACACACACACACACACACACACACACACAAACTCCTTTTAACGTGGGTAAGCATCCTGTATTGTATTCTCTTTGGAGTACTCTGTTGTTTTGTTCTTTTAGTACATTATTAGAACACACTATGTACTCCGTTTGGTCTCCAACGTACACGCACACACACATACAAACACACACACAAAGACACACACACACAAACACACACAGAGCCATTCACCGCAGTCAACTGCCTGACAAGGGGAAAATTGGTTTGGTCAACAGGGTCACACATTGACCAGTCTTCTTCTTTCCTTAAACCAAAGCCTTCATCAGTGTGTGTGTGTGTGTGTTTGTGTGTGTGTGTGTGTGTGTGTGTGTGTATGCACTTCAGGCAGTTAAATGTCCTGACTTTGTAGTCCTCTTACAACCCTACATACACTCTCTTTTACACACGCACACACTCACGTACTCAATAAGGGGAGAAGTAAAGCCTCTTCTCCTGTCCTGCTTTGACAGACTGTGTAATTGCTTAGCTTTATTTTCCCCTTTCCTATCTCCATTACATATTACACACACACACACACACACACAAATACATACATACATACATACAGAGCAGTAGGTCATATAAAGCTGTGTTCTTAATACAAAAACAAAAAAGAAGCTTAAAAAATAAAAGTCGCATCGGTCAAACCAGAAGAATTACATGCTAAGTGCAAGTTTCAGAGTACATCTCGCTGCATTCCTCCATTACTGTTTTATTTTGCATGTGGATTACGATTAGGACAAAGATTATCCTTATGTTTTAGTCTCTTTTCAAGCGTGCACACATCTACCTTTTATTCATTTATTTATTTTTATTTCAACATGCAAACTGCAGCATAAATTCAAACTTTGCGTAAACGAAGTCATTTGTCATCCAAAAGTTTGTTGAATTATTTATTTTTTAATGCTTTCAAATGAAACAGAATCTGCTCTGTAGCTGATAAAGTGACAATTTGACTCCAAGCACTGAGAAGAAAAAGTAGGATTTGAAAAATTTAGTGTTTTAATAATAACTGAGTTATTATCAGAGAGACTCAGTTTTACTAAAAGCAGGAGAGGATATTTTTCATCTGCAGTAAAGGATTAAAGAGTTTCAGAAGCCAAAAAAGAGTGCCTTTGGGATCACAAAAAAGCTACCACTGTACTTTTACCCATCATCTTGTCTCCCCTTGTAGTTATTTTATTAATGTGTGAAGAAAAAAAGTCATAAAAACTTCTATGGAGAGTTGGATTTTTTCATCAGCGTGGTGAAGAAGTGATGCACATTTCAGCATGGCATCAGCATTCCTGCTTGCAGTGTGAGATATATGTAAATGCAGTATTTTTAGCACAATGATGCAACACTCAGGTCTAATGGAGGAAATAATTGTGGCTTCCAGTCTTGTAATCTGAATCTGGGTTTGGATCCTTATTGTTTGAACATGACCCTGATGTTTCTTCTACTTAGAGCTTGTGCTTAATTTTTCTAACCTGCAGCTTGTTCTTAAGGTAGCCAAATGATTCAAGGTCTGTGTCGGTTTTGTTTCTCTGAGACATTTATACATCTCATTATTACATTCACCGAGAGCGATTATGAAATGGTAAGAGTATCAGCTCCTGTTTCCAAGTAACTTTCCCTTGAAAGTTTGTTCATAAGGATGGTCTTTGCCCTAGTGATGGCTCTTTTCACTCTCTTTTTCGACAAATACTTAAGACAAAATGAAAAAAAGCATGTTGATCCCTGCATTATATTCACTTTTGGAAACATGAAAAAAAGCCTTTGACATTCTAAGAAATGAAATCTTTTCTGGGATTGCTGGCTTTAGGTGTATTTTTAGAGGGGATGTGTATTTCAAGCAAAAAATCTATTCAGTAACTAATGCTTAACTATCCACCTGCAAAAACTGTCCCCTATTTGGATTTCTAATTTCAGTAATGGCACACACTGTACATGGGATGAATCTTTTTCTAACTCTTTGATATTAAGATTTCAAGCTCACCCAATCAGAGTCACGGCTCACGTGACCAACGGCGCGCTAAAGCTGTTAGCGTGAAGACTCATCACCACCCAAGTATTGAAAAATCAAGACTAAGTGATCATTTACAATAGTGAAGAGATTAATTTCAACCTCTATTTCAAAGAGTAATGCTCACCATTGATAACTGACATGACTCTGTAGAAGAAGTCACCACATGAACTTAAAATCACTTCCACCAACTTTCATCTTTGAACTCATTTTGTTGCTGCGTCCACAAATACAGGTTAAAACTGTAAAATCTAGTAAATATTCCCATACCTATAACCCGTACTGTGTGAACTGTATGGACTGTGTCCCCAGGGTTACTGCCACACAAATCCTCAGCGGGTTATTGTTAGAAACTCTGAACTTTCCCTGGAGTTCACAGCTCTGCTTTTCTTTCTTCTTCATGTCATCTGGCCTGAGGGGAGCCGGGCTGCTTCCCAGAGTTGCTCTCATTGGACCTTATCTTTTCCCGGCAAGGAAGATAAGGCAAAGAAGCTATTTGCCTTGTTAATATACTCACACACACACACACACACTCCTACACACACATACACACACAATCGGCTCTTTGAGTGACAGAGGAAACAGCGCCTGAGTCTCTCCTTTTGCTCTCACATTTGAGTATTATCAAAGCAGGGCATTATCTCATCGCAGATTAGCGGGTGACTCTGACATTCCCATTGTTCGCCTTTCTCTCTGCGCTGCTATCTAAAGCCTGTTCGCCTGTCATTCATTCTTGAGTCATTTTTACCCTCATTTTACACATTTGTCACTTGTTCTCTTGTTTTTTCAGAGGTAACTTGTTTTTTTTTCTTGAACACATGGGATAAAATTGCCAGTTTGTTAGATTTTTAACTCAGCTTATCTCCAATTTAGAGTTTTTTTCAACTGTAATGATGCTGATCTGCTGGTTTTTTCTACTGAAACCAATGCATGTCTTGATTTTGGGTATTTGCAAATACAAACTACTGCTACAGCACTTGTATAATAAGAGAACGTGCATCTTGACCGAAAAAATGCTGATATTTGACGTCAACAATTATGCACTTTAGTAGCCTCAACTTT
This sequence comes from Thalassoma bifasciatum, assembly GCA_008086565.1. NCBI lineage: Eukaryota > Metazoa > Chordata > Actinopteri > Labriformes > Labridae > Thalassoma > Thalassoma bifasciatum. The sequence goes on along the minus strand of RPOG01000229.1, from coordinate 317,783 downwards.
CATCAAACCATCTTTGTAATTCTCCACTCTGAACATACAAAACTTGCCTTAAAGTTTTAAACAGGAAGTAGCCTACAGAAATGCAAAAAAGCCAGCTGTCTAACTGACCACGAAACCAACTGAAACCTGCGTAAACCCAAACCTCACACTGCCAGAGTACAAACCTCCCTGCTGCAGTCTTCCTTCAGGCCTTTCCCCCTCCTTTTAATACGGTTTCCAGCAAATGCTCTGATTAAAAAGCTATTGACCCAAACTGTTCCACTTTCCCACCAGCACAGACTGTGAAATACCAAGCATCTACACATACAAGTCTGTTTTTTTTTTTGTAGTTAGTTTTTTTTCTTTTAATTACAGCCCCACGGAGCGTGCTGTAAATGCTGCATCAGGATGTAGCTGGCCTTTGCTATGCTCAGCAGCATGAAAAGACCAAGAAGCACTCGGGGCGAGGCTGGAGGGCTGCAGGCACAGCCATTAGACAGAATCTCTGAGCAGGAGTAAGAGCAGTAAGCATGTCAGACATGAAGGATGGTGTTTTAATATTATTCTCTCCCACCCAAAATGAAAAAAACTGATGATGATCTGATTATCCATCCCTCCATCTGTCCATGCTGGGCTGGGGGCTGGAACCTACAATTGCTGCCATACACAATCAAAAACAGCTGCCGCCACCTTAGTTTCAGTTAATCTTGGAGCTGAAGTTTCTTTTTTTATACATATATATTTTTTTTTTTTCAATTTTGGGGCTTGTTTCTTAAGATGACCTCAGTTTCTTTGGCCTGACAGGATACAGAAGGTCATATACGGTGGTCAAGTTCAAGCCACTGGCACTGTTGCTGTTATTCTTTGTAAAGATCAGATAATAAAAGCCAGGTAAAGATCACAGATGGGTATTTCAAACATTTATGCAATTATTTAATAGTAACCGGAAACTATTTTATGATTAATTATAAAGTTAATGTCCCCTCTGCTGGGTGCATAGTGGTAAACTTATGTTAAGCTAGTTCAGCCTCCTCAACGTTAGATTTGTTTTCACATTTAAGAAGTTTGTCACGAGCTGCATTTCCATTACACCTAGAATTGGGCAAAACATTAATATCACAACAGACAAATAGTAATAGACACATCAAAATTTCAAAAAACAACCTCTCAAATTTTCACAAAATGTTTTTACATACCTATGTTGGTTTGACAGAAGTTTTGATATTGAAGTTTATCACAAAAGTGCAATGGAAACGCGCTTATCACAAAAACATGGGAGTGGAAAACCGATGCTTTTGTGAACTCCTTGGCCACGACCCTCTCCCAGAAGTCAAAAACTACAGTGACGACCGTCGAAATGATGGTTCCAGCCCTTAAAATGTTTGTGATAGCCGTGGTTACCGCCGGTAAAAGTTCTTTTTCTGTCTTCCACATCCTGCAAATTGAATCAGGACAAGGTTTTGCTCAAGTGGAATGGAAACGCCATTAAAGTGAATTTTACTTAATCAAATCTTCAGAAATATCACTTTTATTCTGTGAAAAAGTGTTATGGAAACACAGCTAATGATCCGTTCTACCACTTGCTTGACTTGCCCATCCATAATTTTGTCATTTGAACTCACGCTTTTGGTTGTCTCAGGTAACCTTCCTGCAGATATCAAATGTTTGTTAAATCAGCTCAAGGGATCTCAGCTGTGTATCATATTAATGTTAGTTATGGCTGCTTCAAGACTTGTATGTATTGATTAGGCCATTTTTTTCTTGGTATGAGATAAATGTTACTATGGCTTGGTTCCTGTGTGACCAGGCTGGATTGAGCCCAAAAATATCCAGGAAAAGTGAGGTTACTTTGATAAAAACCATGGATTTAGTCTTGCGTGTTCCTCCCTGACCTCAGTGCCCTGGAGGGAAACTTCTCCAGGTCATTCTCACTTCTAACCTGACACTGTCCGTATTGTCTTACCTCTGCTTGGAGACAAAAAGGGTTCAAGTTGTGCTGGGTAAAAGTGCACTGTGCCCTAAGGCTCTCTGCTCAATATTAATGCCCATTCCCAGCTGCGTGCCTCCCAACTCCTAGCCAAGCATCTCACTGCTCCATGAGCCTTTCAGTCCAATTACATCAGCTCTCTCAGGCTTTGTTTCCAGGCCTGTATATATAAATATATATGCCTTTACATCAGTGTGTCTGCAGTCCCCTCTGATGTCTGTTTGATGTCAGACTGCTGCTTTTTAGGGCTAATACAGAAGGCCTGTCTCTCCACTATGTCTAACCTGGTTTTGAAAAAAAAAAACTGAAAAAGCTTGTGTGTATGCGTACATGTTTTGTGTGTGAATGTTGTGTGTGCAGTCTGGCTTTGGAGATCTGAGAGTTTTTTCATTACAGACAGCAGTTTGACAGGTAGCTTTGTTTAACACTTGTGCTACACACCGCCTTAAAGGTCTTCTTATTTTTTTTTCCTCGCTCAGATTGTCTGTCTGGCTGCCTCTCTTCCAAAAAGGCTCTTTTCATTCTCTTTTTGTTTGGTTTTCAACAACGTTACTTAAAAACAATAAAAGAAATACCAATCAACACCCTCTGAGATGTGCATCAACATAAACAGTGCAGAAGAAGAGCCATTTCAGATTGTTTTTATTGTTATCATTGTGAGACTGTCCATGGCTGCCAATTTCATTCAAACACAAGAAAGAAATATGTTCCTGTGATCTATATTCATCATTTCAGCAACAGGGCAATGAAAAACGACGAAAGTTTTGAAGCAATGACAAAACCAGTAAAAGTTACCCCAGACTTTTTGTCCTTTCAGCTGAGCGCCATTGTGTTGACAATTAAAAAGTTTAGTCCTCAGAGCTGCTGTCTTTTTCAAACAGCTCAGAGGAAGAAGCATTCTGTTCTGCAAGCCACATTGATGTCTTTGTCATTTGTATAAATTTACCGGTCATTCCAACAAAAACTTGTTCTCTGTAGACTCAATCTGTCACTTCTTAGACATTCATCTTTAGACGCCTGCTGGTTTCTTTTGGCACTTTTTTTGAAGATATTTGGTTTTCCCAGCAAACATTGCAGACTTGCAGTTGTCTCTTCTTCCTGGAAACAAAGATCAAAGCTCTTATTTTGTAGACTTTGGCTCATTTTGACAGCTCCTACACACAAACACACAGGGCGTCCATCTTTTCCCCATTAACGGTAAACAAAGCGACCTGCAGAGTCTAAAGTTTTTCCCATAACAGGGTTGGAACCATTTTCGAAGGAGTATCAATCCTTTACCCATTATTTCTTAAAAACACCAGATTTCAGACGACTTCTGTTCACTATAACTTGTTGGGTTTGCTCCAGTGATATGAGGTTCCTTCATTGTACAACTCCAGCTTTGCAAATAGAGAGAGTAAAAAGGTTTCATAACCCATAATATCCTTTAGTCAGAATGCCCTTTATTAAATCAAAGACTGTCAAAAATAAAGGTTTAGTTGCAAATCTCTGCCATGACTAGCATTTATGAGTGAAATTTATACCTAAAAGTTCTACTCTGGGTCATTTTGAGAAGCTTACATTTTTTACTTTGAAATTTAGGCCTGTTACCAATTTGCCACCGAACTGATAAGAGCAAAACTAAACTTATTTGTATTCCGGGCTTTTTCTGCCTTTGATTGGAGAGGACTGGACAGTGGAAAGAGCAGGAAACAAGGTGATGACATGCAGGAAAGGTGAGCGTGTAACCAAGACCACTAGATTCAACTGGCACCCCAACAAAAGCCGATTTTAGAAACCCAAGGTCAGAAAACTTGACCAACAGATTTGGCAACAACCAATATTTCAGGGCTTCTAGTGATGCTCCTAAATTCATAGGTTACCAATATAAGTTTTGAAACAATGGTTTCTGTCGTGCATTAGTCATCGGTTTGGGTCGAACTTGAAACTGCAAACGCAATTATCGATATCGATAAAATCTTATCAATACCCATCCCTACTTTCTGTTGAGACTTTTTCAATCCATTTTTCTCAGACTTCGAATCCAATGAAAAACGCAGAAAACTGGAAAGACTCTGCTTTCATATGTGTCCCTAGAGATCAGGCCTGAGTCATCCCAGGTCTTCTCTTCTCTCCTGGTTGTCATTCACAAGCTGCTCCCAGCGTGTTAAACATAACAAATACAGCAGTGGACGACGTGGGATTGTGCTGCATCTGTGACACCAGTTTGGTCTGTGTTAGCTCCGCCTGGGGGGGGGTTCAGATCAGGCTCTTTACGGTCTTTGGTCTTGTTGAACAGTTTGAGTGAATATTTGACATTTCCCTTCAGATAAAAGCCTTGCAGGGTAGCAGCTCCGGCCTGTTCTCTGACAACACGGCTCTCCACTGGGACTCCTGAATGGCACTTCACTTTACTTCTCTCTCTCTTCCTCCCTTCACCGTACACTCCCATTTCCTCTGACTCTTGGTCTCTTTTTCATTTCTACTTTTGGTCTGTTGTTTTAGGAAGTATATTCTTCTGAAATATTTATCACTGCTCACATCAGTTAATTTTCTGCAGGCTATATTTGTCCTGCTACCCTTCCTGATAACTCCCCTTGTGGCTGCTGGAGTGAATGAAAGACCAAAAAATATCACCAGCATGAAAATAGCTTTTCCCCTTTCATTTCTTAGCCAGCTGTTTCTCACAGAAACTGGAGTGTAATTCATTGTATGACAAGTTGCATCGGTCACCAAAGCTTGCATTATTGATATGTTAATTATATGTACAGGGGAGCCTTGAGGAGTTGGTGCTTGTCAGGCGCCCATCAGGCACTGTTACACAGGTTAAGTGAAGGGTGCTGAGCAGGAAAACCTTTCATTATTCAAATTTTTCTTTTGATCATGAATGTGTCAACTTTCATTATCATCAGTGATGCTTCATAATGTTTCCATACCAACCACATTTGAGCCTGTATACCCAGTTATTCAAGCCTCTGACCAATCAAATGTTGTCTATACGCTGTTGATATCGCAGTCATTTTTAGTCATGTGTTGTTCATGCATCATTTGTTTTCAGCTTTAAGTTCTCTCTGGTTAACTTTCTGCATGTCATTTTATTGATGCTAATACTAACTCCACATTTCTTTTTTACATCACTGTTAGGGATGCACTGATCTGATCTTGGTATCGCGTATTGGTCTGATTCAGACTCAAAAAGCCTGATCAGATATCAGCATCAATAGGCTGATCAATAAGGCTCCCTTATTAAACTCAAGTTTAAAAAAGCCTGGAGCCGAAATTTAGACTGTTGAATTAATTTTGGTATCATACCGGATGTGTATCGGTGTCAGATTTGTTGAACTTGTAGACTCTTTTCTGCTCTGAGAATACTTTTGATAAATGTTGTACGAGTTGAGAATCACGTTTACCCCTATATGAAACAGTAAAAAAGACAAAGTTCTTGTCCTCATCAGTGACTTTTCCTATTCTGTGAAAGTAACAACTGATCCCACTGTGTCAGAATGTGAAGGCTTGTCAATAATTAAAAAAGCAACTTTTATTCATGTTTTTAAGTATTAAAAACAGAATCATAAATTATGATAAAATAGTCCCTTTGCAGGGCCGATAACCCAACTACATAGGTAACCTGAAGTGTGGAAAAAATTCCCAGGAAACTCAGACAGCGTCTAAACTCTTTCCGTGGAAGTGATCTGTATTTGTCTCCCCATTTATGCAAATCTTCATCAATGCTTCTCCGGCTGCTTTGCACCAGTGCACACGTGTCATTTTCTGTTTGTCAGCAGTTGCATAATTTTCCTCCACAGATGAAATCAAATGTGAGCAGGGAAGCAGAAATCCAATCACTAGTAGCCACTCGGGACGCATTCGGGATCCATCTTGATATTAGGTGTGAAGTACACGCTGCCTTAGATGGATCAAGACACGATCTGTGAATGAGAGATTCAGCCTGAGCAGATTTATATTCCCCATCAGATTAGATTATTAATTGCAGCCTTGTGTGGACTCATAACTCGGAGTATAACTTCCCCAAAAGGTCAATTCCTTTTGTCCTCCATCGGCAGTTTTGAACTGGACATAATCTGAAATCATGCGTTCAAAACTGGCAGGTATCATCAAATTCTTCTTGCTGCTTGTTGCACACGTAGCATTTTTTTTCATCCCCTCAACACACACTCCTGCTCTGTAACTTTCCTACCTAGATGGCAATTTTCTATGTAAATTCCTTTCTCCCGGTCATCTTCATCTCCATAGCAGCGCCGTCAAAAGAGCTGACTGTCAAAAGTGTGCCGAGTCAGCAACGACCGTGTCACAGGAGAGAAGAGGAAATATCATCAGGACCTGATTCTTATTGCATGTGCATTCAGTCGTGTGTGTGTGCCAGAGCGAGGTGAGGATTGTTAGTAGATGAAGGATAAAGTCAGAGTTTTTTACCGTCTCTGAAAGCGTTTCTACTCAAGTGTCTGTCAAAGTCAAAGAAAGGTTTGGAGCACTGGCTCCAGAGGAGATTTAAAGATGTGACATCGCCTTTGTAACAGTTGGATTGACGTTATCTCGACAGGGTGACACTTTTCTCTTGTGGGGAGGGAAAGGTGGCAAAGTTCATGTTTGTCTTAACTTTAATCATCTTACAGGATTTAATCAAGTTGCTGCTGCAATGGAATTACTACATGCATCTTATGTGAGATATTGATACTGATATCCCTGCATGTGCCTTTTTTTTTTTTCTTCAGTAACATAAATTTGTTGCTTTGGTCACATGACAGTGAAGGTAAATGTATGGAGCTGGTCAAAAAGCACCTTTTAAACTGTACGTGATTGGTTTGAGTGTCCTGAATCAGAAGCAGAATCCCAGTTGCATTGTTAACTTTTATCTGCTCATTATTTAAAGACATCAGCAAGATTTCCATCTTAATTGTCAGAGTCATTTTTTGTTTTAATGTTCGTGCTTTGTCTGGATTGATTTGTGTGAAATATGGCGCTAATTAAAGTGAGAGACTGCAGTTTTTCTAATTAAGTAAAGAGCCAGAAAATAGCAAAAAGGAGGAAAAGACGACTGATTGCATTGTACTCATTGATTTGTCTGACATTTTCCAAGTCAGATTCAGTAAAAATGTATTGATTTATCATTTAAACATTCAAACATGAACAGAATGAATGAAAAAAAATGTCAGCTGTAGCTCCTAATTGTCAAAGGAAGTGTGGGAATTGTTTTGTCAGCTGGATAGCTTTCTTTCCTCCAGCCTGCTCCTTCACAGAGCCTGTTTTTGAAACATGGAGCATCTTGGTCCGACACAGAGAGAGTTCCCTGTTCCATGACTTTTGTGCCTTCACCATTGCTCGTTAGTATTAGCAACTTAACTGTTAAGTTTGCAGGTATAGATATTTAATATTAATACATAGGACCTACTTTGTTGTGCTGTAGCTTTCCATCAAGGTATCAGCTGAAGGTCCTGTAGCCGTTTTGATCACTGTTTCGTGTTTCTTTTTTGAACCTGCTAACCATTACATCCATCTGCAATGAATAATTCTAATCTATAGATTTGATAATCAATCAGAAGTTCCTGTATGTTTTTTTTTTTTTTTTTTTAAGTTTAGTAGACATTTAATGGCAATGACAATGGCATTCTCCATTAGGGATGGATACCAAATCTGTTACTTTCATAAATACTAACTGAATTCAGTCTGTTGTACCAAGTTTTGATTCATGTAAAATCAAACGGTAGCATGTTACAGTACCTTGTGACTGCGAGGGAGTGAACAGTAGTTGGTTTTCCATGACATAAAGGGGCATGGAGTACGTAGAGCTGAGTTTTAATTTGATAGTTATTAGTATTATTATTAAGAAAAAAAAGCTGTGCCCTTCTAGTAAATTTATTAAGTTGAAGTTATTGTTGTTTTTTTCAATGGTTTTCATGTTGAAGAAATTTATGTAGCAACTGTGATGTTACAGTACAAACAGATCAATGTTGTTTTGATGTAATAGTTAAAGTTTATATATTGAGGAATAGATACGTTGAATTGAAACATTTTAGATTTTATCATTAAGTTATAAAAATTTATTAATAGACAAAAGTACCAAAAATTGGTACAGTTGAGTACTGATATCGACTCCCAGGTACTGGGCATTGGTACCGTATTTATTCAAATGTGAAAGGTACTTTTCACCCGTCTTCTGCCTGACTTCCTGTACTAGTGGATATTCTTCTTGCAGGTTGGAAAATAATCTGACAACTTTTTTTCATCAAAGTTGAACTAGGAATCTGTCTGGCTGAAGCTGAGACACTGCACCACTCCATGAGCACTGGCTAGAGAAGGAATTTATCAGCTTCACAGTGCCGATGCAACGCACTGCATGCACTAGATAGAACACAACAACTAACCAAGATTTTTATACCTGCATTTCAATCTAATATGTAGTTTTTCTTGTGGTTAAAGTGGGAGCATGACCCTAAACCCAACCATAGAACCTGTTACTGAAGGATCTCATTCTTTGTCAATCTTCGTTCGTTTCTTTCTCGAGAAACAGTGGACCCTTCAAGAATCACTGAATGTCATGTTCTCTCAGCTTTTTGTCCCATCTGACAGGGGCCCATGTCCGAAAACCAAATTCACCCAGGAGTTTACTCCCTCTCTGTCTCTCCAACCTGACATCCTGACATTCAGACAGCTTCACCTGCAGCCTCTCAGAGTATTGGACAGGTAAAGGTTCTTTCAGGATTCTTTTCCTCCTCTTTAGAAAACCACACTGACCTTCACAGGAAGCAATCCCTGCTGTGTTAAACTGATAGAAAAGCTCAGCACACCGCACCGATCTGTGCATGAAAAGCTGAGGTTACATTTGCCTTTATTTCCAAACTATTCAAACACATGTCAGAGGTGTGTAAAAGCATTAGTTCTCCTGCTGACTCCTCCACCCTGAGGCGGCCTGACAGGAGATGTTTTCATTCCTGGGAGACATTTGAATTTTACACCTGAGTGACTGTCACACAGGTTTCCTCATGCAGTATGTCAGTGTGCTGTGACTGTCAGAGTACACACCTCTGTGAGTTAAAGGGAACATTTCATTCTGCACATTACTTTTACATGAAAATTTTAACCTTTCATTTCCTACCTTTTCATTTTACGTTCTTTCCTTACTTTTCTTTTCCATTTCTGCCTTTGCCTCTACTTTCAGTTCCTATCTCATTTGTCATTTCACTCTTCTTCCTCCCTCCCCTTTCTGCCCTTCCTCACCCCTCTTTCTCCCAGCCATCTCCTCTCTCTCTCCCCTGCCGTACGCTTTGCTTTAATTATTACTAATTTGTCTCATCAGGTTGTTGTTTGTTTTTCTGCCACCCTTCATCCTGTGTTTTCCCTCCCTGAAGCCAGTTATTAACCCAGAGAGAGGGAGAGAGAGAGTGAGAGAGAGTGAAGAGGAGGACAAGAGCAGCCATTCACACAACAGCGAGCTCCTTAACCACTGAAAGCTGTCACCTCCTCAGAGTGTGTGTATGTGTATGTGTGTGTTGCCTGAGCCTCTTCAATACAGCTGTCAGGGCAGCCGCCTGCAAACAGCGCTCGCTCAGCTGAAACCCAGACAGTCGTGTGCCGGCTTTCTGTCTCCATATTTAGTCTGAAATAACATCCAGTTTCCTACATATGGATTCAGAGAGAGAAATGAGACACTGCAGGGCACATTTTCAAGCAACGTGAAGACAGAACAGAATAAAACTGATCTACAAATTCACAGGCAAGGTTAACAAAACAAAACAAAACCATGAAACCAACTCTGTCAAATCATAATTAAAGCATGGCCACAGAGACGGACAGATTTTAAAAGGAAAGAAATAGATCCAAGAGGAGTTTACGGAAATAGTGACAAAACTGGCACAAGGAAGATTTTTTCCAAGAGAAGCTTGGAATCAAAAGAGGACAAGCAGCTACGATTTGTAAACATAACAAGGGTTAATTTTGTACAACTCAATATGCAGTTAGATGCACACAATTTTTTTTTGAGGCTAGGCTAGTACACTGCAAAAACTGAAATCTAAGCAAGTCATTATGTCTTATTTTTAGTAAAATTGTCTCACTATTCTTCATTTGAGCCACATTTACTAGACAAGGTCATAAAAATGTCTCATTTCAAGTTTTTTTTAAGACAAAAGTGAGGCATCAATTGCTTGTAACAAGTAAAAAAGAATCTGCCAATGGGATAAGATAAAAGATTCTTGTTTTAAGACATTTTTCTGATGTCAAGAAACTTCCCGGGCGAATTCGTCTTATCCCATTGGCAGATTTTTTTTACTTGTTACAAGCAGTTTACACCTCATTTTTCTCTTAAAAAAACTTGAAATAAGACATTTTTAGGACCTGGTCTAGTGAATGTGGCTCAAATTAAGAACAATGAGACAATTTTTACTACAAATAAGACATAATGACTTGCTTAGATTTCTGTTTTTGCAGTGTAATGTTTGAGGGTTTTTTAAATTCTTTTTTCAGGTTTTTCTTTTCCTTTTTTAAAGCATTGACTTTGTTTACACAGTCCTGTAGAAATGAGCCAGAATTCTTAAATCAAAGTCTGAATTCTGTACTGAAAAACTAAATTCCTGCATCAATTCTAGATGTCTTACTTTTTATCAAAGTCCAATTTCTGGGATTTTATCCCAACATTTCCCTTATATTCCGAGATTAAGATCAGACATTTGAGAACATAAAAAACTCTGAGATATCAGTCTTACTGGTCTCAGAATTTTTAGGAGAAAAAAAGAAAGTATTTAAAGATCAAAATAAAAATATTGATAAAATTTCTGAGAAAAACATCACAAATCTAGCATTTAAGTTATAATTTCTTGTTTAAAATAAGGATTTTAAGGTGGGAAAAAAGAATTCTAAGATTTAAGTCAGAATTTTGTGAAGTGTGAAACAATTTGAAAAAGTAGTCTGACTTTTATCCTAAAATTAAAAAAAAACAAAAAAAAAACTTAGTGTTTCTAGTAAAAAGGGGAAAAATATAGGATCTCTGGGAAAAAAAATGTCCGACCTTTTTTCTTTCAGCAGCTCTAATTTGGTGGGATCTCTATCATCTGTCAGAGATTAATTCATTGAAAGACACATGAAGGGTTATCATACCTCAGTACCGTATTTTCTGGAATACAAGTAGCTCTGGATTGTAAGTCATATTAGTCAAAAAATATGTCATGAAGAGAGAAAAACTGTCACACTGTACAAAAGGCCTCATTTATTTAGAATGATTTGGTTTGTTAACAGCATATCCAGAGAGAATTATTTACATAAAACTTTCTACATCCTACAGCACCTCATATCTGTGACTATAGTTAATTTTCAGTTTCTCTTCTCTGTGTGTCCTCTCACGCACTTTGCTCATGCGCACTCTGCCCCTTCCCCTCTTTCCCTGCTCTGCTGTGAGTGTTGCTGGTTGGACAAGTGCAGTGTGGTCTTGAAAGAGCTTCATTAATTGAGCGTCCTCACTTTTTAAAGTTACTGAAGTTTTGACACTAGTTTGTGACTCAGATCCTGAAAAACTGTGTACAACAAACAACAAAAAGACTTTCACTCCTCTAGATACTGTTACTAGGTGAGAAATACCGGGAGCTGTCACGCTGTCCAAGCCGATGCTGTAGAGCCTCCGTTAGCATGCAGTGCTGTCAGGGCCATTGAGATATTTCCTCATCAATAGTCTTCATGTATAAATTTGGTCATCATTTTCCATTATGTATCCAATAAGACAGCACCTTCTTTATTTGATATATCAGTTGCACCAGGAGCGGCCATACCTTTCTGGAGATGTCCTGACAGTTCTGTAAGCTTTAAAGAAAGCCCTTTGTCAGTCCTCTCTGATGTGACTGATTGAACAGCTCAAAAGCATAAAGTCGACTGGAGCTGGAGTGTTCAATGGGATATCTAACCTTGTGAAATCATTATTAAATCATTGAATCATTATTGATCTAGCATGTGTGATAAACATAACAATGAGTCATGGATTTCACCAAGTTTGATTAGAACAAGTGACAAAGCCTGATCTCATTAATTGTTCCATCATTTCCTCATCAGGAGGCCCTGTTTATGTAAACAAAACATGTGCAAGTGTCTCATGAATGAGTTTTCTGCTCATGTGCTGGTTAAAAGAGGAACAGGTAATTCATTTGGAGAAGAAGAGATGTAGAGTTAGATGAATAGAGATGAAGGAGGTGGTCCGGGTTTTTGGGAGGTCCTCTTGACCGACAGGAGTGTTGGTGAAATAAAGAAGAGGTACTTGGGAGCAGTCAGAGGCTAGAAGGATGTAGTAGAGGGCACTGTGTCAGCATCCAGGGGCGGGAGAAGGCGGGTGGAGGTGTTGGCATGCCAGGCCCGCTTTGTCCCCACAGACTCCCCCTCTAATCTGGGCCTCATGTCCCACAAGGCCTGCTGGGTGATTCATCTTAGTTAGAGAGCTGTCCTGGGGACTCTCTGCAGACTGAAACACATAATCATACACACACACACACACACACACATACACACACACACACACACACACACACACACACTGCAGCTGAAACAGGTTTGGGTAAACACACACCACATGCTTATAACGTTACAAAGCTTGCGGGGACCTTCTGTCACCATGTTGTCACTGTGAATACATTGTGTGCTTAATTCCAAAAATGACTTTAACAGCAATGCAAGCTGTAATTGGTGTAATTTATCTGAGCAGGAGCCTGTTTAAACAAATTTATCCACATCTGTTGAGAGAAGGGACAGACCATGATTAGAAAGAGGAAGTCATTCTACACAAACATGTCGTCCAAACATCTTCCAAACCCTTTACCTTCAAAACAACTTTGTCCAGTGAAGAATTTTGTTGATTAAAGATTCACAAGGTCACCTCGCTTTGTCACCATGCCAAATGAAGGAGGGATGACATTTTTCTCATGTTTGTCATGAATCGATTGTTCAACAAACTGTTTAAAAGTTTGCATCCACATTCTGCCCATGGAGATCCTGACCGCTGGATTCAGTCGTAATGAGACACAACACTCGAGCAAACTGCAGAGATCAGTGTTTCTGCTTTGTTCTCTGTCTTAAGATCTAATTCACAAATCACACAGCTGATAATTAGGTGGAAAAAGCTCTGTTGTACAGTTTGCACTTTTTTTGCTTCTAAATGTAACTGCTGTTCAGGGCTGCACTCTGCGTTATCATTATCCAGTAATCAAGCCACATATGTGCTGAGCTGGTGACACTTTCCTCTAAACAATTTGTTGGCAAGTCAGAAAAGTGTGAGACTGATTTTACAATTTATATTTCGTTCTCCTTTCGGAAAGCATTAGCTGAAATCCTGGGGATTGAATTGCTAAAGAAATATTAACAAACTTTTTGCACTGAGTGTATACCTCAGGGGTGGGAACGTTAGTTAACTCAGATAAAATCATCCTCACACTTCTTGCTCCTATGTCAATAAAAAATGTGTTATTTGCAGTGAGGATCATCTGCTTAGAAAGGCACCTTTGTTTTGCTCAAAATGATGTGTAACAGTTCATTTAAATATATGCAGACAACACCTTAAAGGGACTATGCAGACTTTCCAAGTAATTTTGGAAAAGTCTTGCTCCTGGATATGCCTGATCGTAGCCCACAAGTTAAAATGAGATTATCAGTGCTGAAATATGCTATTTATAAATGCTTTTTCTCAGCTTCCCATTCAGGTCGTAGACACCCCTAATTCCAACCCACATGTAGTGATCCGTTTAAACCTGAGAGTCTATCAATAAAATAAAGTGTAAGGTTTTTTTTTTGCTCTGCTTGATAGATGAGCACTGGTAGGACATAACCAGAATTCACTCACATTACAAATTACAGACACATCTCAGAGCACTGGGCTGTGAGTAGCGCTAAATGTACCTTGCTACTAAACTAAGGTACAAATTGAGTTTAGAAAGTTTAGTTATTGTCATGTTTCAAACAGTAGCATAACAAAAAAAAGTATTAATGAATTATTTATATCTAAAAAAAAAAGTTATCTTGAGCAATGAAACACTATTAAAAACATGATCTGATCTCCATTCATTTGCTTCAAAACAAACACAGGCCTTCGCTAAGAGGCATGTCGTCACAACAGCTGGTGCAAGTGCTCATGGGAAACAGAGGCTTTATCCCAGAAAAACACGAGCTTCTCCAGATAGTCCTCAGCCCCTTCAATATGACACTACTCTTTGTGAATTCTGTTTCAGACAATTTTTCACATATTTCCACACGTTAAACAGATCCAACAGTGACTCAGACATGAATATGAATGTACAATGTGGGCATGAAAGATATTCAACAGAGGTCTTATGAAGTAAACTTTTTTCAGTCACATTTTAATTTGTTTGAGATAATTACAGCACACTGGGGATTTGTTTACACCCTGTCTGATTCTTAATCTGATTGTGTTGTTTGCTCTGCTGGAGTCCATTAGATTGATTCTGCGGGGTCTCAACATCCCATTAAGTCAACGATTCAGTCAGAGAAAAGTTCATTTCTATTAAATATCCATAGCAATGCCAAGCTTTCTGAAAACTCAAGGACCTGAAACAACCTGTGAGACGTCACGCATTCTAGGTAATTCAGTATTTATACACTTATGTTGTGTATTTTAATCTCCAGTCTTTCTGAACTACAGAAGAATGTGTGAATGAAAAGTCCTGTATTGCGTTTTATACTTCACTGGCACTTGGCCTATTCACATTGTTGACAGTGGTGAGAACTAATCTATACCCTGAAGAAACACATCAGTCATGTTTGTGTAACTGTATCGACTTCTCTGGTGTACTTTCTCTCTGGCTTTATTCCATTTAGAAACCTGCTGCGCAAAATATCCAACAAATAGGCTCTCATCTGAAGTTCATTACCACATGTTTCATGCACGTTGGAGCTGCTGCCTTAGCAGAAACTTGGCTTTCTTCTTCTCAAACAAAGATGTTTGACCCTAAGCCCCGTAAATCTGCTGCTTTCTACTGAATGTGTTGTGTGGTTGAAATTGTTCCTGCTGCCTCTTATTTTCTTTGTTCTGGAAATATCCTGAAACCCAAAACAAACCTTCTAATCCTAAATCCAGGGTTAACCTAAAACCAAAATAGCAGTCTTAAAATACCACACAATGAAGTGTAACAGGGCTGAAATGTCTCGAAAGTTTGAACAAACACGATAATTATACATACAAGGAAACGGGGCTCTGCAGGCAGACTCTCTGGTTGTACACGTTGCATGTATGTGTACAGAAACTGCATCTTAGACTGACTCATTCCTGCCTTTTTTTGCTTTTCTCCCCATTTACTTTATCCTTATTCTGGGAATTAAATTACTTGATTATCATGTCCAAACTTTTCCTAGAGGAACAGGATTTACAGAGCAAAGTTCCTCCCTTTCCTTATGTTTCACCCCGGGAGCATTTTCTTGAAGTCTCTCCTTGTTTTTAAACATTTAAAACATAACTTCTTGTTTGGGTTTGGTCTGTGTGTTGGTTTGCCAACAACATCCATCTTTTACACAGGTTCAATTTTCAAACTTAGCGTGCTAGGGCTGAAACCAAAAGCTTATGTGTTTTTATACATTTAATATTAATTTTTTAATGCCAGTTTGCTTCTGAACACAGACATTAAATTATGCAGTCTTTGTTATTTTTAGTGTGATACCATATAAATAATTATCAAAAGAGTTGGGGCATGAGCTGCTCTTTTGATACTTTTTCTATTTACAACATGAGCCGTGTCCAGTGTGTTTATGGTACAAAGAAAGGTTCTTTAATGTAACCACTGTTTGACCACCAGTTCAGCTGCCACCATCACTCACTGCTTGATTGAAACTTTGCCACCACTCACTATGTATTTTGTTTTTCTGTGCAAGACAAGCTGTGATGTAAAGTTACTGAGACCAGACTGGTGGCCCCACTTTTCTACCGCTTGTGCCCCTCATTAGGTTGAAAACTGGTTCTAAGTCAACAGATGGGTGCATTGCGAAACTGCACGTTGCTGATTTTGCAATGGAAAGAGACAATTTCTTCCCTTAAAGTGCCCCAAGAAAAACTACTGGTGTGATCTTTTTTGTCTATTTTACAGGAGTCTATCTGCATCATATCATAGATGTGTGAGGACTATTTGTTAAGCGTTGATTTCAGTGACACCTTTGGTTGGAATTGGTAGGATACAGACTCAATTTCCCATGAGCACCATCAACCACTATTGTGGTTTCTATTATATGTTGATGTGGGATGCAAAGCAACAAAGTAACGTAGCTATTGAAAGTTGTGTTGCACAATTTTTTGAATGTGACAATGTGCAAACTTATCCCTAATTTTTGTCATATGAAAAAAAATAAACAAACAAGCTATTCTGAATTGGAAAATGCTAGGTGTCTTGTTTCAAAGACATGTTTGTGGTTAGTGATGTTCTGTTTCCTGTCAGCCATAATTACCAAAACACACTAAAATCAAAGAAATGGACTCCTCATTGGACTTGCATGAACTGGATAAGACTTTGGCATCTTTTCAAGACAATTATCTCCGTGTCAGCGTTTATTGGCACAAGTGAAACTCCTGCTGGGCCTTGGCAATGGGAATATTTATCATGTATTTTTAGAAGTTTGGTACTCTTAGTTTAGATAATACTTATAATGCATAGAAAGTTATCCAAAGTTACCTCAACTAAATGTGAGCCCCTCACTGCAGTGCTCTGGTCACATCTTGGCTCGAGGTTAATTTCATGACAGCAACTCTCAGTTTGCACATAGTACAATTCTTTAAACCAATTCAGCATTTGTTTCTGACCTTAGAAAACGATCCCTGCCACAGTTTCATTTCCTCTGCAGTATACCCAGAATTAACCGCAATGAACTCTTACGCTAATCTTATTAACACCCATTTGTAAGAGCCTCTTTGAGGCATTAGAAGGTGCGTGTTACGCCAACAGGTGAGGTGACACCACAAAGTATTTCCACTGATTACTGTCTTCATCAGTCTACATATAAAATATCTCCCTCGATCATCGCACAGATATTAGAAGAACTATCACAACATGACGCACACTCAGAGGTACATTACTTATTTCAATAATACATGAAGACACTCTCCCTCTGTGAATATTTTGGCAGTAAAGCAGCTTGATGTTGCCTTCACAAAATGTAAGACACCAACGAGAGGAGATTTCTCTTCTTTAACGCTCAGAGTGGAAAAGAAAGACACATTCAGAGCTTATTTTTCTGATGGATATCTCTCTCAGAAGCACCCAGGTGTGAAATGTGATTATCAACGTCAGTGTTTTTACAGATTACATCAGCCTCCTGTGTGTGCAAGTCTCAGTTTCTGTATAATTCAGATGCTTATTAAAGCTTGTTGGCAGTTTGCTTGATGGTCTCGGACACAGAGTGTTTAATTTATTCTTCTGTGTGTCCCTGCCAGTGATTTTATTCTTCCCCTCAGTGTGCTCCTGGCATTATTAAAGGCATTAATCACCAGGATCCAACGCCTTGTTACGACACTTTCATGCCCTCATGGTGCAGCCTGAAACACACTCACACACACACTCAGACACACACACACAGAGTGGAGCAGTGTGGTGTCACCAAATGCCTTCGCTTGATGCTGTATCTTGCAGTCCTTTGATAGAGAAAGATGGAGATAGCAGATTTATTTGTGGATCAGGTGAAAGTCATTTATGAATGATTTTTTTTTCCTTTTAGTGATGATAACCCTCATTTATTTTCACTAAATCTGCAAAATGTAGTCACTGACATCAGTCTTCTTACAAGATATCAAGGTCTACAGAAAACTTGACTTCTGGGATCAAGCATGTTCCAAACAAACTGTTGACACTTTGACATCGCTGCCATCCCACACTGTCATTCCTTCACATAAAAACCATATTTTTGTTAGTTCTCTCTCGTCCAGCTCATACTAACCTTTCATGCCTCTGACTTTTGGAGGAAAAGGTGGCAGGCTGGCATATTGTTGTGACAAGTGGCCTCTTGAGCTTTTTCTTCCTCCTCACAAGTCTTTTCCTCCACAATGCCGTCAGCTCTCACACCCTGCCGAGTGTTAGACCCTTTGGGAACAGAGCTGCTAGCATGCTGACAGAGTGTGTGACATTGTGCCACCTCTATGAGTGTTGTATCTATGAGTATGAATGGTAAGAGTGACTGGTCTAGGATGAGTGTGAGATGAGTGTGTAACCAAAGTGGGTGAAAAAACCCTGAAACCAGAATTATTAGGTGGTTAGACAAGTAATAGATTTATTCATTGATATAGGCCCTAAATGAAAACTTCGATTGGCCACTTGACAAACAAAATGTGTTGTAGACATGTAAAGGTTAACTTGTAAGACAGTGCTAGCTCTGCTATTGGTAGTCAGACACTGTAAACCTATTCAATATTTTTTACACAGAGACATGATGGCTCTGTATTTAACTGTGTTCAAATAATTCACTGATTATGGGTGTTGCCTTTAAACTAGTCAGAGAGTCAGAATTTGAGTTTTTGATGCTGCTTCATATCCAGCTTCATTCTCTCCTGTTCTTGCGAGTGCCACAGCTCCATGCATCCTCGTATTTTCAAACTGCCATGATAAATGAGAAAATGATTTGTTTATCCTGATAATGTTTGAACAAGACTTTATTTTGGTTTTTCCCCTACCAAATATTTTTTTTGTTTGTGTGTTTGTACATCTGATAAGGTCAAACTAAAGCTTAACAACCTCCCTGACTCTTCATCAAAGAAAAGTGCCAGGTAGTCCACTGCCATTGCACATATGACGTCATTCTCACTCTTGTCAATGAACAAGCAGTAGTTCAGGTCATGCTCCCGAGTGTTTGGCAGGGGTGTCAAACAGTCCAACAAGTCCTGTGCCAAACCCCTGTCCTTTCCAAGCTGCTGGAGTCAACCTGTGCCAGGAGCTGAATGTGGAAGTACTTCACTTTTACAGCCAACAAAATGAGACACCTAAGAGACACCATAACCCTTCAGCTATAACTGTTTGAAAGCTGTCCACTCAGATATGTTCACAGAAAAGCTGAAGACAGAAAACAGTAAGTGAATAACACTTAGAGCTGATGGTTATTCAAGGGCAGAGGATCATTACGCATTTCAGCATGACTCTAACTCTTGAGAGCTGAACAGTATTTTTGGTAAAGGAGTTCAACGATCTATAAATAGGATGCAGTTCATATCAAAAATATTGTTTAACAGCAAACAGCCTTCACTTGACTAGATCGTCAAACATATGCGGTATTTGTCAACAAGACACTGGAAGCAGATCCTTCAAGTCTTTGAGCTTATACGTTTTTAGCCTCTGTGGACTGGACTTGGTTGTACAGAACATCTTACAAATGCTCCTTTGTGTTGGTATCAAAGGCAACATTAGCATGCTCTACCAGGCCATCATCTTCAAACCTCATGGTCCAGTTCTTGGGTCCATGACCATGGTAGGGCTTTCATTGATGGACAGCAGTTAGAGCCCCAGATCCACATCTAGGAGCCTTTACCACCCAAGATCTTGTTGCTGGATCACTAGTCTTTCTTTATAGTCCACTCGTCATCAGTCTTAACCACTGCCAGACTGGGAAAAACCCACAAGAGCTGCAGTTTAGCAGATTTTATGGCCTAGTTGGTTAGCCACCACCATGTGGCCCATGTCAAGGCATTCACATTCTCACACCGCCTATGTTTCCTGCTTCCAGCATTTGAACTTCAAGGATAAAATCTCTTGCTGCTTCACAAATTCACTTTACGTCAGTGGTAATAATATTATGTCCGATCCCAGTATTCAGTGGGTAAAAGTCTTGGAGGAAAGCGTTGCCACAAGTTTATCAGGCTTTGTTTATATAGGGCATTATCACCCTGATGTATTCAACTTCTCGGTAAAACATCCCTCAGACTCATCCTAGACCCAGGTGTTTGTGCTCATTTGCTCTTATTTCATAGTCGACTCCACATGGATTTATTTAAAGCAACACCAAACTTTCCAACACCCGGCTTATTCCAAGTGGAATAGAGGTGAACTTAAGAGAAATATTGAACTTTTACTTCTCCAAAAGTGTGTCAACTGATGTCAGAACACTGAAGTAGACACGGCGTACTCGTGTTTACCAGCCCAGCCTGTGATTTTGTATTCTCAAAGGAATGAGGAAAAAAGTGAAACATCAAAGGTTTGCGAGTCCAGCTTTCTCCTGATGGACGGGTGACTCACTGCTGTTTAGGGGAAGTTTGTCTTTCACTTTCAAGTTTGAGCCGAGGCTTTTTTGTGGAGTGCAGAAGGGAGATAAAGTTGTATATTTTACTTAAAAGAACTTTCTTTAAGCAGTCGGTATGGGAAGGAATCCAAGAATAATCCAGATGTTATAAAGAAGAAATAAATAAAAATTGTTCATGCACAATCAAGCTTATTCTTAAGATGCAACTGCTTCAAGTCATTCTATAAGCGCTGAACTTGTGAAAAAAGATTTGCAATGTGTCTTCTGAAATATCCCATGTGTATGCCTGAAATAGTGTCTCTGCAGCTCCGAACTTAATATCAAATATGCCTTTTTTTGAGAAACCTTGTTTGAGACATTTTACTGGAGGGCATCTTCTAATTACATTTCTACAAAGTGCAAGTGACCATCCCAAAAAACCAAATGGGGAAAAGAATCTCTGTAATTTTCTTCAAATTACAGATGCAAAAACATCAATGTAGCTGTGAGCTGCAATAAGGCAGGAGGATGATATTGGCAAAAGATAACAAGGATGCATGGATGTGTGCAAAAAAGAGTGAAACACTGGGATTAAGAAGAGAAAATTTGAAGCACAAAAGAGAATGATGAGCTATATCCATTACTGTTAACTCATTGTTATGCCATATTGCCCCGAATGATAAAATCCCTCTGAGGTAGAATACCATCTGTTTTAAGATTATTTGCCATTGTTAATTTGTCAGTTTCGTGTATTGACATCTTAAAACCTTAGCTGTTGTTTTGTAGATGGCGCACTGAATAAAACAAGGACATATTCTCAGTATCGTTACCGAGAAGAATAAGCTTATAATGGCATAGTGTAGCAGTGGCATCTTCTGTATGAAGGTTTTTGCTTCCTATGCTCTTCACAATGTTAAGCAGGAATTCCTCTGTTGTTTAACTCTTTCATCATTGTTGAATCACTTTCAGCTGAAACGCCTCAAACAGTTGAACCCTCAGCTTCCTTTCATGATTCTGATGCTGTTTGAGTATTTTTATATTTCAAAAACAAAAACAAAATGGCACATATCCTTGCATTGTTGTCTTTTTGTTGTATCTGTATTTCTGCAGTTCTTACATTTTTATGCTGATGCAGACCTTTGTGATGAGAAAAAGAAATGAAGTAGAAAGTTGAAGTAAGATCTGAGCTGTGGGATTGTTTACTTGCATGATAACCTATTACTGAGTAAAGCATCGAGCACTGACTGCTGTTGTTGCTGGAAAATTGTGCTGCAGAGGGTTGTTTTATTTCCTTTGTTCATTGCCGTGTCTCTCTCCAGGGTTGGCGAAGAGAAAGTGAAATCCTCTTTCAGCGAGGAGGAACATCTTGTAATGAGGTGCTGTCTCTCTCTCTCTTTCTTTCTTCTCCAGGTGTACCGTAAGAAAGCGGTGGAGCTGGGTGAAAAGCTGCTGCCAGCCTTCAAAACGCCCACCGGCATTCCCTGGGCTCTGCTCAACCTCAAGAGGTACGACACACACAAACTCACACACTTTCTGTCTCTCACAGCGGTCCACTCTGGTGGTATTTGAGGCAGCAGGTCTGTTTTCATGGTTTGATACTTTAAAGAGCTCTTTGGTCCGAGGCTGGATGTAAGCCGGCTGAACACAAGCTCTCTTTCTTCCCCTCTCGTGCTGGGCTGAGATGTTTTAGTTTTACATGACAGAGCTCACTTGTCAGACAGATGTTATTAGGGTTTAAAAGCCAACAGCTGCCTCCCAAACTGAACCAACCCTCAAAAGACAAACCAAAAGTTTCTGAGCATTCAGACAAGGTGAGAGGCCAAGAGTCAGCCTTATTTAAGAGACACAGTGAAGGCAGCCTCAGGGTTTGAATGTTGAACATGGACAAAAACAGACACGCACGCTAGTTAACGACAGAGATATAAATGAAATCTTATTGTTCTGACAGAAATCCTCTAACACTTCGACGCTCCGAACAGATCAGCCTGATTAAGGATGTATTTCTTGATTTTCATCTCCAGTAACTTTGCAAAAACATGAAGCTTCTTCTTATTGAAACAAGCATTCAGAATCAGTGTGTTCATGAAAAATGAAGGAAATTAATCTCCATTAATCTCTTAATTTATCACATCTTATTAACATTCATTACGGCGCATATATACTCAGAAATCAAAAAGGAAATTAACAGTGTGACGTATATTGGATTTTTCTATGGTAAGAGGTGAAGAAGCAACCTTCATTACTGATGATGACTGACTAAGAGGATGAAAGTGTACTTTTTTAATTAAAGCCAATTATCTACTGAAATGACAAAGAGACAGGCTGCTTTCAGAAACACTTCTATACGTTATCAAATATTTACACTTTTGGAAAGCCTATGGATTTTCCTTTTGAATGGTTAGGGTTACTGTAAGTGAAGGGGTCAGCACCTGTGGTACCAGAAGCTTAAAGCAAGAGTCACGGGTAACAGCAAAAAAAAGTCAAGCATTGGAAGAGAAGATTCGGCAAATTTTAAATGGGCGGAACCTACAAGCTCTTTCCGATGCTCTTGCCACAAATACATGTTCCTTACCAATGTGGCACCATTTTAAAGGGAACCAAACAGGCTTTTAACAGTAAAATAATTAAAATAAAGAAATAATCTACCCAACACTCGATTCCTTACTTTTTATTCTCAACCATTCCCGTGTATTCGTTTTTCGTCCAGTTTGACCCAAACTGTTACTACACTTTGACTAACTTGTTCACTGTATCTGCGTCATTTCAGAATTGACCCGCATCATAAAGCGTTAAAAATTCCTCACAGGAGCTTTAAATATCCTGTTTTGGACGAAGAATCAGAAGGATGATTTGATTTTCAAAACTGGTGCCAGCCTTAATTTCTAATGGGAAACATTCCATTCTCAGGACTCAATCAATCAGCAACCTCCGTTTGAAAGTATGACACATTGCAGAAGTGCTAAAATCTGCTGTTCGTGGATCCACTTGAAGGCAAATACACAGCAAGCCAACAAGTCAGTTTGTCAGCAGAAATAAGCAGGTACCGCCTGGTTCAAAAAACTGTCTCTGCGTGGATCGCTTACTTCACTAACAGCGTACACTGTATGAGATGTGAGTTCTTTTCTTACTCGGCAGTTTAGACGATAATAAGATTGCGAAATCGTCCAATCAGAGGCACAGATCAGCTCACTGACTGACGGAAGCCCTGTAGCTGTTAGTGTGGAGACTTATCACCCATCCTATTTCCAACAGGGCTGCGTTGTATTGCCATTTTTATTCTAAACTCATTTACAGAAACAGACGGATGACATCACAGAGACTGTGTCCATGTATTATACAGTCTGTGGACTAAATACAATAGCTACTCTAAAAGTCCAGCACAACACTCTAGGTCAACCACAGGTGAAGAGGGTGAACTTTTTTTATCTCTTTTTTTCTCTTTATCTCTCTCCCCAGAGAGAGACTTGACTCTGCTGTGTGTCAGACGTTAATTAAAAGGCAGGTTGTCCTGACGATAAATGCTGTGACAAATTAATTTTCTCTGTCTCTCTATGGGTGAACGGACTTTGCACCCCAGCTGTCCTCCCCCTCTAGAGTGGAAACACCTCAGGGAGTAACTGTGTGTCTGTGTGTGTGTGTGTGTGTGTGTGTGTGTCCATGTGATTAAGTGTTTGTGTACTGACGTGTGTGTGTGTGTGTGTGTGTGTGTGTGTGTAAGTGTGTGCATGATTCCCCAAAGGCCTAAACAGATTGGTGATGATGATGGTTTTACCTGCATGAGTGAGCTATGATAGCTTAAAAGCACACACTCACACACACACTCACTCGTATGAACTTACACACAGTATGACAACACAAAAACACACACCACAACAGTAATTTATGCACTACTGAACAGGAGCCCAAACTCCTGTTTCCATCCAAACAGTTGCTTTTTGTCTCCAACATGTTCATTTAAGGCAAAACAAGAAGAGCAGTGTCAGTTCCTCGAGTAAACCGGTAATTTGCTGAAATCCTTTTCAGCTCCACCGACCGATTCCTGGAAAATGACTTTGAAGAAATTTTAGACCCACTGAGCATTTGCCTAAATTGGAGGTTACACATGCATCAGTGCACATGTGCTGTGTTTACAGTACAGCTGACAAGAACAATCATTACGAAACTGCATAAACAAGAGCAGTGAGACAACAAAATACAAATCAGAGAAGTCAAACATGAAAAAATGATTTGAAGTTGCACCTATTTTAGTGTTAAGGTGTTGTGTCACGTGCTTTAGAAACATTAAAATGTGTAAGATAATAGAAAATAAGCTTTAACTGTGCAGGATGGATGATTAAGACTACAAGAGTAAAGTCATAAAACTGAAAAGATTTAAGTTATAGCTTCAGAAGACTGAAGCCACCAGAGATAAAAGTTGTAGAAATTGGAGGAAAAAGTCCTAATTTAGCAAGATTAAAATCATTAATTAACCAGAATAGTCATAATTTTACAAGAATAGGGTTGTAAGTTCAAGAAAAGGAGTTGTGAAGACAGGTTTTGGTTAATTATTTTACAAAATGTCATACAGGATATCAGACACAGGAGAAACAACTATATGTTTATTCATAAAGGAGCGGACTGATACAAAAAGATTCAAAAGTTCTCATGAATCTGAGCTTCAGAGCAAACATCACTGACATATTTTGGAAGCAGTATAGTTGAAAAGCTGTTTGACTGCCTACATAACCTTGACCCACATTGAGGCTGAATAAATCAGTACAAAACACTCACAGACACACTTGCAAATGAGGCCCAATTATCAGCTCCCCCTTCATCCCTATTTCTCCCTGCTCTTCTTTCATTTTTAAAAACCTCCTCACTCTTCTGTATTCCCTCTCCGTCCTTCCTCAGTCCATCCATCTCGCCTCGAGTGACCCAGTATCTAAATTCTGTTTCAGGACATGGTATTGTAGGTCCACTACACTCCACGGCCTTGTTCTCTTTACTCCCTCCCTGCAGTTTTTGTTCATGGCTGTACCCTGTAGTCATCTGAAAAAGCCTAAAAGAGGCCAAGAGAAACAAGGCCACAGTTTTAAACTGTTGTTTCTCGTCTCATACACAGGCAGAGTCTTCATTGCTCAAATACTCTGTGATCATCATAGAAAAGACTATAAATGAAATATCCTGATGATGGGTTTTCTGAATGCACAAACATACTTTTAATAGTACCAAGTTAAAAAAAACCATGTTTTGCTCACTTTGCAGAAAAAATGACTGAGTTTGGTATGAATGGGCTGAAACACTAATTAAAAAGGTAAAAAAAAATTCAGCAAGCATCTGTGATGATGGATGTTGGCTCATGTTGTCTGCACCAGACTTTCTGTAGTGTTTCGTTAATCTTTGATGATTCAAAAAACAGCCTCAGATACAGATGCTTTATACTATATCTCCCTCATATGCTTTTTTTCAGTCTCTCGAACATATTTGAATCAGCTTCAAAGTGTAGCCTCTACAGTACAAGAGTTCCAGCTCAAGACTCTGATGTATGCAAAGAGATTTCTTGGAAAATCATCCCCTAATAAGCCCAACAGATTATTACCCCTGTCATGAAAAACCAGTAACAAACCAGGATAAAACAACATTTAATGTGCTTGTGAAGACCCCTTGAATAAATTATGGAGTAATTTCAAAGAAAAACTTCATACAATTATTTATCAGTGGGATCAGTGAGAAATCTTGTCTTGATGTTCACTCAATTAATCTTCAAGAGATGCTTGAACCAGCTTCAACCCAATGACTACGAGATCTTATAAATCAGAGGTTACAGCACCCCATAAAGGATCAGAGGACAGTCCTGGGCTCAAAGATTCCCCTTCTTCTCCCCCTGTCTTTTTGCTTGTACATAAACCCATCGATTGCCTCTAATTGAGCAGAAAATGCTGCTCAGATCAGATTGATTCGCTCGATTGATCTGGCATGGACTCCGGCCCCAGCAGAACAAAATTGGACAGTCAGAGAAACGTATCCACTGAATTTTACTCCATTAGAGGAAAAGAAAAGGATCCCTGGGAAGGTTTGGGTGACTCATCTAGTTAAGTATCCAGCTGAATGGACAGTACAGAGTATAACTTTGTTATTAGATTAAAGTTTCTTCTACTGCTATAACATGGAAATTCACTTTTAATATAACCATGGTAATGGGTAGTTGTAAGTTGAATGGAAATATGTAGTGTATTTATCAAGGATGAGAAAACTTTCTCAGTTTTTAATGTTTTTGATACTCTATAGATGTTAGATTAGAATAAATCTTTAATGGAGAATAAAGAGAATAAAAACAGACTGGAATTTATTGATTTGTTTGCTTATTTTGCAAGATGCAAAGGGCATTCAAACATCCTTTGGTGACTTTCTAAGTACAGTATCACCTCCAGGTGATAGTTTAGGGCCTGTGTCCACTCTCAGGATCTCTTCCTTTTTTGCAGAAGCATTCTCTACAACCTTCGGATCAAAGCGCTTTTCACTTCCACTTGTTGTTGCTAGTTTGTTAGGAAACACCCTTTGGCCTCGTGGCTCATTGGACTATTCCTATCCCATTTAATAATCAAGGGCCTGTTTCCACCAACAGCATCTTTTGCCCAGGTAGTGCTCACAACTTCAATGTCAGAGTGACTCTCACACCCACGAGCTGTTGCTAAATTTTTAGAAGGCATCCTAACAATCCTTAGAGACCATTAAGTGGGTTTTATTTATGTTTGCAAATTGATTGGAAAATCATGTCATTAGCTGTAGCGCTACCCCTGAAAACTGTACCCTCAAAAACAGAACAACTAACAGTTTTTAATTCAGAGCCCTGTGACGGCAGTACCAAAAAAAAAACAAAAAAGAACAGTGCTCTCAGTATAACATGCTGTTGGCACAGGCTTTAACAGAAGATATCACACAAACAAACCAAACCTAGAACATCAAAGTGGGAGTGCACAACATAAACATTACAATTGAATAGTGCTCTCCCTCCCACAGAGTAACACTCCAAACATGCCCTCTCACTGTTGTGCCAGAGCCAGGGCATTAGGGTTAGCTAATGCTCCACTGATATTAAATAAAGATATTTTATTCATAGATGCCTTTTCAGCTCTCAAGGTCACCTTTCAAAGGCAGGGTTAAATAGTTAGATGGTTATTTATATCAGTTTAAGTTCAATAAATCAATGTTGCTGTCTCTAGCTCTGACTCAAATATGAATTGATTCACGTTCCCCCAAAACCCTGTATGTACATGTGTAGCTTTCTACTGTATTAAGCTGCTGAACTTTGGCATTTAAGGCTGTGGCACTGCTTTACTGACTGAGTTCTATCACGATTTCCTCTGACACTTTCTTTCTCCCTCACTTCACACTCACACACACACGTCCACACATACGCACAGCCCTAGTTACCCAGTCGTTATCAGCGTCAGCCAGTATGTCCCATAGCTCTTCTATTAACATTCAGACTGATAAAGCTCTTGCAAATCACTCCCAGTGCACCACATACTGACTGGCTTTAATGGGAAGAGGCATTGTGGGGAATGTGTGTGTGTGTGTGTGTGTGTGTGTGTGTGTGTGTGTGTGTGTGTGTGTGTGTGTGTGTGCGTGTGTGTGTGAGTGATTTGACATCTGGCTTTGGGATCCTCCCCGAAATTGGCTGGTTATTCCTTTCACATACAGTAAATTGTATTGGTTGTACTCCCAACATGAACTGTATAAATTTTATAGTCGTTTAAATAGGGATTTCAGTTAAGAGTAGCTTTTTTAATTTGGGGTGTCACGATGCAGCTAGAGTACATCAAGCAGAGGGGACAGGTGCAGATTGAGAAAAAGTATTTATCAAACAAAACACATGAACAAAAGTATGAAAACAGAAATCCAAAACTCTCTACAAACTCAAAAATCCACAAAACCTGTAACAGTGGCACTACCATGCTGTGCTTGTGCTGCCAAATCTGCTGATTGCCTGTCAACAAAATTTGCATCTACGACACCATTTTTTGTCATCAGCAGAGCTAACACCACAAAATAATATTGACATATTTAATAGATGAGTGGGGTTGATGATGCTTAATTCTTTTAGTTGGCAAAACAATCCCCAATAAACTGTAGGATGACATTATAGCTTCTCAAAAGTGAAGCCAAAACCATCAGAGCTCCACACATGGGATGGGTTGCATCATTTTTTACATCCAATGAAAGCTGATGTAGGAAAACATAGGGGTGGTTAATATCTAGGCCATCATGACTTCTTTCAGGACATTTTTCAGGAACATTTCTCATACATAAGAAAAGTATGAGAAGGATATCACAGTTGCACTGCTCCGAGGCATCTTTTTAACACAAAAAAAAGTCTGACATTTTTTTTTTTTTCAAAGCAAAAGCACACAAATTCAAACACTTGCTTTTAATGCAGCTCTCCCCAACGGTAACCTGAGGCACTGGAAGACAGCCATGATTTAAAGCCTCTAATTAAGTTGCTAACTGTGAATCTATTGCAATTCACATTTTCTCTGCACCCGCAGGAGGAGAATCACAGTAGATTTTTAAGATAGAGAGGAAGTGACTTTCAGGGAGGGGAAAACTGAGGTCATGGTGTGGAAGAGGAGGGCAGAGAACAGGAAGAAGAAATGAACTAAAATACCGGCTTTATCCAATGACACAATACTTTTATAGGGGAAATGATGTCCAAAGTAATAGTAGAGAAGCATGAGGGGGCACTTCCTGTGTGGACGGGCTAATTTATGGAGATGGTAAGCCTTTGCTTTTTTTTTTTTTCAGCTTTCTGCTTGGCACCACAGAATTAAAATCACAGTTGTTGGACTGGAGAATGGACCGGAGGGTATGGCACGAGCAGGCTAGGATTTGTCATTTCACAGCTGGCCAGGAAACGGCTGCAGTAGTGAAAGGCTGAATAATAAAAAGATTGGATACCCCTGAAAGGACAAACAAGATAGAGTTTTTTAAAAAAGGCTGGGGTACATGCAAACTCATCACTCACAGTCTGTAATGACCCAATTTTTTATAGGTCAAGGCTATTGATTAGTAATTGTTGCATGGACTACTTAAGCTTGTGGCTATTACTCTTCTATCCCATAGGTGATGTCAGATTATCTCTCCTGATGTTCCAGTTGATGTTTTAAAGCAGTCTAGAGGAATGTAGCAGATGAAGACAAATGAATAGTCAGTTGTTAGTTGATGTACTCTGATTTTAGAATTGATGCCGCAGCATTTTGACATCGTAAAAAGCAGCTTAGTCAATCATCCTGCATTTCCAGGTTGCTCCTGCATAAGTACTTAGTAAGTGTTCGGGAGCTTTAAACCTGGTTTAGCATAGAAATGGGACATTTCGGTTGTTGTTGTTGTTTCATACTTGATCACAGCAACAGTAATGGACAAACTAATGCTATTTCAAAGTGCATTTATCATCCCTCTGGAAGTCCCATTTTGTCCAACTGTAATGGTAGTTGACTTGAATTGACCCAAACCCATTTACTCTATCCCCACACGGATCAGCCTCAGTTCTCCTCCCACTCTCTGACCAGAGGCCACCTTGAAATGTTTTGACCCAGACACTGACATTGATTCATCCTGGTTTATAATCATAACCCAGTTTCACCAACACCCACCAGTTTTTCAGGTTGTGCCAAAAGAAATCTTTACAGTAACTTTTGCGTCTCATACAAAAAAACTGTCCTCTTTACCTGACCCTTATTTCATTCCATTTCCATACCCACTAGCAAGACAAGGTGTTGGATGTTTTTTTCCATCGTAGACATTTGCCTGTTGTTTGCAGGGAAAGTCAAGTATACCAACCCATTCTGTCTTGGAGTCCAGTTCACAAAGTCTTAATATTCAAGCTGAAACACATGCAGTTTGCTCTTGTGTTGTGTCTGACTGAAAGAGGAGCTGTTAGCATCTCCACTCTGCTTTGTGCAGAGTTGTGATGCACATTCTCATCTGTAATTGAGTTGATATCAATTATATTTAAATAAAACAACGTGAAACAGGTCCCAACCATCGTCAAAGTTATGAAATGGCACAATGTAATCAATCATAAAATAGTGTAAATTGATTGTATGTGCAAACACTTCTTTTGGGTAGCCAAATCCAGATTTACTGTCACGGTCACTGCAAAGTTTAAATGCAAATTTGATCAAAAGTAATGCAAAGTAGTTCCCACCAACTCTCCAGCAGATGGTTTAAAAGATTCATTCAAATCATGTGTGCCAACAGACATCAATGTTTGTAAAAATAATGTATTTTGCCTAAAATGAATGCATAATTACTTATTTACATACAGGCAAACAACTGGAGTACAGAGACGCTGTTTGCTCTGCTGAGCAATTTGAAAGCATTTTACTGTTGCTTGCACTTTGTGAATTATATGCTGTCTTCTTGTTTCTTTCTCCGAGGGTTTAGTCATCACAAAAGCTTTGTAGTCTTTTGCTAATTTGGGCCCTGACTATTTTTCAATCAGTATTCCAACAGTTTGGTTAAAAGCAAGCCTCATTAGTTCAACATTTAACTGGGAGTGAGCGACACCCCTGTGCCTCCTGTTAGTGAGTTTGATTCTCCAAACTGACGTCGCGTACCAAGGCAGTTTTTCAAACTCGTCTCAATTCTCTTGGCTGTTGAGAAAAAAGCCAAATGAGACCACAGAGCACAGTGAGGAGCTGAAACTCATTATTGTATCTGTGGTTCATTGTTGTTGGTTAATGCCTGGTGTCTGAAGTCTTCGGTCTTTGGTTCTTATATGTTCAATTCTTGGCCATTCTTAAAGTGTGTTAGAATAATATAGCAGAATTCTGCAGTGCAAAGAAAGTTTATGAACGTATCAGTGGGGTTTTAATTTAAAAGACAGAATGTTTTGTTTCATGCAGTGAAATAAAAGGCTGCTAGTAAAAGTGGTGAAGAAATTGGGCCAGCAGGACATCTGCATCACCAGTCAAACACAACAGTGGCCTCCTGTCAAATGGACTAATACAGTTGTACTCCTCTGTATGCCAGTGGATGAACGCCAGCTTTGGGAGCCCAGTGCAGAAAAGAGAGAGGAACAACAATGAGTTTCCATCGGAAAACAGCCATGTAGTTCATTTCACTCTAATTGGAGCAGCGGCAGCTCCCTGACCCGATGATTTAATTTGGTTTACAATCATGAATAATTAATCATTACTTATTTCAATCACAGTTTATTCACTGTCAAGTTTTATTGAACGCGAGCACAGTGAGGAGTCAGACTAATTGATGAATTTCAGTTTCTTGGACATAATGATCCTAAATGATTAGAATCTGTTTGTTTCTTTGCCAGTCTTGCCCTGTGGCAGTTTGGAATTTTAAAAACGAGTCTTGTTGCTTTCACGTGGCTGTTACAACATTGCTCCCCAGAGTCTGGAAGGATAATAACTGAAAAGTGTGTTGTTAAAGACGATGTATGATTAACAAGCCATGAGCTACCTCCTGTTCCAAGTTTTACTTGACAAAATAAAACTATTGCAGCTCACCCTTCACTTTTCAGAATCCCTTAAGGTTGTGTTTTGGACTTTAATTAACCTGTTAAAGGATTATTGTTCAATCTATTCAAAAAGTTTAAATAGTCAATTTGGGTTAATCCCCACTCTTTTATTTTACCCAAAGTGCATTAAGTACTTTGACAGCTCTGGTTTTTAAAATACATTTCTAATTCTTTATCTTCCAGAGACTTCCAGACAGCCTGGAAGAAATCATATTAAACACACCCTGTCTTTCTGTCTCCAGTATTATTCTTTAAAAAGTGCTTTTCAATGGTTTGTGTCTGTTGGATTTACGCAGCAGCTTTTCCCTGCTGTCTTTGTTTTGTTCTCCTTAACAGGGATTTTGTGTTTTCTCACAGCGGGGCTTTGGGAGGGATTGGGGTGGACAGGGGTGAGTCATTAAGATGTGTGTTTACCTCTCACACCCTACCAAGAGAGGAGATTTAACATGCATCGCAGGGTTTATAAAAGGATTGAAGGAGATGGACGTGTGAGTGAAAGGAAGCCGAGGCAGCAGAGAGTGGAGTTTTCCTCTCCGTGACTTTCTGTATGTTTGGGATTGTTAGTGAATACAGCAACCCAGCTGAATGACTATGTTATCATCTTATCAACTAAACAGTAAGACTGATTTTAAGCAATCTGGTTGTCATCTCTGAAAGGGACATTTAACATTTATAATCCTTAATGACAAAAAAGTAAAATTATGAGCCGTTTTCAGTGCAGTTTTGATTACAATTTTTGGTTTGGTTAGTATTTCCTAATATTTTTCTCAAGTTTCATATGGGCATCTACAATGATTAAGGTATTTTGTAAGTAAGTGTGAACATACATGTAACTTGCTTACATTACAGGGAGCTGTGACAAATGAAATATATTCTAACTGGGTTTTAATGGGGGGCAACAGTAGCAGAAAAGTAAGGTCATGACATGGCAGAAATGACTGCAGTGAGTCGCAAAGTAAAAGGTACATTGATTTTCTTTAACCAAGTGAAGTATAGTTCAATGGAATTGAATGGTTAAAAGTTGACCTGTCTCAACCAGTTGGCTAAAAATGGAGTTATTTAGAATCACAAGTCTTTTAAGTTTTAGTAGAAGTCAAGGAGGAAGAAGTTGGTATGTTTTTAATTGTTTATTGTTTTATAGCAGAAATCCACAATAATAATAATCAATTGTGGGATTTTGTAGAGGTTGGTAGTAACGGCAAATAAATTATCACAAAGTTAAAAAAATATTCAACAAGCTATAGATTTTATATTTGAGTTTTAACAGTAGTGAACAGCAAACTCCAACTTATTTTGAGTGACTTGTAGATATCTCGAATTAAACTCTTCATGCGTCATTACGAAAGTAGCAGTGTTGCATTTAACTCCTAATTGAAACAAGTAAGTGCACAGCCGATGTTACTTTCTGTGATATAGTATTAACATAGAGTACCATGAACATACCAACAGCAAACTTGTGTTCAGGTAATTGTAGACTTTAAGATTCTGTTGTAATCTGTACAGCAAATAAAGTTAACAAACGCTCTGCTCTGTATTTAATCAGGGATTTTTTTTCTGGCAGCAGTTGTGTACTCTGACCCTGTGTGCGTCTCTCTGATGCTGCTGCTGTGGTCCTCTCTGTGTTTGGTTGACTTGATTAAATCCATGGTGTAATGGGAAACAAATTATGGCTTGTGCAGCATGATGAGTTGAAGGGGGGATAATTAGTATGTTCATGCACCTCTCTGAAGAGCTGTGTGTGAATGTGTGTGTGTGTGTGTGTGTGTGTGTGTGTGTTTGTGTGTGTGTGTGTTTGAGTGTTTATGGCCCTTCTCCCAATTCACACCCCTTCTCCTCCTCCTTCTTTTTCTCATTTGCTGGATGTGTCCCAGGTGTGCGGTTCATGTCCGCATGTCCACTTGTAGCAGCACAGACTTCCTGCTGTGCGCTTCGTAGTGCGCTGAATTGCTAATGCTGTGTATTCACAAGGAAGTTGTTGAAGCTTTGCCACTAGAGGCATCAGTCCTTGGCTTGGAAGTGATCTGTCAGTGGTTGTAATGATCGGACACACACAGCATGTCCTGGTCTGGGTCCTCTGTCCTTGTCAAGCGTAGCAAGGGTCTGTAACTCTTGCATTCAATTACAGTTTCATTGTTACTGCAGGCAACAAGAGGTGAGAGGGAAGAGTCCTTCAAGTTTGATTGACAGATAGAAACAGGCAGGGATGAGATATGCTTGTGGGGTAAAAAAAAAAAACAGGAGCAAAAGCATCCACAAATAAAACAGATGGAGCGTGCTGTCAGGTTGTAGTGTCGCTAATGTAACTCACTCTGTATCCGTTTTCAGAAGTCACTCATAAATGTCACAAGCAGAAAATGACAAATTTTACAGCCTTACTAATATAACAGGCAAATTGCGAGAACATTTTAGTCACAATTCAAAGTATGACTGCTGAGTCACCGAGAGTTTTAGAGTGACTTTTTGAAGATTTATCGCCTCTTTCAATTCATCAGGGTTTTCTGTTTGCTGATGAATACGTGACTCATTCCTGTTTTTTTGTGTGTGACTGCCTACAGATTTGATGGTATTAATGAAAATCAAATACACACGGCTTACGATGAGATCAGGGGACTCTTTGTGCCTCAAAAGAGTGTATGATAATGCCAAAATGGGTGTTCGATTGCTCCCCATGCAAACTATGTATCAACTCTTTTCTTCTCCCTTTTCCTACGTCTCATGTCTCCAATTTTACAAGTGGAATTTCATTTTTTAAAAGTTTAGGGGAGGTATGCTTTACCCTCTGCAGGTCTCTGCTTTCCACTTGTGAAATGAAAGGGCTTGTAAAATCAAAACCATCCAACTCAAACTCTCAAACAATTTGAAACAAGCAGTTTCTAACACACCAGCTTTGATTGTTTCAGTTTAAAACCTCTCCCTCTCTTTCTTTTTCTTTCCATCCAGTGGTATTGGCAGAAACTGGCCCTGGGCATCGGGCGGCAGCAGCATCCTGGCGGAGTACGGCACCCTGCACCTGGAGTTCATGCATCTCAGCAAACTTTCAGGAAATCCTGAGTTTGCACAGAAGGTGAGAGACACAAATGAAAAGATGATATTGGTTTTTCCACTGTGAACAGCAGCGTTTGTGCAATATTTCCACTTTCACCTCAGATGTGTTTGCTGAAATAGTTTTCCAAAAAGTAACGAGAAGGGAATAGAAAAAACTGAACGAGCAAGATTCTTCATGCTTTACTTGTCCTCACAGATGATGATTTTTTTTTTAAAGAAATGTCATTATCTTTCAAAACATTGCAATCATTGGATTCAAATCAAACTTTACCTAAGCTATGTCTGGATAGGTAGCAATGCCAGTAACAAACATCTGGCCATTGTTGCAAGTATTGATATAGTATTTGCTTGAAGAGGTAATGAGAAAGTTTGCACTGCATCTTTAAAATTATTGGAAGGAGAATCACAGTTTTGATGATGTAATTTGCTTTGGCAGGCACAAAACTGTTTCTCACACATGAAAAAATAACTTTACCAAAGTGCATATTTTTGTTCTAGCACCGATTCTTCAAACATTTCCCTTTTTTGACTGCTAAATTACTGACATCTGCATATATCATCTCTGCAGATGTGTTTTAACTGAGCTTTACTTGACCGATTCGTTGTTTCTTTTTTCCGTCATCAGGTGATGAACATCCGGAAAGTACTAAATCGTCTGGATAAACCTCAGGGGCTGTACCCCAACTACCTGAACCCCAACAGTGGCCAGTGGGGCCAACGTAAGTCATCCTCACCTGCAGTAACATTCTATCATTTTTCTCCAGCTTTGGTCAGGCTCCACACTTGGTACCTATGAGAGCACCTTTACCTATACCTATACATTGTATTACAACCAGAAATCATGAAGGGCAGTGTTGAGAAGTGTCGCCAAAAGTTCAGGTTAGACAAGGAAAACACGAAACAGAATACTTTTGAAAATGCGAAGACTGAGAAAAGTTTGTGCAAGTTGGTTGGAAACTTAAAACCTACAGCCGAACTATTCAAATTTTTTTCAGCTTAAAAGTCACTGAGTGTGATCAAATATACTCGAATAATTATTATAGACTAATGAAATCACACCTCACCTGTCTCTCAGGTGTCTCTGGATACCAGATGATAAGTGGTCAGTTTTCTGCAGTGTTATGTGCTGCGTAAACATCACCAAACTGCTTATTCTCAAGGAAAATGTTCTCCATTAGGGGGTGATATGCGGAAAATATAACCAGATATTTTCGCAGCAGGGTCATGATCTGAAATTTCATCAGGAATTTTTTCCATGATTGCTGTTTTGACCTGCAAACAGCATTTTTATATGTCTTATCCTGAATTCTGAACTATTTTTATGCACCAATTTCTGCCCCATTTCATAACTTTGATCTATTCTCGTGTCCTCTAATGTGTGTTCTGAACTCTGGATGTTCATAAATCACATTCTCACATCATCATGATAAAAACATTCATAAGAACCAACAGCAATTCAAAACAACTCAACTGTAGAGTTCTTGAGTTTCTGACAAATGTATAAACTTTATAACGTTACTGGATATATTGTTCTTGTAAGTAATCCCGTTATTTTTTTCTTTTTTTAACAAAAGGATAACAACACGGCCAAGTTAAAAAACACCAAAAAAGGCGAGAAGTGAGCATCTGATCACACAGTCTGCTCTGATATAACGGCTGCAGGCGGAGAGTTTTTCCATGTTCACGTCGTTCCGAAGCTCACTGAGCCTAAACCATCCGTCTGTCTGATTAGTGAAATGAATATGCGAGAGAAGACAAGTATTCCTACGTTTTGATCTAAAAGTTATGCCTGTAGAGCAATGTTAAAGGGTTTTTGAGCAGTGTATCCGTGAAAGTATTTCACGGATAAACTCTTGCAGCAGCTGCAGGCTCCACTCTGTGTGATCACGTGACACACTCTAAGATTTGCAGAAACACGCAAACTTAGTGTTTCTCAAAGGCTGATTCCTCAGGAACCGTAAAAGATAGCAGAAAAATTAAAACAATGAAAAATCGTGGAAAGATATGCGCACATTTTGGTGCAAGAATGATGTCTGTGTGTGCAGGGATGCGGAAGCTGTTCAGTCTAAAAGTTGAAAAACTCTTGGATTTCTGCAAATTTTTCACTTCCATTCATTTTTTGGGCTGAAAAATATTTTTTCTACAAAAAGTATAAATGTAAGACCTTAGAAAAATACAAGCCAACGTCTCCTGAACATGCTGCACAGCATAATTTTTTTGTGCAAATCTGTGCAAATTTGTAGGAGGAGAAGCGTGCCAAAAAATGTACGGAAGAAAAAGTTGCTGAATAATAAAATACAATATCAATATGTTGAAATGCTGTGTCAGCATTTCAACATGATTAGCTTAAAAGGCAAAGATGAAATAAAGGGGAAGGCAGGGAATAATGAGCATTTAGGTTTGCATAGTCAAGACAAATACCATGTGTTCTTCATAGACTTATGTTGCTTCACCAGTCTCAAAGTTACTGAAGCTGTCTTGTTGTTATTTTGTTCATGGATATTCTCTCGATATGTTTGTGCACTGAACAGAAAATATAAATGCACATAATATTGGTAATAGATCTATTTATGATGAATTGGTCCTGTCAGGAAAGATTGCCACAGTGAGACACGTGTTGTTTAAAGGCTCTAATGTCACATCCACTTATTTTCTCATCACTTTTTCCACTTGCACCTTGTTAACGCTCTTTACATCTGTGCAACCTGTTATTTACCCATGTCACTGTCAAGTATTTTCACCCTCACTCCACCCCCTGTACCTGTCTTTAACATCGAGTGTCCATCCACGTGTCTACTTTCCTACAAGGTTGTCGTAACAGGGTGTAATTTAGTGTCCATTATCAGACCCTTCAAAGCGAGGAGCTGAACAGGTAATGACGATAATGACAGAGAAAGGAGAATATGAGGAAGAGGAGGAAATGAGGGTGTTCAGGAGAAGAGGGAGACAAACGTATAGAAGAAGTTAAGAGGCAGAGTTTATGACAGAGATCCAGCGGCAAAAGCCTCCTCGACTGTCGACTGTCACATGACCAAAGCAGCTCAGTAGATATAATGACTGTGACATTTGCAAGTGCTCAGAGAAGAGCTGGATATCAGAATCTGTTTTTTCTCATTCTTAAAGCTGGTGTAAGTGATTCTTGACCGCGAGGAAGCAGAACTGGACAATTTGCTTGTGATATGCGCTATCATGGTCAAAAGATCAAATCATTAAGTCTCAAAAAAGATGTACACTGCAAAAACAGGAAATCTAAGCAAGTCATTATGTCTTATTTGTCGTAAAAATTGTCTTATTGTTCTTAATTTGAGTCACATGAGTCATAAAAATGTCTTATTTCAAGTTTTTGTAAGACAAAAATGATGTGTAAACTGCTTGTAACAAGTCAAAAAAATCTGCCAATGGGATAAGACGAATTCACTCAGGAAGTTTCTTGAAATTAGAAAGATGTCTTAAAACAAGAATCTTTTATCTTATCCCATGGGCAGATTTGTTTTACTTGTTACAAGCAATTGATGCCTCATTTTTGTCTTTACAAACTTGAAATTAGACATTTTTATGACCTTGTCTAGTAAATGTGGCTCAAATCGAGAATAGTAAGACAAATTTTACTAAAGATAAGACATAATTGCTTGCTTAGATTTCAGTGTTTGCAGTGTATGGTCTCAAACTAAATACAATCTCTCAGAATAATCTCTGATGACCAACAAAAGGTGTTTGCTTGGATCAGTTTCAGAGGAGATTGTAACTTCAGTCTGGGATTTTTAGATCATTACTTGATCAAGATGATTCTTGGTGTCTCCCTCATGTCTCTGATGAAAACCATCATAAATTTAAAAGTTGAGCGAAAGATGTTAGTGATTTGTATTATCTGTTAAGGGATTTTTGTTCTACTTTTGCAGAATTTTAAAAGGCAGGTAAATCCATCTAAGACATAGAGATTTGTGTCACCAATGATAGAGACTCCAGTAAGTCACTTAACTCCTCTGATCCAATCATAAAATCCAAATTAGTTTGTTTGTACATTTCGAAATAAGGCGAATCAAGTCTACAATGGAGGCTGATTTTAACTTTATCTACCTGTTATCTGGGGGGATAGATTACCATAAAGAAAAATTGTCAGATTATCAGAATTCTAAACATATCATGTTAATCTTCTGTTTGATATATTTAAGACCCAAACGCCTATAACTGAATGTTAATACCAAGTTTTTTCACCATTTAATTCACTTAGTCTCAGTTCCTGCCAAGACCTTTCAGTTTTTGTTGATTTTGGCGCCCCCTCTGGACAAATTCACACTTCTTATCATACTTTTCTGATCTTGTCCCAAACACAGAATGTTAAACTACTGCTTATCAGTAACATTTGCTTGTTTATAATAACTGCTCAATTTAACTCCAAAAGCCATAATATATGTACTATTTGAGAAGTTGTGTGCTTAAAAAAAATCAATTCATTCGAGTACTTTCCGTCATTACTTTTCAAACCAAAGTCCAACTTCCTCACAATCTCAGCTCAGCTCTTAAACTAATTCCTGACTTTTTCTTGGCAACTTCGAACAAATAGTTCCCACAACTATGAAACCCTGCGGTAACTACACAAACCAGCAACAAAAGAAAACATTCCTCTTTCCTGAGGTGTTATCTTTTCAACGGTCTTGTCAGAGATTTTCAAAATTGGGTCTAAAAAAAATTACATTCTTTGAAACTATTCTTTTGCATACAAAAGACTTGGGAAACAGCATGTTCTTAGTCATTTTTTTTTCAATGTGAGACTGTGGAAAGTGAACCAAGGGAAAAGAAGGTGTGTAGAGGTGTAAATAGAGAAATTCAAATCAGTGCAAACTCGTATCAGTGTTTCTGAAGTCATCTGAATGAGCTTTTCTTTTCCTTCATCTTGTGTTTTGAAATTAATGGAACTTAATTTTTTCTCATGCCCGATTCCTTTAGTATCAGTTTCTACTTGTTAGTGTTTGTTAAAGCTGCGCTGCTCTATATAAAATCAGGGCACACTTCTCTTGAATCCCACATGAAAGTTGTTGCGTTGACTTAGAAATGCTTTGATCCAGTTTTATCATTTATCTACTGAAAGGCTTTAGAGTTTATTAGAACACTTTCTAGCGCTGTTTTTTCACTCTCAGCCAGTGATTTAAAGGCCTGTTAGCATTTGTGATGGTTAAATATGGACCTGCACCTCTGCTCGACTGACTTTAATTATCAGATGAATAACATCACTGGAAGCACATCCACAGTTATAATTGTTGGCATTTAGCTGACACTCTTGACCGTAGCCCCAAACTGTGTTTTCATCCCAGAGTTTTATGCAAATAGCGACATATTCAATTAGGCATGCTAAATAAAAAACAGCAAGTTTGAACAGAAATGCTTTCATGCTTGTCTGAGTCACAGAGCTTTTTTAAACATAGAAGAAATTACGCAATAGTGATGGGAACACATTTGTTGAATAAATCATGACCTAGGGATGTTTGCAGCCTGATGTTGTCTGAAAAATCTCTCTCAACCACAGCCTCACAGAAAACTCTCACCATGTCTTCCATGTACTAAATGTACCAGGGATGTCCCGAAATGACCAAGTGGATTCAGCTGAACGGAAAGTTCAATTCTGACATGCCAACTTCTCTCAGGGCAGAAAAATAGTCTGAAAACCATCAAATCTAGAACACACTTAGACACTAATTCACAGAGCATGTGAGTAAACTACATAGATTTGGTTTGAAAGATTCATCAACCTTTGTCCGTGAGAAATGAAACCCATGTGAAAGTGCTGAAAAGTGGAGTTCTCTGAGATTTCTGCTTTAGGCTGGCTGCAGAAACTCCAGAAACCACATACACACCAAGTCACAAAAGCTCATTTTACCGCATAAGTACACATGGAAACAAAAAGTGACTTGGGTTAGAGTACCTTATTTTTCTGCCAGAACTTCTTTTGTACAACCCAATGTTTCTAAAGTTATCAAAGTTACAAGTTTTGCCTTTATTTGGGCATGATGCATCTGGTAGCTGTCTGCAAAGAGGCTAAAGGTCCACCTCCCTACCTCATCTTAACTCAAACAAAGCAAGACTGAGTCCAATATGACTTCGAAACTCTGCACCATAAACAAATGGGTGATGTCATGGAGACTACATCTAAAATTAATGTTACCTGCAACCTGTGCTTGTTTACATCCAGGTAGTAGAACATTGTAGGATTGTGTCAGGAGCCAGTAGCAACATGAAAACAGCTGTACTGTCACTATCACTGAGTTTGAGCTTCTATGGTTCTTCTTCATGAATGTGGGCAAAATGGATCATTATATCAAGAGGCGGATTGGTACCACATCAGAACTGATTTGGGCGTTGTGCTGGACCGCCGTGTTGAGGAGGAAGCTGAGCTGGAGTAATAAACTCTCTATTTATCAGTCCGAGTACCTGGCCTTTCATTATGGGATGTGGGTTGTGGCCAAAAGGTCTCCTCTACGAGTTTTGACATCAGGAGGAGCTCAGAGTAGAGCCACCACTGCTGCTCATTCAGGCATTTGAAAAGGGCACCTCCCTCTGGGGGAAGAATCCAGGGCAGACCCAAAGCGAGATGAAGAGGTTATAAATCCTTTCTGGCCTGGGAGCACGTCTGGATCCCTCAGAAGAAACTGGGTAACATTGCTGAGGAGAGAAATCTGGGAGAACTTGCTTAGACTGATGTCCAGGTGACCTGATCTCTGGTAATCGGTTAAAACAAATCGATAAAAAGATGCTATTTGACTACTAAGATCCAGGACTCTTTTCCTTGGTTGGCTGTTTACAGGTTACTCTTGGTTTGAAGCATCCTGCAACTGATCGCAAACCCCTGACTCAAGACAGAAATGTCCCTTTCTAGTCTTCTGTGCAACATGTGAGCCCAAAGGGTACAGTCCAGTGTTGTAGCTAAGTGATTAGGCCAAAAGAGGGGGGACGAGGATAGACCTTATGCATCCCTGATGAATCACGAAGATGATTAATTTTACTCCTCTTGGTGGTCATTTGATGCTTGCCATCAGAGATTTGCTTACCTAGTTTGGATTCAATCTGGCATGACTACCCAATCACCATATCACCATATATCAACCCTACTCACTGAATATAGCAGCAATGGCAGCAGCCTAATGCAACTTTTCATGACCAGCTGAAAACTCCTCATAAAGTATTGAAACAACTATTTAGGACTATTTTTGAGTCTTGGTATGGATATGCCAAAGTGCACTGAGCTTGAAAGGCGTCCACTTTCCTTTATTTTAAGAGACAATAGACAGCCACTACCCTTGAGACCTTGAACAAAAGATCAATCAATTCTGTCTGTGCTTTAAACTCTGCATTAGAAACATGTCCAAATGTTATTTTGTTCTCACTTTTCATAAGCTCCATAATCAGACAGCTGATGTTTTGCTCAGCAGAACTGCGCTGCTTCATTTTAAGTGCATCGTCTCTTTCCATTGCGGGCCGCTCATGTTCTCGGTCTAATACTGCACTCACTGAAGGTCTGGTTCTCTTAACAGCTCAATACCAAAACCATCTTTACTGCCAGCCTCCTTTTCTCCTCACTTCAAGATGATCACAGCTGACATTTAATCTCTGCGCTCCACACACGGGGCCGGACTCTGTTAATGACACATGCATATGGATGAGCCATCACTGACAATCAGCAGGGCAGATACACAAGAGTAGCCCGGCCGACTGGAGGCTCACATGCACATAATAACGTAGTAAATCACAGAGTGCAGATATGTTCCCCACATATATAACACAAACATCTCCCTCCGCGCCATGTGAGGGTGATCTATATGTTCCATGGATGTGGAAGACCTGTGTGTTTGTGTGTTGTATCAGTCGTGTTCATCTTTGTGTTTTCAGATCACGTGTCTGTGGGTGGCCTGGGTGACAGCTTCTATGAGTACCTCCTGAAAGCCTGGCTGATGTCTGACAAGACTGATGAAGAGGGGAAGAAGATGTACTATGATGCTCTGCAGGTACAAACTGTCACACATACACACACATACACATCAGAAAACTGCTTCAGTTAAAGGTTCAGGTGGCTTTGACACTTGAAGAATGACACAAATGAACAATTTATTCTTAGTTTTTTTCACTGACTTCAATCAACCCACGGCAGCTATTTATAAGCGTATAATTTCCTAAGCTTCTAACTTTGAGATCTGTTTTCTATGCAAACGAAACATGATAATTTTAGGGTTCTACCTTGAGTTGAACATGGGTTTTTTTTGTGGATTTTTCTTTTTTAAAACAGATTGACAGTACTGTGGGAGATGTGTTGGATAGGTTTAACTTTTTATGATGTTTTATACTTGGAAAGAAAGCTCTCTTGAAGCTCTGGCATAAAGCTTACCTGCCCAGGGGCTAAGGCCAATGAAATCACTGTAAGTGTATTAAAAGCTCTGTGAAGACTTTATCAGTGAACTTGAAATAGTCTCCCTTTAATATATTTTCTCGTCCACAATCCACAAGGTGAAATGAGATAATCTGCGCCAAAATTGGATATTTTCAAAGTTTCCATGGTCAGGTCAGATTTTTCTCAGGAGAACATGAATCCATTTATGTAGACTGAAATTCTCTTTGATGATGCTCCACCGGTCAGCAGAGTTTAAATAGTGAGAGGCAAGATTCATCCTTTTTCTTCAAGAAAAGGATTCTGACTAAAGATGTTAGTGCCAAACATGTTGCAATTCCTCTTTTTTTTTATCTCAACGTTCCGGTGTGCAGCTTGCAACCTGCACAGGAGAAAACCAATGCAATCAACTCTTTATCTCTGCATGCCTCTCTGTAAGACATATGTTTTGATTGATCCACCTCCTCTTGTCTCTGTAATGAGGCTGTAAAAAGTCCATCCTGTAACAGGACACCTACACCACCAGCCTGTCTTTTTTTTTTTTTTTTGTCTGGGAGAGAGCGTTCTTATTCGCTGCATTTCCTTGCCAGTGTTTGTCCCTCCTGGTGCCAGAAACATGCCAAATTCAAGGGCAAAATAAACCTGCAGAAAGATGCTGTTTTCTTTTTCTGAACTCCTACCTTCCCTGTAGGGTTTTTCAGCCATAGAGTTTGGCATCTTTTCAGCTTCTTTGGGGACAAATGGTCAGACAGATTTCTGCACAGTCGGATGTCATTCTGGGATTCAGAGAGACATTAGGGATATTTTAGATAGATATTCAAAGTTGAATCAATGGATGCAGCTTCGTGACTCTGTAGATAGAGATGGATCCATCACCTCTTTATCCTTGCATGCTTTGCCAAACTTGACACATTTTAGACTGTTTTTGTAAGATTGAATTTGGAGTCAAAGGTTCATCTTGTTTTTGTCTTTGTAAAATGTGATAGGAAACTCTCTATCAGAACTGGAGGAAGATGCACAAACTCAATCTTTGACTTAATTCTTTCAGGAACAGAGCACAAACATGCACCATAGAGGAAACACAGAAGTGTTGTAGATTTGTATAGTATTTTGTCTTCCTGACAAGAAGTTAAACCTATATCC
This sequence comes from Thalassoma bifasciatum, assembly GCA_008086565.1. Classification (NCBI taxonomy): domain Eukaryota; kingdom Metazoa; phylum Chordata; class Actinopteri; order Labriformes; family Labridae; genus Thalassoma; species Thalassoma bifasciatum. The sequence goes on along the minus strand of RPOG01000229.1, from coordinate 273,578 downwards.
CCCTTGCATCAGCTCCCAGGACTGTGGCAGTCTTACTTGACCTTTGCACCCCCATCTTTTAATCCTCTCTGAATAATAAAACTCTAGGCGCCATCCTGAGACATCTATCACAGTCCTTCACCCGAGGATGCAAGTGTGTTTAATCTCTCAATGCTCTGTTTTACAACCATCCTCAGTTCCTCCTGAAAGTGCAACTCTCTGACTTAGAAATCTAACTTATGCGGGGTTTTTTTACTTTGAATCAGATGTTCTTTCACCTCTTTTGAGGACATCCACAACCATCATCATGAACCCCAGTACGCTATTGCTTAGAATTGTTTCACCAAAAAGATCATTGGGTATATTTTAGCCAATATAAAATACCCAATGAAAGATAATTCCCATCATAAATATTAAAGCAGAACCATGCATGGCAAAGTGACAGACTCTTCTTTCACTTGTCCATATATTGAGTATCATAAAATGAAAAAAGGTATCATTAGCAGACCAAAAAGAAAGGTTCTAAAAGTGGTGAAAAATCAAGCAGTCGTCAATGGAAAATTCCTTTAAAAAAACACAAAAAAACCCCAGAACAATTGAGCTAGAAACTTTTTTGTTGGTCTTTACATTCATTGAACAAGTAAGCCTTGTCCAATGAAGGTTATAAGAAAAAAATTACTTTTTCCCAGTAATAAATAAATAATGGTAAAAAACATTTTACCCCTTGAACACCAATGCGGGGTGAAAATCACCCAAACGTGCCTGTTTAAAAAACAGAGATGGGTGCAGGAAAACATGGGCACTTTTGATGATGTCAGTAAGTAATATGAGTGTACCCAAGGACCCATGACACTCAGACAAGCGCAAATTAGAAAATCATGTAAATACATTTGCTTGGGTGAAAATCACCTGGCAACAGTGTCCAAGAGTTAAGCAGACTGACGTCAATCAAAGCACCTTCACTCTGGAGGCTTCACCCTCTATATCCTCAAAACGAGCCAAGAGGTATTTTCACTACTTGAATACACTGAAAGACTTTCATGCCAGCACTGAGAGAAAATAAACCAAAGTAACATCACAAGACTTCACGGAACAGCGACTGTGAATACCGTATCCTACAGCAGTGGCGTGCTCTTATTCCACCTACCTCCCATTTTCCCACCTGGTACCTGGTTCCAGTTTAATTGACGGCCGTAATCGTACTATGAGATTATAATTTCTCATCTGAAAGCAACATCTGTGAATGCTGTTACTTTAGTTTTTATCAAATCATGTTCTAGCACTCATGCTGTGAGCCATAATTTCCAATCTGTTGCTCCTCTACCTCTTAGAAGCTACTGTCTATATCAATTCCAGTAAATCTGTTTGTGATACTATCAGAAACTAACATGAGCAGCCTGTGCTGTCTAATTTGAAGATGCTCTCACTGAACGGATTAACTCAAGGTGGAAACATGCTGTTTACAGATCCGGAGCTTCATGGATTTCCTCCATCTCTTGTGCCCCCTTTGAATTTTAATACAGGCCCGTGTGATAATAGTGGAGACAAACATGAGTCAGCTTTAAGTATTGAAGGGTGGTCTTGCTGCTATTTATTTGCCCCTGCAGGAAGGAGATGGTTCGAATAACCTTGAAACCTAAAAGTAGTGCTCAAGAGATAATAAGGGGAACATTTTCATGCCAAAATGTTTAAATATTTAGTGTTTCTCTTTCAGTTGTCCACAGCCAGATAGTGAGTTTGTGCAGCTGGGAAGATAATAGTACAGAAAGAACTAAACAAACTTTTGTATAAGAGGATGAGAAACATTGAACAGATGAATCTACAGTAACAAACGCCGTCTCCTATGCAGACAGATTTCCTCCGTTCAAACAAAATGTCAGTCCAAGTCGTGGTACAAACAACGGGTCCCAGCTGGAGTAAGATTCTTCTCTGATAAGTTTTCTGTAATATGCTGGGGAGCAAATTTAAAACATGGAGTCTTTAAATGCTGTATGAAACACTCGGGGGATACTTTACCCATAATCCCTTTAAATCTTTGAGGATTACAGACATTCATGATTTAATTGCTCAGACAAGTCCTCAGCGGAAAGAGAGGAGAAATGGAGCTGATATTTGAGTCCCAGTGGGGAAATGAACCAAATGTGCTGCCCATGCTGTGTCAGAAAGTCAAAAAAACATCACTTTCTTTCACTCTAGATGCTGCCCATCTGTTACAATGTATCACAAGGCTGATTCAGAAATGACTCTGGAGCCTCTTTGTTGATTTTACATCTCTGAAGGACGTCACCAGCAATTTGAGACCATAAAAGATTATATGAACCAACCAGCATTAAAGATGATAAATAAAAAAGAGTAAGCTGCCGGCTTGGGAGCTAGAATCTGAATCTGTACAATGAGAAAAATGTTAGTTCAGGCATCAACGTCATCCACACATCCAAGTGGCAAAATGCAAAATCAGCATTCATTTTCTGTGATAAAATGCTTTTTATTTATTTTCAGAGTGAGGTTTAGATCACACATCACCATAGGTTAAGAGACATATTTCCTCACTTCATCCCCTGGGAACGTTTTTACCCATTTAACACAGATGTACACAAAAAGACTAAAAAATAAATAGATTGAAAAAAAAGTCTTATAATAGACGCATACAGATTTTACTGTGATATGTACAGAGCTTTGATGTTTTCTAGGGCCTGGGACAGATTTTCAAAACCAAATCCCTTCTATTTTGTCACTCGCAGGTTCTTAGAGTAAGGATCCAGCCCACCTCAGAGTCTTTAACCTTATTTTTCTTCCAGGCGATCGAGACCAACCTGATGAGGAAGTCCAGCAGCGGCCTGACCTACATAGCCGAGTGGAAAGGAGGCCTGCTGGAGCACAAGATGGGTCACCTGACCTGTTTCGCAGGTGGGATGATCGCTCTTGGCGCTGACGGCGCGCCAAGTGACAAGACGGGCCACCAGATGGAGCAGGCTGCCGAGATCGCCCGGACCTGCCACGAGTCCTACGCCAGAACGGGTAAATATGAAACAAAGAGAAGTTTCTCAAACTTAGAAGAAACCTCAGATTTGTTCTGTAACTTCTTTGACAGCTGTGCTAGATTTAGCTGGATGAGTTTGTGAATGAGATGCAGATGGGAGTGTGGTCATACTTCTTCAGTTTGTTTTGGATAATTTGTTCTGGTCTGAGTTACAAAACTTGATGAATTCAAATTGTTTACTCTGAGAAAAGTACTTCTGTTTGTTTCCCAGGAGTTTATGCACAAACAAGCTGCAGATGCCTTTGCCACTCTTATTTGGCTTATTTCAATCATATAGTTTTAATTTCAACATTTGTTTTTTTTATCTTATCCTCTAAATCATCATCATACTTGTGCTTGTTTTTTTGTGCTCCAAGCACAAGCATTGAATTAGGATTTATTTAAATATACTTTAAGTGGTCTAAATTAACAGTAAAGTGTATTTTTTAATCAGCAGCTTGTATTAAATTTCTGTGGATGTTAGTTTTGAATCATATTATTGAAGTTATCTGCCTTCTTTCAACCACCCTCAAGTCATAGTATGAGTCATCGTGTTTTCAAGGCAGCACTGCAAACATTCCCTGTGGCGGTTACATAACATACTGTTCACGACATAAAAGTTATGACATTATTCTGCTACATAACATCACACAAACACAGGAGAGAAGAATATGAAACACTGAATCAAAGACAGAGATCACTCCAGTTTAAAGGCTCTTTAATACCGGACAGAGGTTGCAAAATAATCTGTTTTCAATAGTGTTCAGCAATTCTTGTTTATACCCATTAACACACCAGACTGTCTCCTGTTTTTGACTCTTTTGCAGCCTTGAAGCTTGGTCCTGAAGCGTTCAGATTTGATGGCGGGGTCGAGGCCATTGCGACCCGCCAGAATGAAAAATACTTCATCCTGCGACCCGAAGTCATAGAGACGTACATGTACATGTGGAGGTTTACCCACGACCCCAAATACAGGGAGTGGGGCTGGGAGGCCGTGCAGGTCGGTTTACTTCAGTTAAAGTGTTTTTATTCCACTCACGCCCCAGTTTCAGTAACTGGAGGTCATTTTATTTGACTCCTGGCTAAATTTAGCATCTCAGCCCTGAGGATTTGTGATATTTTAAGTCATAAAGAGCTTGATAAATGTTGCCTCTCACTTTTCTCTCTCTCCTCTTGTTATCGCCATGCATCACTCAGGCCTTGGAGCAGCACTGTAGAGTAGAGGGAGGCTACAGTGGCGTCAGAGACGTCTACGCTTCCTCCCCAAACCACGATGATGTACAGCAGAGCTTCTACTTGGCCGAGACGCTCAAGTAAGACCCTCAAAGTGAACAACTTCATACCCACACACCCTTCACTCCTGTCCTTTTTTATGATCAGGCTGTCATCGCAGTTTATGGAGGGACAAGGCCCCTGCTTCCCCGAACTGACTAAGATGTCAAGCCGCTAACACACACACACACATGAACTCACATAAACAAGAGAAATAACGGTGTCATTCACTCAGGCTAAGCTCCAGAGAGGGGCTTAGGTCAAAGAAGGTTACTTTACTTCACAGACACACTTACAAACACAGACTTTTGCAGCCGGAAACTGAAGTCCCAGAATAAACTAGATGAGGAAGTTAAATACAATTCTCAAATCAGGAATATTGTTTTAACTTCCTGTAAGATACAATTTGTTCTTGTGCAGATAAGCTGGTCTTAACTTGAGAAAAGTCTAAAACTTGCAGCTCCTGTCTGGCTGTGTGAGAAATTGATTATTTTATTCCTGAAATTTAAAACATGAACTAAGTGAGGTTTATTTATTTTATGGTGCACCACCATTTTCTGCAATCCACAATGATGATCAAAAGAGGTAGAAAGACTGTTCACTTGTGTTGCTTAATGGGGGTTTTCTCTAACAGCTGGTCCAGTGTTAGTTAGATGAGAGTTATTATAGAGTTATTTGAGCCTTAACTGAGAGTTAGTTGAGCACTAGTTGAGCACTAGTTGAGTGTTAGTGGGGAGTTGGAGGGGAGCTGGCTGTGGCAAAGTCATCATCTCTCAGTCTGAAAGTTGAGAGTTTAATCACAGTTTGATCTCGTCTCTTGGAGTCACATACTGGATGTTAATATTCTGTCTTAAGTAAGACAATCAACCCCAAATTGCTCCAGCTGTTGTAGGTTTTTTATGTGACACTTGGGTGGAGTCCAGGTTGCCTATTTTAAAGTAAATCTGTAATACGTCAATGGAAACCTGAGAGGAAAAATAACAGATGAGCATCTCCACAGCAGTGTCATACTTGTACATACAAACAACATTACTCCGCTCTCCCAGCTCCTTTTCTACACGTTCCCACAGGGATGTTAACATTCTGATCCCATAATTCTTAGACCACAAACCCAGTACTCCACCATATTTCTCAGATTCTCATAAACAAACATCACTGTTTCACGTGGCAGAGGGCCCTTGGAGGTGAATATACAAACACTGACAGTAAATCAGATACTACCAATGAGGTTTTTTTCCTCTAATGGTGTTGTAGAGATTTTTTTTTTATGTTGTGGCTGGTCACATGTTCTGCAGAGATACACATATGTGTCATCTGCAGAGGACACTTTTATCTACAGCACATAAATCGTATCAATAAAAGAGCGCAGAAAGGTTGTGAGCTGATGTTAACAGTGTAAAAAAAATGCTCCCATCCTGGAGAAAACACACCAGTTTGTTTTAATGATAAACATCAAGGAGTATATGAGGCAACAAATACGAGCTATGATGACTAAAATGCATCAAATCAGTTTTCAGTTATGTTCCAACCATGCATCTCAACAGACATGGATATAGATTCCTTTAGAGCTGAAATGTATTTAAAAGATAAATCAAAATCCTCTGCAGCTCGGTTAAGAGCTCACGACTTAAAACTGAAATAGTGCAGCGAGAAAAACTGTGAAAATCAGCACATGTCCCATCACACCACAGGCAGCTTCCACTTCTCACTTCCTCTTAACAGTCGCCTGATATTTTTACTGAACTGCCCTTGTGTGCCTCTCTGAGTGTGTGTGTTAGTATGTGAGTGCAGAGCCACAAATGGCTCTTTAAGCGTGTTGTCAGCCACACAGTGTGATGTCTGCGTGCTAATAGGGCTTTTCCTCTCACATGGCTCTCCAACTGTGTTCAGGACGACAGTCTGCTTAAAGCTTGATGAGGAACTTCAGCTACCGTTAAACTAGTGTGGCTGTGCCTGTGTGTGTCTTTTCTGTGTATCTGCCCATGCATATCAGAGAAAGTGAAAATATATTTTTCTGATGTTATAGTGAGTGTGATACAGTTTTAGGCATACATGTTGAAACAAGCAGGATAATAGCTACCTTCTTTAGTTTTTATTTTATTTATCTTTGTTCTGGCCTGTTGTTGTCAAAAGCTTGTGGATTTATAAACAGCCATGTTTCTAGTATCAGTTAGCTCGGGTTTCTTCTCCTCTAAACATCCCAAATAATTTTTTGACATTTGTTTCTACACAAAGGTTGAGGTGATTTCTTTAGATTTTGTTGGCAGTTGACAGTGTTGTAATTCTGTAATTAGATGGTATGATCCTTGTTTTAACTGCCAGATATTATCAACATAGATCGACTGATCCTTTGGAGCCAAACATGTCAAAAGCTATCGAAATTTAAGGGTGACGTCAAACTTGCTGAAAGATTACCCCAAAAGAGCATGGAAGGGCTGGGATGTTCTGTTTTACTCTCCGTTTGATTCTTTCGTGGTTTTTGTGGGTGCTGATTCAATTCAAATTGCAGTTCTGCAGTGTTGCTGATTTTTGCTGATTTTCAGTTCACTTTTTTTAAAACCAGGGAAAAAGTTGAACAATGATGATGTCTTTAGACTTGTCATTACACTTAAGTCAGTTTTTAAGTTTATTCAGCAGCAATGTGTTTGAATCAGTTGTTCAACTTTTTTCAAAGGCATGCCTTGAAGAGTAAAATGAAGTATTTTCATTTGGAGAAATTATAGATTTTCAACCAAATTAATTGATTTAAAGATTGTACAACAAAAGGCTCTTCTCTATTTGTTCATGTGAATTCATTTTTTCTTCCACCCCTAATGCGTACTGTTATTGATTTGAAAGAAAGCCATCAGGCTTTAGAGATCGACACCAAAACACATGTAGAAATTCTTCTTTTCAACTACTCACACATTTATTTCTCATCAGAGATAACCTACACTTCTGTCCTCAAACGCTTCCCTGCTGGATTCACATCCAGAACTTACATTTTCTGTAGTCTATAAACTTATTTATGTTGGTCCATCTAGAACAGCCACGTTTACTGAGCAGTGTTTCCTGCTGAGTGGGCACAGAAGTTGGATTGGAGATATCCCTCTCTCTTAGGAATCCCCACATGAACCTCGCAACCCGTAACATAGTTAAGATTTGACGTCACTGTCTGAGCATCTGTGGACTCCACAGGTCCTTCCTGATTAGCTTTCATAGAAAGTGATGATAAAACTTGTTTGCAGTTGCACAGGCAGATGTTGTCAGATGTTGTAGGGAGATGACACTGCAGTAATGGCAGCTTTTCAACTTCCTGTAATTTAAGAAGTTTATCGATTAGATGTTAATTTTTTTTTATATTATGATGAGAAAAACATGGAGAGTCTTTATTTCTAAAAGTTGATTGGCATGCAAAGCACAGTCACCTGAATGAGCCTCATCACAGCTGACCGCTCTCATAGGGTCAGTTTTGAATGTCAGAGGTGCTTTTCAGTGGCTCATTAATAAAATCAATCATCAACAAATAAAAACGTCCTGGTTCTTGTGAATTACAACCAATCCTGCAGCCCTCAGCTCTGGCTTATCCTCTTTTCACACTCTTTCCTTCAACTTCTTGACCTTGTTTCTTTTACCTCCACAAAAATGTTCTGCTCCATCTCTTCCTCTCCTCTCCTGTCCTCCTCTCTTCTTCTCTCCTCTCTCTTATCTTTTTCCCCCTCCCCTCAGCAGACAGCTGAAGCCAAGGTTAGCTTAACACAGCCTGATGGGGGCGAGGTGCCATCCAATCCTGCTTTTTTATTGGCTGTAAATTTTAACAGGCGTCACCTCGACCTCTGATTACACCTCACACTCACACACACACACACACACACGCATGGTCAGAGACAGATGTCTGCATTCATCTTACAGCTAAACCAGGGTGAGACACTTCAATAAAAGCTTTTTTTTTTCTGTTGATTTGTGTTTAAAAGATTCTTTATCTGACATAAAGAAGTCAGAGTAAGACTTTAATGTGTCTTCCGGGAGAAGTAGTCAAAAAAAGAAAAGGGTTTTTTTTACATCCCACTGATGAAAAAAAGAAATATTGGAGTGGAACTGACCACCAGCCTGGACAGCAGCACAATAACCTCCTCATCAGTCAAACAGCATCACATCCATGAGACCAGCAGGCCTCGCTGGACTCAGAAAATATCAATCCCATTTAGCAGCAAACCCATACGTCTAATCCTCCTAATGTTACTCAGGGATCTTGGCAGCGTGCGGAGCCACTTCCAGTATTCATCTTCCCTCTGCTGCCAAGGACACGGCCGTACTTCACACTGCTGTCTACCTCCAATCACTCACCGCTTTCTAGTGCTCTGCTGGCAGGCGGAGGAGGACGACGACGACGGGGACTCAATGCGGAGGTTGAGGGCTCGGCGGACAACTAGCTCCTGACACTTTTTTTTTTTTAGCTTGTCCCTTTTCGGCAGTTTCTCCCCTGCTCTCCGCACATCAAACCCCCCTCAAAGAGATTCTCTTTACATGCCACGTTCTTTTCATGCTGGAGTCTGAAGCGATTTTTTTTTAGGAGCAGAAAGCTGCCATACAAACACTCTTTATTTATTTATTTATTTACTGGCTCTGCTCTCCCTTCTTTGGTGGGTAATGTTGTTTTGGTGTTGCTTCATAAGATCATAAGATAAAACATTAAACCGCAGAATTTCATCACTTTAAGTTTCATAAGCTGGTCTGAGCCAAGCCGCGCCCAGACATTTCTCTCAGTTTCACATCTGTTTTAGAGGGTTGTTGTTTTTTTTTTCCAAGACTGCCGATAAATAATGCAAAATATGGAGCCTGAAATAACTTAAAGTAAACAGAGCAGGTCCCATAAAAAGAAAGACCCGATCTCAGGAGCTAAAAATGGCTGAGAAAAAAAATGATAACCCTAAAAACTTGAACACAATTTTTTCTGACTCTGCTTTTGATATTTACTGAAAATTGAGACTTTATTGTTTCATATCAGTCCAAAGAACCTGATCAAAACTCATGGTGAGTCCAATCTGGATCTTGAGAGATGTTCACAGCCTTTCTCTCTTATTAAAACTTCTGGGGAGTTGAAGTATCTGAAGTATAATGCATGTATAATATGTTACATGAGATAGCTAAACACACTCTGTGTCCTCTACAGGCCTGGAGGTTTAGAATAGGGGCAATTCTTTTGCATTTTTTTCAAGGTTGTGTTGTTATGATTGTGATTCAGTTTTAGCCTCACTTTGTTTTCATTTGTTGCTGTTGTCAAAGAAGGAATTTCTGGACCTGAGATACAAGGCCAGTGTTGAGGTCCCTATTTTAACTTAATCTCTTTTCCTCATGATGGTTAAAGTAGGTTAAAGTAGGTTGAGTCTGTATTTCCAGTATGGAAACCATCCATGTTTTATACAGCCTGTGGTTTCCCCCAGTGCAATTTTATGGGCTGTTGTGGTATTATTTACTTTATTGGCTATTTTTTTAAATTAAAAATCCAACTTGACTCCAATGGGAAGAACATTCTGTAGTTGGAGTCATTCTTAAACCTAAACCAAGTCAAGATCGTACCCAGTTTTATGGGGTTCCCATGAAAAAAATGCCAAATCTTCTCTGCCAATGCCAAACAGCCTTTTCTGCTCTTGACTCTTGTTTGATGGATTGCACCATTGAAGTCAAGAGAAGCATGATATACTAGAAATTGAACTATTACTCATTTAACCAACAGGAGCCTCCGAGTGAAAAGCAGTATAATCTGTTTGGCATTGGCAGAGAAGATTTGTCAAATTTAATCTTTCTAGCCTACTTTTCCAACATACCAAAGCCACAGCTGTGATACCATGGATTTCCGATCTAAGGCTAACTGTCTTCTCTTTCATCTCTACCAGGTATCTCTACCTGCTCTTCTCTGACGACGACCACCTACCGTTCGACCACTGGGTCTTCAACACGGAGGCTCACCCTCTGCCCGTTATAAAGAGAGACCAAACAGAAATCTCCAACAAGGTGGAGTGACGGACCAAAAACAAAGTGCGAGAACCTCTGATCCTGTACACCTGAGCCTCCAGCTGAAAACACTCTGTCCATTTGGAGTTCCTCCTGATGGGATTTAACTTTTTATTTCTAATGGGATCAAAATGGAGTTGAAGCCTTAGGGCATTTTTGCTGTAGAGTCCAGCTTCGTTTTTTCCAGCTCTGGTTGATTCCAGAAGCTAATCTGACCTATTTACTGCTGGATTATGTGATAACTCATATCCAAAGAATGCAGTGGAATCATCAGAGAGGTTTTAACACTCCTGCGGTTTGAAACCCTCTCTGAAGATGTCATTACATTTAGTAGGAATTTATTTGACTTCCAGGTTTTTCTGAGGGACAGTCGGACCAGCTCTCACTTTATTCGTCAGTGATTTTGTCGTTTGTAGCTGCAGCTCTTTGTTTCTGTGGAGATAACTCACAGACCTGGACCCGTTGTCTCTTAATGTGGATATCTAGGACCATTTTCGGGACCCAAATCCAGAAAATTCCAGTTCCTATCTGAGGATTTACGAGGTTGTCTTAGCGAGCTCTAGGACGCTCAGTTTTCTTCACGTCAGATCTGACTCGGAGCCAAGCAACGGTCCAGATTTCTTCTTCTTCAGAGGATACTTGTCGTCTCCCAAACGTGGTTGTCTCTGTGGGAGGAAAACAAAGACGCAGCACAACTCGAGCCTCTTTTTACGAGTAAACCCACAGAGCTTTGAGACTCCTGCTTTCCCCCCCGTCGCTCGAGCACCTGAGAGCTTCTTCTTCTTCCTCCGTCTGAGTTTGGTGTGACAGCAGACGAAAGAGCCACACCAGCTCTAAACCTGCCAGTAATTTCACTGTCTCCCCATAACGTTTACACAAAGCTGTCCTTTTGCTTCTTCTTCTCCTTCTTGGATCTCAAGTTTAATTCATCTGTCTGTTTGGAATTCTCTTTTTTTTGTCACATTATCACCAATGTTTCTTGGGTTTGACTGACTCTGGTGTTTTAAAGTTTGTGTCTTCAGGTTCTCCTACCAATTGTCACAAAAGTCAAATTTCTCCAGAAAATTCAGTACGTTTTCATTTTTTCAGCATGGGCGAGTCTTGGCGATATCTATCGTAGTCAGACAGTAAAATATCACATTAAACCTTAAACATCTACAGATTTCACATTTTCTCTGCACATGGAGCAAATCAGCTGCACTGGGGAGCGGGAGTTAGGCATTCTGGGAAATGTAGCTTTAGCCCTGATGAAAATAAGACCTTAGAGAAGAGTTTCTATGACTTATTTTTGCAAAGTACAGCTACATTTTGTATCAATCCATCTTAAAAAAAGGCAGCTTTGTGGCTTCTCTGATTTGTTGCAGGGCCTCTTGCATTTTTATTCAACACACCAAACGTTTGTAGTTGAACTATATAAGTTGTGTTGAGCCGGGAGGATTTCCCTGGGGAGGTTATGGCACAGTTTTCTGATAAAAAGCCCTGAAGGAATAAAGCTCCCTGTGCAGGACTTTTTCTCCTGTTCGGATGTCCATGATGAGAAATCCAGCTGCAGCTGAAGGGATGTTATGAAGATGGAGAAAAGGTGCATCATGTTGCTTTAAGGTCTTCACAAATCAGAAATATGCTATAATTTTAAGGTAGGGTTATTTAGAAAATTAGAAAACATAAATCTAGGCATCTAACTGCAAAATTCACCCAAAGATGACACAATCATTAAAACCCTGGTCAGTCAAACCGTCTCTCATGTCAGAGCAGGCTGTAAGATCCCTCTCCTCCATGAGGAGACGCAGACACCTGACTCTGCTCTACTGATCCACCTTCACACACACACACACACACACACACACACACACACACACACAAGAAGCCATACTGATTAAATACAGCTTTATCATCCTCTCTGAGCTTTTTGTTCCCGTCGCATTAACGCACCGACACAAATCCTGTTGTTGTCATCGCTCTGCTTACGTTTTCACCGTCACACTCAGAGGTTATTTAGATTTCAGTCCTCCAGTTTCTCCACACAGAACTGTAGCCAGATAAAACCCAGCTTAGTCTTTAAAATAGTGCCTTCACTGTTGAAAAGGAGGAATCCCAGAGGAGAGCAGCTCACACACAAAAAAAACAAAGAGTCCACTTTGAAATTCGTCATCAGGCTCGAGGTGAAGATCCCACATCTCAGAGGAGGATTAGACCGAAACTACAGAGCCTGATTAAAGGATGAGTCCTGCTTTTTATTCTAATATTCATCAGAAGCGTGGTCTAAACAATGGCAAAAACTTTGTGTTTGACAGCGGCAAATGCTGGATCAGAGCAAAAGAGATTAAAGAATGAGGTAGAATTAACCACCTTTATGTTTTCCCCTCCTTAGTCCCCTTTGGCCAAAATCTGTCAGGAACTCTCATTATTATTACACAGAGGAAGATCAGTAAGTCTCCAGTTGTTTCTTTGACAACACTGACATCTAGTGGCAACATGCTGCCACCACTGGATGATAGAAACTTTTTAGTTCTTCATGATTTGGAAATATTAACTCACACTGAACAAACACCTTCATAGCTCATAAAATCTTTCATTTTAAAGGATCTGAAAAAGAAAATTCACAAAGAACACAAAAGCACTGCTCATTTTGTTCTAGAAAAGTAGTGTAATAAAACCTCAGCGTCTTTGGGATCTAATTTGTTCTTTTATTTGAGTATTACCTTTGTGCACTAACTCAAAGCAAAGATAATCCCCAGCAAACACGGTTATTTTATCCTCCCATTAAATAAGTGACACATTGATCTCAGTCTGTACGTCTTCCTGTTCAGATGAAATCTGTCTGTGAGCCGTGAAGAATCCCTCTGTGATGCAGACTCCACTGTACAGCTGACAGGGTGTTTGTGCTTGATCCGTGTTCTCTTCAGTCATAGGAAGCGTTTATTCTCTCTGTGATAGACTTTAATGTTTGATTTTTGATGATTGTGTTAATTTATTCTGCAGTAGTGAACATAGGACTTGGAGGGTTTGAGAGCTGACCCTCAGGTGGCGCTGTGACTCCAAGTGGAGCTCAGTGTTTGCATATTTATCTACCAAAAAATGAAAAAGGAAAAAAAAAAAAGTAAGAGGAATAAGGTGAGCGAACCACCTGGGAGTGAATCAAACAGCCGTTCAGGAGGAAGGAAATCATATGAATGTACCATCCAATGTGAAGTGAATATTTTTATGCTTTTGTTTGTCTTTATGTGTTCACTTCTCTGTGTTTATTTTTTTGGTTTTGTTTTTTTTTTGAATATTGGAAAGCACAAATAGTTGAATCAGACACAGAAAGGAAGGAGTGATGAGCTCGTTAGTGTCTGATAACGAATAAATACATCCATGTTATTAAAGGACAAATGACACAAAAACATGAGATTAAAGAAACAAATTGCATTTTTACAGCTATTTTATCACTTCAAGACTCTTTATTTTCTATCCTGCCTGATAATTGTTTCCCGTCCTTGAAATTTCAAAATTTTTAAATTTTCAAATGTGTTTTGGTGAATTTAACAGCTCCACAATGTAAGGCACCAGGAAAGATTTATGTATGAAGAAAGGCGCTAACGGATTTCATTTAAGTTGTCGGTCAGTTTTAAGTGGATGCTGAAATAAAACAACTAACAGTTTTGCAAAACTTGATTGGAAAAGATATAGATTAAAGGTGATAAGTAATTGATAGGTCTGTTTGATTGAAGTCAAACACTCATGAAATCAGATTATCTGAGCAAACATCACCTAAAAGTTTATTTTTTTTTATTTTTGGTGATGGTGGAAGTTTATTTGTTTCTTTTCTTTTCCAAAAGTTTGGTTCCTATTTGGTGGTCAGAAAGTTTCCTCATGGGCATTTGATTGAAGTGGGCAAGTTTGCCTCTCCATCTTACAATTTGATTTTTGAAACAAAACCACAATTATTGGTTTGGAAAAATTCTGTATTTTGGATATTTAGAAGATAAGGAATAAAAAGTCAGGTTTTTGGGTTGTAATATCAATTTAAAGGGCTGATTCCCTGCGTCCCAGTAGGAAGAGTAAATTTTCAAACAAAGTTGGGACCACAAAGAGCCTCTTAAGTTCTGCATCGGTGATCATGTTTTTATTCCTTGTAAGATATTTCCCTGAGCCTACAGATGAATCATTGTGTGTGCAAGTTGTCTTCTATTGCTCATAGTTTATAATCTTGTACATGAAAGTTGCTACCTTGTGTTCACTACTTGGTTCTAGAAATCCCAGAGGTTTTTGATATTCAGAGGCTCATATCATCTGGAAAAAAGTTCTCCAACCTGAAAAGCTGACTGGATTCATGTATTTCATGACATATCAACACAACAAGGGGCTTAGATAACACAAAATACAAGTCCTGGTGTAACACTTATAAGAATACATTAATAGCAGAGTTTACACTTTTAAAATGGCAAATTAGAGGCAAAGTGTGATATTAGTGCTAAATAATGACTGTCATTTAAACCAAAAAGTCACCTTTTCAGACTTCAGAGGCTCTGTAGGACACAATGTTAAGCCTCTGATTTACTCTGAATAATTTCCATCTCTCCCTCCTGATTTTTCTCTGTCTACATGACGTTGATGTGGTCGTTTCACTGCCTGAATAGGAAGATCGTGCAGAATGTATTTAGTTCCTCATGTGAGCCGTCAGTATAAAGGTTTGTTTAAGCTCCACAGATTTCTGCTCATTTCCACAAACAGACTTTGTTTTCTGTTCATCTGTAAAAGGTTGTTTATTTTTGGTGATTTATAAATATCGTTTGGATGATCTGTGTGCGTAACAATGCCTTTCTATTGGTGAAAAATTAAAGGGCAATACCACTTATTTTAGGAATTCAATATTAAGTCAGTCTGTTTGAAATCACACCATCCTTTTTATTTTTGCCCAAATGCTAATATAAACCACACTGACATTATTCATTTTCTGCCCCATCTCTGAAATCAGCTGACCTTTTCTGGGACTCGAATATTTGGATTTTTAAAAAAGTTGGCATTGCCCTTTAAAGGTTAATATGCGTGAACCTCAGAAATGTATCTGTACAAAATATTGCTGATAATCATTCCATTGCACATAGTTTATTTTGCATTTATATGCAATATTTTAATTTTGTGGGGAAATCTGTTTTATTGTGTTAATATTATTATTGAAAAATGTAAATATTCCATTCTGGCCAATGAGCCGCTCTACATTTATATAAAAATCTTCTGAGCTTATGGATTAAAATGATATTAATAAGCAGCAGACTTTTTAATAAACTATATTTGTTACACTTCTATTGTGAATAAAGAATCTTTTAATAAGTGGTGGTTCTTGGTTTTGTGTGATTATTTTTAGTTTTTATGCAGAGCCTGGCAATTTTTTATATTTTACCTCCTCATCCTTTATTATCTTTAAAACCTGAGTGGTAATCACATCTCAGTAATCAAATATTAGCACATGGTGTTTATGAAGTTTGTGGGTTTTTTCCGTATAAAAGGACCAGTTTAGCCAACAACAAACATCATTTAAAGATCTTAATGTGATGCTGGTTTCAGCTGTTTACTATGTGTCCTAGTTGTATTTTGAGAAGTGTTGCCTTTGCAGAATCTTGTCTGAGGGCAAATAGATGCAGAGACGAAAAAAACCAAAATGAATATAGCAAGTGCTTCAGGAGAATTTACGCCATTATGCACTCATGGACAAATCTTGAGACTGATGGAAAAATTACTTGTTTTCACTGGTTGGATTGTGGCAGGTTGTATGTTGACTTTCAAAATGCAAAAAGAAAAGGCATGAGCCAGAGAAAAAAGAAGAGTAGGTCATTCATTGAAAAATTCTTTTGCACACAAACAGGCTGATCACCCTGGTCAGAGATTTTTTTCTGGGATTGTACTAAGCCCAGTGTTTCCTCTGATAAATTCTAAATATTACCAAAAAATGGCAACACTTGCTAATGGCTCATCACTTCTTGACTCAGAAATACATTTAATTCCCACTGCAGAGGTGGAAAAACACCAAACAACTTGGCAAGCTCCCAAGAAGAACCCAGGCCAGAACCAAGAAAAAAAAAACCATTTAACCAGGAAAGTCCCATTGAGATTAAGAACCTCTTTTTCAAGGGAGTCCTGGCCAAGAGGCAGCAAAAATTTACAGTAGAACATAAATTAATATTACATACATATTACCAACTTTAATTATGACAAAAGTGGCAACACACACCAACAGTTTGTCACTTCATGACCAAAATGTAGTTGTAGTCATGACTGCAGAAGTGAACAAACACTAAAAGATTTGAAAAATACTAAAATGAACATGATTATCCCTCTAGAAGAACCCAAAATGTTTTTTCAGCTGTAAATATATCTCATAGGTGCCAAAAATGTATCACATCATGACAAAAATATTGGCTTGGACTGCAGAAGCAGAAAAACACCAAACACGGCAACACTGAGCAAAATGTGTCTCATAATAAACTGTTATTATTTTCACCGACTGCATTTGCCAACGACATGTCACTTAATAATCGAAAAAAAAAAACAACAACATATGAGTCATGTCAACAGAGTTAGAAAAAAACCAAAGGAACTTGGAGAGCTGTGCAGATGAACCTAGGTGAGTACCAAACGTTCCTATCATGAACTGTAAATATAATCGCAGGGAACATGTGGCTTGTCGTGCCATGACAACAGACATGGTGAAAAAACACACTAACTGAACATGGCAACCCTCCTGGAGAACCCGGGCAAAATATTTCACATGATAAACTTTTGATATTATCTCTAAGAGCCAAAACCTGCTAATGGCTTTTCATGTCATGACGCAAAACATTTTTTTGTCAATAGGTGTTTTGGTAATGGCCCTTTTATGAAGGCTGAAACTGACTATTTGAGGCAGTTGCCAATTATCACTGACGACTTGTTGAAAATGAAAAGTGAACACTCTGCTCTTTGTTCCTTCAGCACTGCAAAAGCAATCATTAATTCCTGTAACCAATAACTTTTGGCGTATTTGTTTCTGACTTTGACATCTTGACCCTGAGAGACGTTCTCAGGATTGTTGAAAGATGAGTGAAGTGTGTAGGTAGTGAAAATATATGTCATCATTTGCGACTTCATCTGGATTTATAGCTGTTCTATTCCGTCTACAAAGTAAATCTACAGACTGCAGCAGAGAGATTGAATGCTCTGTTGTCTTCATAGTTCATGTGACAAAAGAATGAAGTAAGCACTGGTGGGGTTTTCTGCATTGAGCGCTCATTTACAGGAAACACTGTGAAAAAGAACAGAAAGAGAGAGGGACTACTCTTTCTTGACTCTTCTCATTGTGTTTTATCTCAGCGTAGACAGACTGAAAACATTTCTCTTATCTGACTGAACCTCTGCCGTGGGACATGAGCTCAATTGTTTGTCTTTATCACCCCTGCCTTCCTCCACGAAGATAAAAGTGAAAATTGCATCCTGTGTCCTGAATGCAGCTCATATTGCTTTCTGAGGGCTGACACCAATCACTGCAGCTGTGTTTCTGACAGGAGGACTCATTCTTTGGGAGGTGTTTCATATCCAGGGTGTCATATTTGAAAGGGAAGCTGTTAGAAAGAGAAGGAGTCAGACATGACTGTGCTTTCTTTATATATCACACAGTGTATGAAGAAATAAAAGGGACAGATGCAGACACACAAGAATATTAAAAACTGAAAGAGAACTTTTCAGAGGCTCCACTCTGTGCAGTTGTTCACAGGAGATCAGTTCCACACAAACATCATCCATGTTTCATTTTCTGTAACTTTATTGGTTTAGCTGAACACTCATCAATTCAAATCAACCTTCAAAACACGGCAGCAATAACCACAGGAACACCAACAATTTAGAATTTAATTTTGTGGCACAACCCTGGAAAGATAAACTTGTTGGCACATTAAACTTGATCAAAAGAGCTGAAATGATTCAGACTGCCAGGAGCGACCGCAGCAGCTTGTACTTCTGTTTACCATCGGGGGGCAGCAGAGGACCGTTACAGCAGACTCAGGTTTTCTCTGACAAGTGCTCCTCTGGCTGACCATCACAGAACAGTCTCCACTTTAATCTCAAAGCTTAAAAAAGATTCTTTTAATCCAAACTCTTTTATTGAGTTTCTCTTTATTTTCTTGTTCCCTTTCAGCACAACAACATCTTCCATCAGCCTCGTCCAAACTTTGAAAAGACTTTTTTTTTAAATGTTTCTGGTCTTAAACTCATCTTCCCTGGACAAAGCTCCGCCTCTGGCAACATCCCCACTTAAGCCTGATGTTTAAAGAGCCAGAAGTCTGTACGGCTTGGCTCGCATGCAAAAACAGGGACAACATAAAGGTGGTTTGTCCTTAGTTAGTCAAAGACTGAAGAAATAAACTTTGTGGGGAAAAAACAAAATGTAACTCAGGGGCAGGTCCAGATTTTTTTGGGCCTTGGGTGACTCAGTGTGTGTGTTAATATGTTTTTCTCTGAGTCCAGCTCTGCTACTGGCTGTGACCAGTAAAATGAAGGCATATAAATTTAAATTAGACAAATTGACAAGTGTGTTGGTATTTACAGAGCCCCTTTGGTGACATAGGAGAAAAAAATATATAATTTGTGGCCACGAGTTGATTCCCCTGCTGTAAAAAAATAATCATAACGCGTGGCCACGAAATCATAATGCGCGATTACAAGATAATTCATCTTTAGTTAAAAAACATACAAACAAAAAAACATTGATATGAACACGATAATTCACATACTCGTGGCCACGCATTATCATCTTGTGGCCATATTTTTTTCTCCTATGTCACCAAAGAGGCTCCGTAGTTATTGCTTAATACTTTTTTTGTTTTTGTTTTTTTGTTTTATTTTTAGTTTTGCTGACTCTGAAGAAGCCTTATATGACTTTTTTTAAGTATTTGGCTTCTTCCACAGAGTTCTCTGTCTTGCATTGTCTTTTTTTTTCTTTTTTTTATTTGCAATAGCAAGTGATAACTGGCAATAACATGTACACTTGTATTTGTTAACATGAATGACATTGAAAAATTTTGTTTTTTAAAGGACTGTGAGGACTTTTTAAGTGGTCTTGACAAAACCTCATCTCAAAATATATGAATGATTGTAATCCACAACTTAAAATGAGATTATCAGCCCTTAAATAGGGAATTTCTAAATACTCAGCTCAGCTTGCCAAACAGGCAAACATGACCAAATTGATCCACAGCACCCTGAAATCTCTATAGCAACATGAACTTGGCTGTCAAAGTTTAGCAGTGAGAAGAATATCTGTGTTTTCTTTGCTGAAAACAATTTCTTGGATTTATTTTTTAGTAATGGTGGACAAAGAAGCTTAACTGTCTGAAACACTGGCTAAAACATGTTAACTCTGCATGGTAGATTAGCACTGGAAGGGCATAACTAACCTGTCTTCACTAACATTACACATTTTGGGTCCATTGACAAGCACTGGACTGTGAGTAGGGCTTAATGTAGCAGGCTACTAAACTACGACAGCAAACTTAGATTGGGTCACATTTAACTACAGCCCAAAAGGAAAAGATCAATTTAACATAAAAGCCTTAAGAAAAGGAAACACTGACAGAGCACTGTTGTTTCAGACAGGCTCAGTCTGAGAGATTTCAGCACCATGGACAGAGACACACAGGCTGTTTTTTTATTCTGAGAAACTGTTTATGAGAGGCTGTATGTTCAACGGATGAATGACTTGACTGTAAATGTATGGTATCGTTATATATGAGGCATACAGATCAGTGTCAAAATCTTCAAGTTTGGAGCAGGTTTTTTAAAAATGTGTGGCTGAGCTGTGTTTGTTGTCTCCTCAGAGTCTGAGCCTTGGTTTTGTTTGTATCTGCCGTCTGTTGAATAAATGCTTGTTTGCTCTCTTGTCTCAAAATGACACGCTGACTCAGAGTCTCACATTTATTTAATTGAAGCCATAATGTTGGGAGAAAACTCATCATTAATCCAGTCATCAGTGTCAATGGCTGTTAATGTGACAACGCTGTGAGTCAGCTCAACAGAAGAGTCGCCTCAGGGGGAAGCGCTCACCGTCTGATTTTCCTCTCTGATGATCCAAAGCGATGATGAACGATCCGTGGACTGAAAAGGCTGCCAGGTGACACACAGGGGGTTATGAAAGCATAAACAAAACACAGGGATGTAAAACAGACCATGATTCAACACAGGAGTTACAGATCAGCAGGAAGGAGCATCCTGAACAGGCTAACGATCCCCCACAGAGCTCGTACAGACGGACGTATTGATGTTTCCACTGAAAAAGGCACTTGATTAGAAGCAGAGGGTTAATGTATGCAGACATGGTGAGGAGGTTTAGCTGGTGTTCAGATCAAACATCTCAGACAGAGGAAATGAGATCTAATGAGCCTGATGCTGGACAGAGTGGTTGCAGAAACTGATGCTCTTTTTTTCAAGTGTCCAGTGTCACAATGAATTGCTGTTTCTGAAATCAATGTACCACCACAGAAACATCCTTTTCTTGGCTTGTTTTCCTCGGGGGTCTTGTGGAAACAAAGAAATCTGGAAATCAGATAAATGTTTTTTATTGGTGGTTTTATATAGAATTTAACCCCTACTTTTGGTTAGATAGATAGATAATAGTTTTGCTAGAGTTTTAACTTGCACTTGTAGATGTAACAACAAACTGTGTTAATGATAAAATCCCTAGGTTCCTTGCAGTTGTATGTTGAGAAACATTGCTCTTAAACTGTTGGACTATTTGCTCACAGGGTCGTTCACAAAGTGATGAAATTTGCAACATCCTTGATTGTGAATGACTGAGCCTTTCAAGATTCTCCTTTTATACTTAATCATTACACTCACCTGTTTCAAATGAAGCTGTTCACCTGTGAAATGTTCTAACAGGTGTTTTTTCAGCAGTCCTCAACTTTCACAGTCTTTTGTTGCCCCTGTCCCAGCTTTTTAGGAACATGTAACATGAGATCAAATTCAAAATGAGTGAATATTTAAAAAAGAAAAAGAAAAAAAGTGTATCAGTTTGAACAATAAATATCTTGTCTTTGTATTGTATTGACTTGAATTTGAACTGTTGTGCAAATCAATGTATCCTGTTTTTATTCATATCTTACATAACACCCCAACTTCATTCAAAATGGGTTGTACTTTTACAACTGTAATGAAAATGCAGTTGTAATTAGTTGTATATTTAGAAGCAGAAAACTTTCATGAGCACCTTGTTATTACCTCACAATCAAAGTTAGAACACCAGGGATTTTCTAAAATGTCACAATAATACCAGTTTCTTTGTTTCACACTCAGATTTTGCACAAATTCATGAAAAAATGCTTATTTCTGAACGTCTCCTTTTCACCCTTCTTTAACTTTCATCCAACCACTTCTATGTGTTAACTTCTGTCACCCCTCATCCCCGCCCCTGTGTGTGTGTGTGCAGAAGTACAGGGGATTTGGATTATTCTCTGTTTAAACAAGAAGAAAAGAGGAGCTTGAAATAGTAAACAACTTTCATTCGGCTGCAGCAGATTACAGAACAGGAGAGGACGCAACCTCTGCATCTGCATTCCTCAAAATATCCCTGACTCCAGTGTGTGTGTATGAGTGTGTGTGCCAGTGATTTTAGTGAGTGTGTGGAAAGAGAGGGAATCTGCTGAGCCACAATAACGCTGCAGGAGAAACTGTTTTTCTCTCCTGAGCTCATCTTTTATTGAACGCCGTGAGATAGACTTCAGGGTTTTTCTCATTTTTTTGATTTTAATACTTGTATTGAGAAAAAGTTCTTCCACTCAGTTTGATAAATGTTTCAGAGTGCTGCAGATTATTGTGGAGTATATGGACTAAATACCATCAGCAATTGTGTTTGGATTGAATCTTTTTACAGGCTGGATAAACTGGAGTTAAACAGTGACTGTGTTTGAAATGATTTACTATCATACAAAAGCTTTGAAGCTATTCAGCTGTCTTATTACACTGCAGAACCCAAAATAGAGCTCTTTTTCTTCTAGTTTTTATCTCATTGTGATACAAACAACATCCCATCAATCCAGGCTTCAGAGTTCAATCCAATTAAAAGTTAGAATAATCTAATTTATGAGTTTTAAAATCATCTATGAGAACAAATAAGAGAGGTAGAAAAAATAAAGATGGCTCAAAAGTGCACTGATAAATGACAGAAGAGAAAGGAAAACAGAAAATTGCTAAGGAAGAGAAAAGAAGGCGCATCCATGAAATAGAATTCCCAGAGCACTGGAGCACAAGCGAAACCTGAACACACACACACACACACGTTTCAGTTCAAACGCAGATATGTCAGATTAATCAAAGCCAGGATTCAGCCTCCAAGCACACCAGCATGATCTCTGAACACGGATGTTAAAGATGTATGAGTACAGAGAATATCACCTGGAGAAGTGTAATCTGGCTGTTGATAACATCTGACACTTGTCTTTGAATCTCCGATCACTGAAGAGCAGCAGCAACAAGTGAAAAGCATAAAAACACCAAACAACCACGTTTATTCTCTTGGGTTCTTCATTTGGTCCCTCATCAGTCAAACTGTAAAATCACATAATGAAGACTCTATAGTGTTTCTAGCTGATGACCTACATCAGAGCTTATGGTTATATAACTGTAACCATTGTCCTTGAACTACAGTCACGCTCATACTGAAAGACAGAGATTATAGAGTATTATATACATGTACATGTAATTGAAACTGTACTTATGCTTGAATTTTGAAAACAATTACTCACCAAGGATACCCATCTTTTTCTGCCCTCATTCAATTGTCTGCATTCAATTGATGAGTTACGTAATCTACCGCATGGCCCCTCACGTCCTCCATCACCACATTCTGAAGACACACAGAGATAGATGGGCAGTGAGCCAGTACATCAATGGTGGTTAAACCACTCTCTCCCATTACTGGATGCTATCTCCAACTCTTACTCAAAAACATTCAAAGAGGAATGTTAAAAAGAGACCAGGGAAGGCAGAGTTGAGGTGAGAAGTTTGTTTGGACTAACTCCAACCCCTAAGTAAGGCTGTATCCTCTACCTCCCTGTATTCTCCAATGCAGATGAGGAGGAGGGATGAGAAGGTAGAGAAAATAAAGAGAAGAACTTATCTAGGGTGACCAAAAGTCCTCTTTTGCCTGTACGTGTTCTCCTTTTTGGTGGAAAAAAATGTCTAGGGGGATTTCCTCAGCTTGATCAGAAATGCTGCAATAGATGCACATTTTGTTGAAAGGCAGTCCGAAGATTCAGCAGCAGAAGCACAACACAGTAGTCAACCGTCGTTACTGTGAGTGTTGCAATTGGTCAGAAATTGAAGCCATGTAGAACAAAGAAAGGGACACACACACACACACACACACTTTTGAACACACATAGACACACACACAGACACAGGTATATCACAAACAATGATAGCAGACAGCCGTTATATCAGCAGCCCACGTTCTCACTATCACTTCATAATGGGGCTATTGAATGAAAATCCATCAGCCAAACAGAGAGATAGAGAGACTGCACACACAAAGGAGGAAGAAACAAAGAGTGAACACAGATACCTACTCGATAAAAAACAGCATGAAAGTTCATTTCTGCCTCTGAGACTTTACTTTCACAAAATAATAGGAATTGGTCGACTTCTTACTGGCTGCTAACTCCCATTACTATTCCTGAATAAGTGACTGCTTAAATACGATATCCGGGTCTTGCTATGCTTTCTTTGTCCTGTATGCGCTACTATGTTGCTTCATTCTCCCAAGTATTTTAGCCTTTGAGTTACTTTTCTTGGCTTTATTTTCCTGATCTTGCCTTCCTGCCTTCCTGACAATCTTTCACCATCAAAACTGACTGAAATAACCCTGCTCCCCTCTTAGATCAACATCATTGCCTACAGCAAGTCTTTTTCATAACACCAACAATTCAAGATGGCAAATAACTCGAAGAATCCAGTTTTTGTAATTTTCTTTGCTTTAAACTCTGCGACTTCCAAACTCATCTCTCAATCCTACAGCACAGGCATGTTTTCTCTCACCAGGGAATAAGACAGAGGCCGCTTCTGATCTTCCAGTTCAATATAAGAAACCAAAGCAGAGAGAATAATAAATGTGTTCCCTCTGCCTCACCAGTTCATTATCAAGGTTACTCCAACTTTTCTCCCCCTGACACAAGTTCAGCTACTCAATTTTTTGTTGCCTTTGACAGAAACGAATTTTCTAAAGGAAAAGTGTACGATATGTCTCTGAAATAACAAATACGGTAGATATTGACTTTCCTCCTCTGGCGATGGTGCTTGCAACAGCTTGCAGGACTGTCAATAATCTCATCTTGAATCTGAATTTCTCAGCCAAAGTGAGAATCGTTGGCTTTTCTCTTCCTTTCTTCCGGATCTCATGCGGTTGAGCCTGACTCACCTCCGCTCCACGTATTGACACCTCCAAACTCTAAAAACTCCTCCAGCAAAGATGGCTCCTTCAGGTGAAAAAGTCAGGAAGCGTATGCCTGTCAGGGAGCAGGGCTCCACTGCTCAGCTTGAATCTGAACAGAACGATGTATGTGAATATATTTACAGGTGGAAAACAAGATTTCTACCGGGTGCAGCTGCCTTTCATTGAGGAGGAGCAGCAGAATGTTTGTTGCCAAAAGTTTTCTTGAAAGTTTTCTTGAAAGTTTTCTTCTGTAACAAGATTCTTCCTTTTGAGTTTTAGAGTTGGGCTTACTTAAAACTCCAGAAAATTATCCCCAAAAACACCCACAGTGTCAAAAATTTGGTCCGGTTGCTCCATAATACCAGTGAAAAACTTAAAAAATAACTGGGCAGGCTTTTGTTAAGGCTTAATCTGAATGGGGGAAAAGAAGATTTTAAAATGACAGTTATGTCCCCACAGCTTTTTTAGACAGAAATTGTTCAACTAATTACAGCAGCAGGTGGAGTTTTTTCATAGTTTAGCATTGGCAGAGAAGATTCGGCAATATGTCCGTGAGCCCAACCCACATAGTCATCTCTTCTGTCAATCACACAAATGCATGTTCCTTACAAAAGTGGAACCATTTAAAGGGGAAATAAACAGGCTTTCCAATAGAATAAGATTTAGTACCAAAAAAACATCATTATAACAAAGGCACAATCTAAACAAAAAAATGTCTTGCTCTTTATGCTAAATTTAGATATTATAATCATATATTAACCCCTGAAAAGGCAATGAGACAATCATAGTTTATGATTTTAAAGTTGCCCTCCAATAAAAGGGGCTAATGCCACCCCTTTACTTCTCTGTAGACACACCCCTGCTTGAGAGGTTGAAGATCAGATCATGAAGAATCTGACTCAGGTGAATTTTCTTTGTAGATAAAAGCGTATGTTCAAGCCCACACGGAATGGCCAACATGAGAGAGAAGTGCAATCCATGGACCTAAGAGAGCACCATCATGACCTGGGGAAAAAAGAGATTTCTTCATTTGGTCCTGTGCAACACTGTCAGATTAAATAAGAAAGTCCTGGATGAAGTGTGTCTTAATGAATATTTCGGTATCACATCTTAAATCACATGATGCCAACCTCCCAAGAAACCAAAGCCTTAATTTAGAGTCTGTGTTATCAAACCTTATCAGACATTTCTACCATCAGTGCAGTCAGTCCAGCCATCCTGTTTCTGATATTAATTGATGATGTGAGTCAGGGTGTCTTTGATAAGATACTTGAAAGGCAGATTTATTCCACTAGTGTTGGCAAAATTTATTCAGATTTGGATGGTATTATCTTTCCAGTATTTTGCTTGTCTCAGCCGCCCTGCAAAGCTGTCTCTCCCACAGTCCATATGTGTGCAAACAAACAAATATAATGACATTATGGCAATGAATTATACGCCATTGAGCATCTTGTTATCAATCACTTCTTTTGGCACCATAGTTTTTTATTTCAAAGGAAAATGTTTGTTGAAGAAGGAAATTGGATGGGATAAATCAATATGGCATTTGGATGTGTGAAATCTAGTCTCTAAAAGTGATTCAACACATAAAATTTGTGCTCCAACTAATGGCAGAAATACACTTTAAGTTGACTGCTCTCCATCTGTCCCAGTCTTGAAGTTGGAAAAAGAAATCAAGTTAATCCAGCTGGAGCAAGGCTATTAAAATGTATATTTAACTAGTGGAAAGCATTTTTGCACTGGTTGCTGCTGCTTGCAAGAGAGTTCTTCCCTCAGAATGAAGACTTCAGTTGAGCCAAACTTTCAAAAATCACTTATTTCAAATGTTTTTCAAGGCCTTGTTTTGTATGCTGGCATGAATAATTATGGTCAAAGCAAACCTGGTGGAAACTAAGCACTTAAAACTTAGTTGAGGGCTTTAAATGGTTGAAAACATCTCTGAAACTTTTCACAAAATCTGCAAAATTTCCATCAGGAAAACAAAACTTTTTTTCAAAACATAAGGGTGGATTGAGTATTGTTGCTTTTCAGTTGCATGTTTAATCACCACAGGCAACCTTTCCAAACTGTGAATAATGTATGAACCCTACTATCTCCTGCACTTTTCTAACAGTGAGGTTGCAGAGAAAGAGAGAGAGAGAGAGAGAGAGAGAGAGAGAGAGAGATGAGATGAGGGTTTACTCCACAGCCTTCTCCATAAGCTGGCAGGGGAGCAGAGGGATGACAGTGGTGACATAGTGCCTTTGAATACATTTCTACTCACACACACACACAGATACACACACACACATAGACACTCACATACACACCGTTGTTGAATCTCTGAGCAGGCCGTACATACATATGCATGCTTGTTTAGCAACCTCTGTTATCGAGGGAACTGTCAGCGAAGGTCCTCCTGGGACACAAGAGAAGAGAGGAGGAGCAGAAGGTGAACAATGAACCAGGTCACACACAAAGGCCCTGTTTTTATGACCGTTAGGGGATATAATAGTTTATTTATTATTAACCATCTTTGACACTTTATCTAGCATATTTGATTTTTTTCTGCTAGGGATATGAAAGTGTGAATAAATGATCCAGTACTAGTATTAATGAGACAGAATACCATATGTATAAAACACTAAGTTAGCCTGGTTAACTGCAGAAAGATGGTCCATGTATCAACTGTTATCAGCGAATCTTTATCGTAATTCAGCTCGATGTTCCCCCAACTTTTTTGATAGGTCATATGAGGTCATTAGATGAGATTTTTATTACAGATTTACAGACCATAAATGCCCTCACTTTTTTGACATTTATGTTCTTAGAGGAGCACATTCAAATTTGCACTAGAAAGAAAAAAGTTATTTTTGCCTCCTCAGCTCTGTTCTAAGGACGCCCTGCCCCCCCACATCCCTACACTGCAAAAACTGAAAACTAAGCAAGTCTTTATGTCTTATTTGCAGTAAAAATTGTCCAATTTTTCTTAATATGAGCCACATTCACCAGACCAGGTCATATAATCTCTAATTTCAAATTTTCTAAAGACAAAAGTGAACAAGTCAAAAGAAATCTGCCAATGGGATGAGACAAATTTGCTTGTGAAGTTTCTTGAAATTAGAAAGATGTCTTAATACAAGAAACTTTTTTTTGAGTGTTGAGTGTGCTCGATTACCAAACCTTATACCATATGATTGCCTGGATTGCGGGACAGGATTTTAATGGTTTGGCCAAATAGTCATTGAGTGTTAATGTAGACTGATGTTTTTGCCACAGTGTCAACAGGCAGAGGTGAAATGCGCCAGAATCCTTTGCTAGGGGTTGATGATGATCAGATTGTTTCTGATGCTGCTTGTGTTGGTGAGTTAATCACTGTTAGGGAGTTTTCACCAATCAGGATCAAGGATTTCACACAGGTAATAACAGACAAATATTCTTGTTCTAAAAATATTATTATAACAAACAGACCAGTATCAGCCTGCTCTGACTGTTTCCTCGCACTGCTGTTTTATAACTCATCTGTCTCAGGTATTTCAGCTCTGCATGATTCTGAGTTTTCACCAGAGCTGCAGCTGTGCCCTGACTGATGTGCTTTGAATTGATCCAATTCTGTGTTTCCTCTGTAAAACTTGCTCTCACAATAACCTTCTGCTCGCTTATGCAATTATGTTTCAATTTGATGGTTTGCCCTCCAGTGTTAATGCTGCTCGCTGTACATTTCACTGAGCAAAGAGAGATTAGATTGTTGTGGTTATTATGTTGTCAACTTTATTACTTTTTGGGGCGAGCCACCGCGCCTCCCTAATTGGATTGAGGTAGTCTGTATTCCCTCTGCAAGGGGAAGCTCACACCTATAAAATATTCCAATTATTAAGCCTAAAGAAGTGAAGCAGAATGGGTGCCTCGATTTTATAGCCTCTAAAAATAGAACCACAGACGGATGACAAACAAGTGTGCGTGGCTGTGTGTGTATGCCCATGTGTTTGCAGTTACCAAATCAATCCCCTGTACACAATGGGAAACAATAGAAAGCAGTCCATCATTTTGTAGCACCAGATGTGATCCATACTCCCACAGCTTGCCCCATTCTCATTTTTCTCTAACTCACAACCCCTCCTTGTGCTCTTTTCTTCAACAGTCATTCTTAATGTGTGTCAGATATACAAACACTATATCCCAAGTATGCACAAATGTAGTCACAAGTAATACATCTTCATTAGTCATGCTTTGCTCGGTCATGTTGCGATTAGAAAGCTGATCTCAAAAACTAGAAGCTGAAATGCTAACGCTGAGCCAGCACATCCATCTTCATTATTCATATAGAGCAAGTTGGCTGAGAATATTCCCCATTCATAATGCATCATAAAATGTGTTTTTTTAAACTTGTTCTAACATTACATATACACACCCATTTCTAGGTTGACAGGTAAATAAAGATCACATTAGCAGGTGTAAGATCTTAAATTGTTAGGGTATTTCAGCTTCAAATGTAAATGCTACTGGGGAACTTTAAACTCTGACCGTAGAGAGAAGAGTTTTAAATAAGTACATTTATAAGAGTTATTGGTTTTGCACTTTTTCATCACTATGATAAAATGTGGTTTTTGTTGGGTTTAACTGCAGTTTATGTCAAATTTCAGCTAAAATATGCATCCAAACACGAGCAGTTTATCCGATCAGCCCACTTGCCAAAAACAGACAAAAATCTTTCTTGTTTTGACTTTGGTTTCTCCTGTCAAGCTCTGTTAAATATCTATAAAATGAAAAATACAGTGAGTTAATTCAATTTTCAAGACACTGATTGACGATATCAGATTGGAAATCAAAACAAACTTTTACCCTGTGTCTTGCCTTGACAGCTTTGGTTGTTAGCGAAAACAGAAGTGCAGCCAGTCACTGAAGTTTGGTGCCTTAGGTTTTGCATTTTGTCTATTTACTGCAAACAAAGATGGTTGGACAGTGTCTCTACCTACAACCATTGTACAAAGTAAAGTCAAAATGCCCCGGACAGCAAGGCACTGACATGTGCATTTTAGCCAGAGTGCAAACAAGGGGCGAAACAAACAACAACACAACAATAGGAGTCAGAGTCAGGTGTGATACAGTAGTTGTCGGAGAGACATCTTTTCAAATTTTTTTGTAAAATAAGGCATTTAGATTCAGTAAGATGTAAACTTGTGAGCCCATGACCCCCAAAAGAATGGTGCTCAAAACCTGTGATCCCCTTTCAAGGGTAAACACATATCAGCCAATTCAAAAACTGACAAAATTTAAAAAAACAAATAAATAAAATTTAAGCTCTATTTTGAATACAACTATGTAAAAATGTTAGGAAAGTATTCAGCAACCTTCCTAGCAGTGTTTTGTGAATCCCCTGGGGGTCTTTCCTTAATAATTTTGCACTTCTTAGAAATAGATGAACAGACTCTTCACTTCATCTTAAGTATTTGTCAACAGGCTGTCAGCGTCAAATAACGAAACCTTAACTTTTCAACAGAAGTACAATTTGGACATTAAATAGCATAATTAAAGCGTTTTTGAATTTATCCTGTGGTCCAAACTGTGATTATGATGGGGGCTTTGTGACCTGTACTGCAGCCAGCAAGTCTTTTGGCTTCACTTTTGCCAGCTCTTACATTGTCCATCATTTATAAAGACTATCATCTTTTCCTGTCACTATCCTGGAACACTTGGGGGGCAGAAATCTTCATTTTTTGGATAGACATGCAGTACTTGAGAGGAGCCAGTTGCTGGCAAGTTCTTAAGTGTCAGAGATTTGCCCAAGGTTATTTTATTAGCTGGCTCATTAGACAGTTAACAGTGTCTTCCAAATAATGGACATCAATTTTTGGCTGCAACTCAGAGCTATTTTTGCGTCTTTAAAAAGCTAAGAGAGCTTTTGGAGTGTTGCAGAGGAGTGCTTTATACCTCATTGCTTTCTTCCCTCAGGTAGAAAAATAATATTAACCCATTTGCTAATCTAAAGCTTTACAATCAGTGTTCTCCTCTCAAGGTAAAAGCTTATTTTACCTCAGTTCATGGCCACAGAAACAATGTAGCAAACCTTGCCAAAAGCTTTATATTTTCTGATGTTTCTTCAAAAGACACAAGCACAGCATACTAGTCAAGTTCTGCCATTACAAGGTGTTTTTACACAATCAAGCAACATTCAGTGTTGAAAATAAAGCCAATGTGGAAGTGCCAAAAACTGCAGTTTCTTGAGTGTCCACTTGGGGCTGGCTCCAAAAGTCAGGAAACTCCCATAAAAACTTGTGTTGCAATGCCAGTTTTGACGACAAAGTTCGATTAAAAAAAAATAAAAAAAATTAGATGAACAGCTCAATTCTTTATTTGCACTACTATTATCTGCAAATTGTTCTTCATCAGCATGTGCATTAAAGATTTGTTTCAGTTTCAGTGGGGGTTTCTTAGCAACTTTACTAGGCAATAAGATTTTTCTAGACATATCTGTTTTAAAGCTAAGAAGGCTAAGAGATACTAAAAGGTACACAAAAAAGAGCGTGACAGACAGGACAGACAAGCAGGGAGGTTTGAGGTATTTTTCAGGGGGGTAATAGGTGCTCTTAAAATTGGCATAAGCATTTCCAATTTGGTATACACCACTGTCAGCCTTAAAAACCAAATGGCCATTGGCTAAGCCTCTGTCCACTCACTCTGACAAACAGTGAACAGTCAATGTGTTATTTCAACTATTACAGATAAGAAGCTGTTGGAAAAACTGAATCGACATATTATCATTATACTCACAGCCTCACAGTCACAACTTGTTATGCTAACACGTTTACAGAAAACTTATGAATCTCATCATGTTTACAGAGACGCTGTGTTCACAGACTCAGAATTTAAGAGTTTGCAAGGATGTTTTGTATCTTTGCTCGAGGTTCCATTTTCTCCTTGAATATTTGAGTACAACTATTTGTGAATTCCTGAAATTCTGTCCTGAAAAACCAAGGCCAACTGGATGACTGGGAGGCCAGCTATGCAGATTTACAAGAAAGTTACAGACTCTTTTTACATATTTGTAAATACATACACACCTGAATATGATTGTTGCTTTGTGGGATGCATCTACATATGTTAATAAAACATGAGCACAGAGCGGACACCAAGTTATGAGAAAGTTCACTAAAGACTCTGATCTTCAGTGAGAGGAAGTAAGTAAAACTTAGCATAAAGACTACTCAGCTCAGGAGGAATTTTCCCAAAGAAAGCTAAGCTCCAGAGCTAAAAGGTAGTTATAGAGCCCTTTGGACAACAGCTAACAATAATGTGTTGTCACCAAATTCCAAAAATTAGAACAAAACAGGCCAATGAACTCCCAACAAACAAAGTGATATAATGAACAACACAACGAGGAGCTAATATTAGACTATATATAGAAGCTATATTCGGAGAAACTGACATAAACATGAAATCTGACTCACAAGCTAACGTGATGGCTTGAATTCTCCAAAAAACCAACACATTTACAACACCAACACAGTTACAGCACACAGCAGTGGGTAAGTTTTGCTTTCCACTTCAGGAGATAATTGCTCTCCATTTCACACTACAACCTGTCAACAGTAAGATAATAAAACATCCACAGCCGTGTCAGAACTTCCAAATATAACTCCTCTTCTGGGGAGAGTGACAATCAAAGTCTGCATTTTAATTTGCTGCTGCAACTTCAGGCTTGAATTCAGCATGAGCTCCTCTGTATTTTTCACACACACCTTGGCTAAAACAGCTGCAACATGATCAGATGTTTTAAAGTCACTGGAATGTACAAAAACTGACATTTTTGTCGGAGCTGCTGTTTCGACATGATCTGATCAAGCAGGAATCTGTGAATGTGTACAATTTTGATGCTCCAGCGTCTTGATCGTGTTCTTTTTCCTAGTGCAGGGCTGCAGACTTGTGACTCAAGTGGAACACAAGCATTCAACATGTCTCTGTGTGTGGTTTTATCTTTAATATCACTGGTGAAAAACACCAATTAGAAGAGAAAAAGTAAGCAGCGGCTCTCATGTCTTTTCATGTTGAGGAAAGTTAAAATAAGTGTTAGAATAAAATTTAACAAATTTAATCTTCCTCTATGACCTTGTTTCATTTTTCTTTTTGCAAATAAGAACATTGCAGGGTTTAAAATCTCTGCATAAAAGATAGTTGTATTAAAATTGCAGTCATACCATGAACCCAGCAGGCCAAGTCTGACTTCTAATCAGATAAACTGAGATCACTTGGTGCTGAAATGACCCCTGAGTCCTGCAGGTCCTGTGGTGGCTCGGATGACTCAGCTCCCCAGTAATAATTTCAGAATAATCATGGCACCATATCCTAAACTGCTGCGAGGGAAAGGCTTTCCACTTGATTAAATTAAGTATTGACACAGGCGGGAAACTGCATGCTGGTCACTTTTAAAGATGGGATTCTGCAAAGTGCTTGATAATTTCTTATAGATCCTCTCAGTATGTTCTTCTGTTGTGATCAGCTTTCTGTCAACAGATGGGTTTATATCCAGATGTAGATATGAAAAGATCCCAAGACTGCACTAACAGATACAATTCAATGTTTTGGAACTGCTCTTTAACATTCAATATTTGTAAATCTTGCAGATATTTCACAAGTAATATGAGAAGAGCTGACGCTCACTTCTACCAAAGTGTTTTCTGGCTTCTAGCTACTCCATCTTCTACCACTTATCCATCAGTCACAGTTAATCTACTTTCCTGCAGATGACAGTGTGGTTTTACCGAGGTGGTCCACCATCTTGCCATCTTTGATGTATATGGTCAGTTACTGTAACATGATTTTGTGTCCCAAGGTGGGATCTAATAAATGAAAGGACATGACGCCAATGTTATTCTGTTCCTGTCACTGCAAGATGACCAAATCTGTTAAAAAAGAGAGAGGGACGGAGACAAAGCGAGCCAAGGATACAGCTTCCTCTGGGAGTATTTTAGTCGTATTGATTTACCGATATGAGGAGAGGAATAAGTGTCCCCTGGCAGGCTACCTCAATGACATCCTCGTGATGCCAAAGGAAAGAGGCCTTCAGAGAGTCTGCGCTCACTAAATAATGGTTCTTTTCTCGGTAATAGCCTCGGTGTGGAGACAAACACTGACAACAACACAACACAGAGTGGCTATTAAAATATCTGTCATGTGCTATGGTGTCTCTTGATATGTTATGAAATGTGTTCGTTTATCTTTCCCCAGGAACAATGCCCAAAACTCACCTTCTTTTTCGCTAATGATACACCAGGTTTGGACAAAGTACAAAGCTGATTTTATGCTAAAATTGGCCAAAGACTGGAGCACTGAACAGGTGCTAACAGGAGCTGATTCTCAAAAAAATCAGCTTTTTGACTAGCAGCCATATTTGAACCTGACCTGGGTTATATTTGGTCTTTTAGTGCAAGAACAAAGAACAGTATTTTGGTGTGAAAAAACGTGCCTCTGCTGGCAATCATGAAGTGCGAGGCACAAAACTCGAGCCAGATCACCTTTTGTCTTCTTGGAACGTGTTCCTTTGCACCTTTTTGGGAAATGTGATTTCTCACAGAGAGACAAAGAAGAAGTAGCAGCTTGTTCACAGGAAACACAAGATACAAAAACTCTGGCTGGTGAACTCCTGGAACAGGGAACTTGTCACACTAATCCACCATCTTCTTTGTTTTTGGATTCATCAATAAAGGAACGATGTAAAACTCTACAACTGGCAGAGGAGTGGTATAAGCTTTTGAGGGACTAATAATGCGGTTCTGACAGATGTTTTTGTTGAGGGGATGTGGGGGATAATTCTATATCCTAACACCACCTTACATTTCGCATATTTACCCTTGTGAGTATATTTTGTGTGGCAAACTAGTTCACACATTTATTTTATAATACAGGCATGTAGGAAAGGAATCAATCAGTAAAAGTACTTAGTAAAGTCCTGCACACTGCCTAACTACATACTGGCAATGTTTCAGTACTTTTACAGTGCAAATTTTTTTATGCTATTGTAATTTTCTTTTTCTTTCATTGGGTTAGCAAGTGTGAACTACTTCTTATTGCTGCTTTAAATAACCATTAATTTGTTGCTACTGTTAGAGGGGGTATTCAGCTTTCCATGTTTTACTAACAGATATAAAGTAATATTTACAAAGTAATATGTAAAATTTCAAAAAACTACATATTCATATGTTGAGGAAATCCCAAAATATGTTTTAAAAACAGTCTGTTCTAAAAGGAGATGGGCTTTTCCCAAAATCCCCACTAGATCCTCACAAAATGATGACACCATTAATTAAGGATCACCTAAAAGGTTGATGACACATTGGAGGGCTGGGCCACAAACACCAAGGTCTGCCCAGAAGGGTCTGCTGGGGACTGGCCTATCAGAGGGAGCACAAACCCTTAAAGAGACAGCAGCCAAACAAAACATTTCAAACAGACTGTTATGAGGGTTTTCTTTGCGCTGTAAATCATGTAAAGCTACCACAGGGTTCTCTTTAGGTATGAATAAAAGGTGTTTACATGCCCCTGCTTGGTTGCCTTTGATTTGCAGATATTGCTCAAGAAACTGTGTGCTATTTTTAAATCAAGAACTTCTGCACAAATCTCAGCTGTCATATAAGACTATACCTATCACTCAAATCAGCACAGTATTACGATCAAAAGCAGCAATAAAATTGGCATCTTGCCATTTTCTTGGACAGATGGAAAAAGTCGAG
The DNA here is from genome assembly GCA_008086565.1 of Thalassoma bifasciatum. Classification (NCBI taxonomy): domain Eukaryota; kingdom Metazoa; phylum Chordata; class Actinopteri; order Labriformes; family Labridae; genus Thalassoma; species Thalassoma bifasciatum. The sequence continues at coordinate 238,171 of RPOG01000229.1, read as the reverse complement.
GGTGGAACAGCAGTAACATTTCTATCTTGATAGTCTTATTTCTTCAAAGAAGCCAAACTTTCAACAACATATACAAACACAGAGACAACATGTAGCATTAAGGAACAGTGTCCATGATAATTACGCTGATATAATCTTCTGGTGCCACATGATGCCACATCATTCTTTTTTTTCTTACTACTCTGTTTATAAGATGAGGATTGTGAGGTTTTGCAGGTAAATGATTGTAGATGCAGAGGATTTGCCAAAGCTTACTGATACCCCAGCCCCTGCTGAGAGTATCTGAACATAAACAACGACTGAGCCTGTGTGATAACCTTGTATGCTGAATAATTTCAGTACCTGGAAGCATAATCCCTTTATTGATGGACCTAGAGGCTCTCTCTTGTTAAACCTGATAATAAATGCTTTCAGTGTATTCTTACAGTTGCTTGATTCACACTGTGCATCCGTTTCTGTTTATGACTACAGAAACGTCAATATGTTTCCAGAGTCTTCAACGGTTTAGGGAGTTATTGACCCACAACAGGATGAAGACAATGCAAAATTAATGCCCTCATATTGGCTTCAAGGTTCACTAAACAGGAGTTATTGTGACGCACGTGTGCACTGGTCCACAGCATCCTGATACTTCTATTGTGTGTTTAAAGTTCCTGTACTTTGGTAAGCCACAGGCATGCATTCATACGTTTTCTTTGCAATTACAAGGAATCAATTCAAGGTTGTTTTCTTAAGATCATGTCTATGTGATACATATGGCTTTACCTTCATCTCCAACTGAGATCACTTTTGTTGGCTTACTAAAAAATTCTACCTCTGGCTTACAGATAAGCAGTTTCTAGAAAACAAATCATCAGTTAACCTTCGGTTGCAAGCCATGCTCAACTTCAAAAGGGCATTTTTCAACAGCTGGTACTAAATGTTTTAACTGCTCCAAAAAGCACACAATGTTGTTGCTGTTTGTGTATTGACTGTTCTTGAAAAGGCTCAGAAACAAGATGCACTTAAAAATGCAGCTATCACGGCTAAGCCACGATTAATTAACTATTCATTTGATCATGTTTTAACCCCTTCCCTTTATAAATTAAATATATTTATAAATATGTTCTATGTAAGTGATGTATGATGACTGGCTGATGTGGTTGAATGAGAACTGGCAAATAAAAGCCAATTACTGACAGCAGGTACTAATAATTGGGCTAATTTACCTTTGCTGATTGACTCAACCCTTGTATCAATGATAGTTTTGTGTTTTTACAATCATTTGTCCCATCAGGGTAATACACTTTGAATGTGATGCATAAATGTTAGGACTTCCCCCTGCAAAACAAGACAAGAAAATAAGATCTAAATTCAGTAGAGAAACACAAAAGAAAAGGCACAAAGAGAAGACGCTAAAACAAAAACACAAAAAAAGAAAGCGCAACCACCTCTGATCTTCTGAAAAATAAAAAAAAGTGTTGAGTTTGAATTCCCAGTAGCAGTCATGTTGTTTGGAAAATTCACACATGAACACAGCATTCTTGTTGAAAAGATGGAAAAGTGCTTTTGTCCAATCAGCAACAATTCTTATCAGCAGTTAACTAGTGTTTCTGTTTGCATTTTTTTTATTCTTCTTTGGTGTTTGCTTGTACTTTTATATTTTTGCATTAACTTTTTTAAGTTTGCAGATTTTTTTCTCTTTTATTCTCTGGTATTATTTTGTTGGAAGGAGTTCTGGGGCCAGAAAGAAACATTTAAAAAAAAAAATAAAGTCACAACACGGTCCATGATGCAGTGAAACACAGCGTGATAACAATTTATACAAGTTTGACTCTGGTAGGAGTCAAACTATAAACTCTATAATTTGCCACTTATTTTTATTTATTTATTTTTTTAGTGGACATAATACGCCGTTGGAATTTTGCACTTCAAGGCCACCATAAATTTAGCTTTGCTGATTGACTCAACCTCGGTGTTTTTGCAGTTAAGAATCAGGTTTTGACTCTCTCACGTAACTTATGCACCAAAATAAAAAAAATGACATCGATTTGTCTCATTTCTACTAGTGGTATTTCTCAACAACACACACCCTCGCTTTAACGTCACATTATCCACTTTTCTAGCTCTTGGATATGCGTTCAACCGTTCATATCTCTTTATTCCCGCAGCACTTGAACGCCGCGTTGCTCCCATCCTACGTGAATGCAGCATAAACTGTTGAGGTGATCCATGGCAACAGAGGAGCAGCAACCAACCGCTGAGCCTGTCACACACTGTTTCCCTCTCTCTCTCACACACACATACCTTCAATCTCTGCACTCTCTCCGTCAATGTAGCCGGAATGCACCGAGGACGATTCACTCTTAACGGCTCCCGTTGAGAAATTCGGTATCAAGGTGACCGACCGGGGAGCCAGTCAGCTGCCCGCAAACGGCTCCACATCCGCGCCAGGTGACACCAGACAGGACCCGCACCTCGGCTCACAGATAACAGCAACGGTTCTGTACGGACAAGATGGTAGTAGTGAACGTTTCTGGAGCTTAGAAATATTATAACGCTCATTTGGTGTGCTTATACCGAATCCAAGCAAAATGAGACCAATTTTTAAGTGTTTTTGGGCGAAACAGGCTTCAGATTTTTGACTATTTTTGATTGTGTCTCGGTAAAAATCCGACACTGTCCCGGGTCCTCTCCGCCGTCTCAGCAGCAGTTTATCACCACAGCCGTTTATATCTATAAAGCATCAGAAACATCATAGTGAAGATGGCGACTGGGTCGGGTTGGCAGCAATATTACTGCCCTGCCGGTCAGGGGAAATTTACTACATCCTCGGGAACCAGCATGTCTTTTCAGTCTGGCATCGCCATGGAATATACCCAAGACCTGCACCTGAAGATGAGCAAGAAAATAGCACAGCTAACAAAGGTAAGGAGGCCTGTTCTTCACTCCCTCTGAGCGGTGAATCAACCCCAGGGTTAGACCCCGTTACCCCCGATCTGGTGGAGAAGCGAGCACCAAACCTTTCTAAGATTTTCGCTAATTCAGTCATTCCGCCCTTGTTGGCTTGTTTTCCTGCACCTGTCAACAATGTATTGATTACTATCCGAAGTTCAAGAATCTTCTGGTACTTTCGGCGTCATTAAAAGAGAAAAAACAATCGTATTCCTGACGCAATTAATCAACTTTTACACTGTGCTCTACCTATTTGAGGTGGAAGAAAACAGATTTAGAGGTGAGCAAATTGTTTTTATGTACATTTCAAGCACAAAAACCCTATGCAACCCTTTCAAAATATCTCTTTTAGAGTTGATGCGCAAGTTGCATTTTCTTTCTTTTTTATTTGCCCCTATAAATAGGAACCTTTTTAGGGTTACAAGGTAACGGGGTTCCTATTTATAGGGGCAGAAGAAAAAGAGTAAACAAAAATGAAGCAAACAGAGCCAAACAAAACGAATGGAAATTAAATACATTAAAAAAGTAGAGCCCAGAAATAAATAGATACATAAAATAATAATAATGGTAACTTACTAAAAAATGTATGGCTGAAAAAAAAAAAGGTTTTGAATGATTGACAGAAAAAAGTGTGCAGTAAATATACTGACATTGGTTTTTATGTTGTGTTTGTATATCAAGAGCTTTCCACTTGCACAAAAAATGTAAAATTAATAGGTTAGAAATCTAAAAGGTAAAAAATGCAACACAAAAATGCAAGCATGACCAGCCTGTTGCAACATAGCCCCATTGATCACCCTTGTCACCCCTCTGGACACACCCCTGCCTGTCTACATCCTTAAATATCTCAAGACTTGTCATAACCGTGTGCGTCAATATTTGTATGTCTAAAATTGAGCAAATCTCTAATGGGATTTGGTGTATATTCCTGCTCCTTCACATCACAATGGCACGCTTGGGAGGCATACAAGCTGCCTAGAGGCTGAACCCGCTCTGTTCAGATGCAGCATCCATCAATACAGGGTCATTAGTGATGACAATAATCAGACCGGTCATGAATCACATTTGGAACACAGACTGTGCTGGCATTTTGTTTTACTTGCCAGAGTTGATGTTGTTCTAGGGGGCTTATAAATAATTATGCAGCTAAATAAGGCACTTCCCCCAAACTTTGATCCCTCATGACGACAAGCAGCTCTTGAAATGTGACACAGATTGAAAATAGGACTTGAGGTCTACCCATTTTAATATCCTAATTCGGTGTATTTCCCTTACTGCTTCCTTATTTGGTGTGTTTTAGATCTTTTCCTATACCGGGTGATTCCCTTGTTGTTTTGTCTGGGTGAGTGAGCATTTTTATATACATCATGCATACATTTTTATTTGCACAATATGGAAGTTTGAGTCGCAGCTGTAGTTGAGCAGCATTTGCAAAGAATTATGAGCTCATTATCAGGAATTAGTAAAGCACAACAGTATTTTTGCTCTGGTAGGAATGTCATTCATTCACACCTGTGGGCTTTCAAGGGCATTTCCATCTTACCCTGAGGAGCAGTTCTTTCATCTCTAACTCGGCCAAATGACAGGGTTCAGACTTCTAACACAAAGGAGCAACCTCTTCACAACATTCACCTGAGGTTAAAGTATGTTTACCGCTCTTGTGTGTTATTATCATCAAGCTGGAGGCCGCCGGTGCCTCACATGTGTTTCCAGGTGGTCTATTTGGAGATACCTTCTCCTTGCTGAATGATTCAACAATCCCAAACTGTAATATCCTCCAAGGATTCACCACTGACACCATGGTAAGATTTGTGCTCTCAGTACTTCCCTTTATCACCAGGAAGTGGAGACTGGGGAGGAAAAAAAACATAATTCAGCGGCCTTGGGCTCAGTGTGTGCCAAGTTTTTGAGCAGTGCTGGCTCTTAAGAGTCACATTGAGAGGAAAATAAAAATCTGTTTCACCTTGTTAGTTCATCATAACACCCAGGAAGCAGACCAAGGAAATTACACATGGAATATGTTATCATTTTTCGTGTGGAAATATTTTAAATGCTCAATCAGCATCTGTTTGTTTGCTGAACTGAAATCATATCCCTTGAGCTATCATGCTTATGAGCTTACTTTACCTGAAATATAAATTCAGTACAATTGCTTTTACTTGGAAGTCATCCTGGAATAAATGTGAGTTGAAAGGCGATTGCTTATTATACTACAGGAACTTTTGTGATTGGGTTTGTCAAAAGTTTAACTTTTATGTTTCATGTAGTGACAGACTAGCAAAAACTAAATTGAATGGTCTTATATCCTTTACAGGAGCAATCAAAGTTGTGTCAGAGGCCAGACTACATTTATTTTTGCCTCATTTGTAATGCATTGTGAGTAAGTTTGAATCTGAACTTAAAGTGGATCTTGCCTCTGTGTATGAACTTCCCGAAAGTGTGACCCCAACTAATGAAGTCTCATTGTGTCATCCATTGATATCTGGACTCCCCTTTAAAATCTTCAATTTAGATGGATTTGGATGTGTCTTGTTGGTTTTCTAGAGTCACAACTGTCCATATCTTTAGAGGTGGTGCTAATGAGTCACAAGTATCATGGACTGTCAGATACCAAAGCTACGTGTTGGCTTTCTCCACTGTAGAGACAAATATGGGGACCCAATGTAATGTCTGTCCAATCTAGCGTACAGTTTAACACTTCTCATACACACAAAACTACATATTATGAGTTCAGAATGTACTGAACTCATAATATGGAGAATGCGTACTCAATGGGATGCCATTCTCAGAATTAATAATATAATGTATTTTGGATACAGCCATGGCTTATACATCAGTTGTGATTGCACCAAGCCAACATGTCTAAAAGCAAATGAAATTGCTGATATTTTCACCAATAATCACGTATGCAGTTCCACTCTCATGCTTAATGAACCCTAACAGTTGTTGATCCAGCTGCAAGTGGCCACTCTTGTTAAAGACTGATGAGCGACAAACGAAATGAAGATAACTGCATCTAACTTATCCCATGTGAAGGTTTTCTTTAAGAATGTCGGGTCTCAGTTGTTGTTTTCAAGTCATCTTCAATACAGCGGGATTTTGAAAGGACAATAGGGCAGGTTTTTCCCTGGAGAGAGGCTTATTAGTGATAAGTTTAAAGCAGCTTTTTCATCAGGATCAGTAGCTGTTGTGTGTTCGATTGTTCTAACACAACTATTAACAAAACCTCCCAAAATCTTTAAGCTTTGTGGCTTCGCTTTGTGTCTTCCCGGTATTGAAATCAGGTACATGTAAATGTCAGGATACGTGACCTCTAGCCATATGTCAGTGTTCTTTGACCACTTGTTGTGTGATAGCCCAATGGATCAATTTTTGAGTAAAATATTCATAGATTTCAGTTCATTTTCCATGAATTTCTGGTCAGGCTGCGATCACTTCTAATTTCAGCCATGTTGAGTGTTTGTTTTGCCACTCAGAGGGGCGCGGCCTGGAGCTAAAGTGTCAGAAATGCATGCCCTCTATTGTGTTGTCTAAATATGGTTGTTTTATCCCTATGGGGAAAAAAAGCAGTTGACGTATATAGTGAGGTTGACAGAGAAATGATGATACTGTTCTACTGTGGTTTTGAATAATCTGTAACAGCCTTCACTATAAGAATAGATTATTATTAATCAAATGTTGTATGAAAATTTATATTTAGATTCTTTTTTCAGTAAATGTACCCTCACATGTTTTAGAGTGTGATATTGAACGGATAATGGATGATGTTATTTTTGACATTCTCCCACAGTTTATTACTGTTAATACTTGGGACCAGACAAACACAAAACACCAATCAACAATCTCTCCAAGCTTGTTGGGAAAAAAGTACGAATGCACAAAACATTCAGACAAGCTGTCATCAGCTGTGCTGAATATTTATTTTAAATATGAGTCCTTTCTCTCTCACGACCATCTCTCTGAGGCATAGAAGAGGCATATAGTATCATCAGTGTATATTAATCTGGACACTAATGCTTTTGTAAACCTCTGCAGAGGATTATGCTTACCACACTGTACAGTTTAAATGAACACTGATGCTTCATCATGCTGTGCTGTAATGCTGTGTGAAGAGCATTTTTGTGTTTCAGCGTGTCATAACTCAGTTTGGGGTCGGTTTCATTAAGGATTGAGCGTCTATCACAGATGTATGATTTAAAATAACCTCTTGATGTTTTAGAAATGATCCGATAGAAAATAAGAATCAAAAGCAAATAAATGTCTGAATTTACCATAAAAAACAACTTTTAATCCACACGTTCTTTAACATGGCGTAGTGTGTATTTCATAATTCATTCATTTCCCTGAGGATGGCATTTAAGATTTGCAGATAAGAGCTGAGAAAAGCAGGAATCTCTCCTTCTACTCACCAGCAGGAACAACAGTGACAGTGAATGGTATTTTCATATGTCAAGTCACATGATTCCCACACACTCCCACAGGCGTCACATCTGAGCCTGGCATCTCCCGTGCCTTGTTGTATTAGGCCACAACAAAGCGGGGGGGATATGGCCCATAGCATGCGGGCCATCTGCTCCTCACGCTGACCGCTGATCTCTGCCGAGTCAGAGCCGCGCTCAGGAATAAAAAGCAAACCTTGAAACCTCTCCGAGCAGCCCTCTGACACATCACCGGCTGAGTGGCTTCCAGCTTCTTCCAGCTTGCTGTGTCTGAGGATGACTCAAGAGTGATTGAGGCAATCTGAATTTTTTAGCTCAGACTCTGCCTGGCCTACTTTAAACCTGAGTGTCTTTATGCGTTCTTGCTCAGCCTGTTTGCATATCATTATTGATCAAGACCTCTGAATTTTTGTCTTTCACGGTCATACACCGTCTAAATTTTAACCTGCCTGTTCATCCTTAAATTTTCTGCTGTCTTGTGATACGTGCAGCAGTGTTGTCGGTCCAGCTCAGTGCAGGCCTGTTTAGCTGTAAAACTCGGGCTGTACACGCTTCATGCACAGTTGGTAAATCAGTCATTGATTGCTTTTCTCCTGTGACGCTAAATTTCATGATTTATGATGCAAGACTTGCTAGCTGCCACTGTCATTTAAGGCTTCATGCAGTAATTTTTAATCCCACAAAGCTGCTTTGCAGCCCTTTGTGTAGTTCAGGCTCTGCACGGATTTCACTGTCATCATGTTTTTTTGGAAAGTCGTATTTCATAAGTTACACTCTCTGATGGTTTCTGCCTCTATTGTGGTGCCTCCGTCAAAAAGAAGGGAATGTAGAGGGGTTTTGCTGCTATGGCAACAAGTTTTATATAAATTATAATTCAGGGCAGTGGTGTGTAAGAATTGGGCCGAGGATATTTTAAAGGGGTAAGCCTGATTTTGTAGCCGGTTGGCAGCGACTACAGACCGGAGTTTCTGGTTGTTGTCACGGCGCTCGGAAAGAGCAGGCAGCATGTCATTATGCATCGTCAGGAAAATGCCTTACAACAAATATATTGCCTTGCCTTGGGTGTGTGACTGTGTGTGTTTTTTTTATTGTGTGTGCCTGTGTGTCATCAGCAATGCCTGACTGACTTTAGTGTCGAAGTGAATCAAAAATAGACCTCTGAGCTCTCTGTTTATTCCTGGAGGAAGGGATTCAAAGAGACAGGGATAGTAAAATACCGTAGTACACAAAGGACGTGTGCGCGTGAGTGTGTGTATGAAGAGTTTGCAAGTCATTGCTTGTAGGGCTGTGGATCCACAGCATCAGCATGCATACAAACGTTCCAAGAAAAGTGTTTATGCTTATCATCAAAACTCTTCAGATATGTGCCGTCCAGCTCTTAAACATCCCTGAAGCTTTGGACCTAATTCTCCTCTCAAGCTCACATCAGATTTTCTAATGATTACCTGTCAGATTTTCCTGTGGTGTGAGGTGTCTTGAGAGTTTTTTTTTCAGCACAGGAACTGCTTGTAAGGATGTTGTGGCTGCACCAATTTGAAATTGTAAATATTAGACATGTTTAGTATTCATGAACGGATATCCTGTTGTGTGGAGAGAAACCCCAAGGGCAGCAGCAGGGCACACATTCTGTGGATTTTAATGTGGAACGAAAGAAAAGGAAGCACCAGAAAGCAGGCTGATTACAGAGGACAGGACAACAAACAGACGTGTGAATGTGAAACTTAACATTAAATGGACGTCAGCAATTGAGGGACCAGCCAATGGGTTGATATGTGGTCTGAACAAAATTGTAGTTACAGCAAAGGATGCTAAGCTGCTAGCAATGTTAGCTTGAAAAACCATCCAGTCGTCAACCATGTTTGTTTACTTTGAAGTCACAGACTGTAAGAAAATTTGTAATCCTTCCAGTATTGACATTATCGAATCTTGTCATTGTGACATTGTACTTCACGCACTATCATTATCTGTCGTCAAGCATGAGGTCTTTTAGATTTTAAATATCTTGTAGAAGAATAAGATACTTGGAAATAACTGAAACATACAACCACAAATAAAGTGGTTGGTCTCTGCTCAAGTGCACTGAGATGGGATGATCTGAGCTTGATTGTTGTGCAAACTGGCTGAAACTTTGAATAACTTTCCCAGTAAAGGTATTTAATGGATCATTTGTCCTGAAGAAAATGTCAGGAATGAATGAAAAATGCATCTTCGTATTCCCCAGCACCTAAGATTAACACCTACTTTTTTTTTTTCAAATGTGACTCCGTCTGATTAATAGCTAATCAAACTTGTACCTGATTTATGTGAAAGTTGACAACTATTCAATGAATGCCTGCAGCTCCACTGTATGACTAATTCAAAGTGTAATAGCCTGAGAGGACTGGGTGTTTTCTTTGAAAATATATTAAAAATCTGCTTCAGCTTCATCGATCAGCATTGCTCACAGAGTGTGTTTGTTGTTCACATTTTCCTGCAAGGATCCATCACTTTTGAATTCTGAGTTCTATCTTTTCTCTGCCTGGTTCTTGTTCGTAATAAAGAGACAGATGAAAATGAACTCCTTCTGTTTTCAAATCTCAGGCAGAGTAGTAGAGTTTTCTAATATAATATGTGTCCTTTATGTCTTAAATGACTGTGGGAATGAACTGGTTATCTCCATAAAATGATACAAAAAACAGTTTATTGATTTAAATAGGTTACAACTGGATAACTTATCTGCAGCACCAGAAACAAGTGGCATCACAGTGTCTCGACCAGTTCATCATCCTGGCAGAAGATATTGCTGAAACACACAAACACACTGTCATCCTTTGGCAGAAACATTAAGGCCAAATTGCATGTGTATATGCTTGTGTGTGGAGTGTGTGTATGCAGCATAATCCAGGGGTGGTAGAGCAGCGATCTGTGTAGCTTGGGCCCAGTTAGAGAGCAGATGGTCAGACCGACATGACTCCAGACTTGGGTATAAAGCAGGCTGATAGAGCAGGGATTTTAAAGGTCGATACTGCTCATTCAAACCTAAGCTGCAGCGTTTTTGCTAATGTTGACTTTAAATATTTTTGTTCAAAAAAAAAAAAAAAGTGAATGTCTTCAGTTTTGAGCAGAAGTGTGGAAAATACTCCCACTACTACAGTTTTAACTGCTTCTGCTGCTGCTATTATTACCTATGGTGTTACTTTCGCAAGCCTCCTTCTGCTGTTACAACATTCTCTGTTGGAACTGGGCAAGAGAGACAAGCTCAGTCATCAAAACCTTGTTATCCTTTATTCTAAGTGATCAAAAATGTCAATATTCCTCTGGAGTTGGTATTACTCCAGAGGGATTTACTTTCTTGTGTTCAAAAAGAGCTGGTTTTATTTTCTTTCAGTCTAATGCTTGTGTTTTTTTTTTCAGCCCTCTGTGGCTCTGTGTTTTTACATGGAGACATCACACTGTTGATTTGCTATGGTGCTTCATTCTGATTTGTTTATACCTGTAATCCAAAGTAGAAGACAACATTTTTGGTTTTTCGCTGACCATTGCCAATATTTGGAGAACAGATGAGCTGATGGTCAAAGATTACAGAACATAACTGATGTTACAGTCAGAGCATTAGCCAGCAATATTAAACTGTGTGTCTTCATCATTGTTAATCAAATACGAGCCAGTAACTAATATGTGCCAGCTGGAGGCAAACTGACCACACATCAAGTCAAATTAATCCATAGAAAAGAGACTTCTTAAGACTTCTTAACAGCAACTGGTACTCAATACCTACTCCTACTCATTTCACTTATTTTGATGCTGCTGGTCAGCTAAATCGAAATAAGATTGAATTAATTTAAACACTGAATCATATTAGTTATCGACTTTTTTGTCAATTGTTTACTTCACAACTTCCTAACAGTGAAGAAGACATGTCAGTATTAGACTGTGAATCTCTATATTGTGTATAATATATGTTTGTCTTATTTTTATTACAGGGTATCTGTCCTGTCTTCTTCTTTAATTGAACCTGTGTGCTCTCTGTTAATTTGGTGATACATGCTGCTGGAAATTGAATTTCCTGAGGGAACCTTCCCAAGGGATTAATAAAGTTCCTATTTATCTATCCATCTATCCATCTACCCATCTGTCCCCTTATCCATCTGTGCTGAACTGAATCTGTGTCACTTTTACTTTAAAAGTCTGTAATTTCAGAAAGACTCTTAGTTGTGATGCGACTACTGAGGAAATCTTTTGAGGTGATGGATTGTTGGGCAGGGAAAGTGTCATGTACTGAAGTCATGTGAGGGAGTAGCACATAGGTTTTTAAAACTGAATTTACTGGAGACAAAGGAAAAGACAAACAACAGCCTCCTTTGACAGAGTCTGGGGAAATCAATATCCCAAGGAAAACAAAATGGCCCAGCGAAGAAGTCCAAAAGGTGAACAGGAACTTCTTAAATCCAGAAGGAGAAAAACAAAGTAGAAGTGGAGAGACAGAAAAAACTGATTACACAGTTGAAGATTATAATGCTGGGGTGCACAATCACAGAGTACATCAAAGCAAGTGTGATACATAATCAAAGAGACTTGGTACTTGTTGTTCTGATATTTACTTCTAAAGTCAGTCACAAAAAGTGACAATTCAAGTGAGCTGCTATTCAATTCAAGATAGAGTAGCTCATAGAAATTCTGATTTGAAATCTTATTCAGGTCTATCCCCTCAAAAGCACACTCACCAGTGCTTGCAAGTTGCTGGAGATAAGGAATAGGTTCAAATGAGGAAAATAATGATACAGTAATGCCGAAAAATGTCTGATCAATTTTTAGACTAAAACAGCAGAAACCATCTTTTATCAACAGAGATGTGAAGTCAGAAGATCCTGCTAAAAACACATACAGATAAAAGCCGGTCGACTCCTGGGCGCCACAGCAGGAGGAATCTCTGATGTTAAAGAAACAAACCAAACAAGAAGTTCGAAGATATCTTACATGATTTGATTTTTTTAATACACTTTGTGTAACTTTCACAAAGTCCCCGATCAAGGACATCTTTTCCCCTGCAAAGTTATTTACTGCAGATGTCGTGGTTTTCTGTTCTGTTATTCATTTTTTTCTGGCTTTTATTTGACAGGACATCTAAAGGGAGACGAGATATCTTAGGATTGAAGAGTTGGGTATGACATGCAGCTGAAGGCTGAGGTCGAAAACAATCCTAAGGCTGCTGCGTTGACGATAGCCTCGATTGGGTGCATGCTTTGATCACCGAACTAAACCACTGTCCCACTAAATTATTTGCTGTAAAGAGATAGTGCAGTGTTATACTTGTCAGGTTACACTGATCTGAAATTGTTTGTAGACAGAAAAAAAGAAAAGCACTGGTTTCTGGAGGCAAACCAATCAGGTAATACGCCTCCACATATTTCACGGAGAGGCATGAAAAGTGTAAAAGATTCAGGGCCGGGGAGGCAACAGAAAAAGCTGAGTGACATTTCATTAAAAACTGTTATTTTTCTATCGCTGGAAACATGAAATGCAAGGTGTCATGTCACTGCTTTTGTCCCTGAGAGTCTGTTCTGAAGGTGACAAACTGGAAGCTACGAGGCCATGCATTTCAGATTTGTAATCTCTTGTAAAAATTTATATGGAGAGCCGAAACACAAGGGAGGTTTGTGTGTGCATGTGTGTGTGTGTGTGTGTGTGTGTGTGTGTGTGTGTGTGTGTGCTCAATGGCCTGCTGCTGCCGCTTTTGCTGTGGGGAGTCCAGCTTATTAACCTCTGCAGGATGCTCCTTCACTGATTGTCACAATTCTCTGTCAGATTTCATTAAGATACGCCCACACACTTGCACACACACAAACACACACACACACAGACAAGGAGGGAGATAGGAAAGAGAGGGGAGGCATATTGGCCCCGAGCACTATCCACAACAAATAAAACACTCCTGACATGCTTGTTCACTTCCACACACACATTTGAACACACACACATAGTAGATTTAGCGAGGTGTGTTTGGACAATAATTTGATGAGTCATTCTTAATGTGTGACCTTGAATGTCTCTTCTGCCTCTTGGACAGCCTCAAGCCACTTTCCTACTATGCTTCCCCAGGCTGGTTTTAGTTGGCTGATGCAGCAGCCAATCGTGTCACAGCGACAGGCGAGACAGAGTGCAGCGCCAGTGAACGGTTGGCTGTTATATACACTTGATTTATCTGACAAATATTTTGTTTTATTTTTCCTCCAAGGAGCCAGTAAGTGCCTCCTACCTTCAATATGCTGAAGGTCTGTCTGTAAACACAGCCAGTCGGGTTTTATTAAAACTGTTATGAGATGTCTGACCTGAGAGATCATTGCTGCATGGTGTGGTGGGATCAAAACAGACTGTGAAGGCTGCCTCACTGAGGTTTTTAAACAGCTAGGCATAAAATAAAGTGTTTTGTTTCATGATAATGGTCAGTAAAATTCACCCAAAACATAATGGGCTCCACCAAATGCATCATACTGCCCCTTAGAGCAGTTATATGGTTTTCTTGTTTGAGTAGGAGTCTGCATTGTAAAGGATTAGGGCCACATCCGGCTCTTTGGGCGTCCTTTTCTGGCCCACACGAGGTCAACCATAAATTAGAACATAAATGAAAAATTCAGTGTTCCATACAAATACATCTAGATTTCAATGCACTTGTTTAAGCCAAAGATAGACAGGATTTTTTCCCCACTGCTGAGGTAAAATAAAGAGAAAAAACATCCAAGTTATTAAGTTTTTCAGTATTTATGGAGAATAACAAGCTAACCATGAAATTAAACACCAACGCAATGACTGTTTTTACTTTTACTGTTTATATCTTCCATAGAAGTATTTTCCTGTTTGACCTTCACCACATTTTCATACATTTGCTGAATGTTATTATTCTTCTGGTTACACGTAGCAGCTAATTAAAATATAGGGATAAGTACATTTTAAAATGGGAAACAGTTGATATCGAGGAGAATTAAGTTCCTGTTATTGCTGCTGCAGCCCCACAATTTAGATTTTTCATGTGGCCCCTATTACAAGTTAATTACATGCCCCTGTTTTAATCTGTTTCAACACAAACTCTGCCCTGCTAATGTTTCTCATTTGCAACAGTATTGGACATTGTCTCTGAAATTGTCTCTGGTTGATGTGGTAGAAAGTTCTCGGATGTTAGACAGCAATATTGTATCAAACAAGACAAGACTTCCCTCAAAGTTCTTATCCATTGTGAAACCACAAATCCTTGTTTTGTTTGAATCTACTGCATGTTTCCCTGACCCTAATTATGTCATTTTCATTGCCAGGGCTTAAAACATGTTCAGTATTATGTTAACCGCAAGTTGGAAAGGGAAAAAAAGTAATTCTGTCTTTGTGGTTTCTGGGCTTATGAGCTTAATTTGTTTGATCCTTTCGCTCAAAACTTTTACCATTCACTGAAAACTTTTACCGTTCACTGAAAAAGCAGAAATGTCAAAGAGCAAGTTCATATAAGATCTGACACTTACAGAGAGAAGTAACTAGTCTTAACATTTTGTCCTCTGATACAAAGGCTCAGCTCTTTTACACCTGTCTGCTCCTGTCTCTGCTTTCTCCACTCCCCTCTTTGTAGCAGTCCAGCAGTGGAGGGGAGCTCTGTCTTTGTACACTGAGGCTTCAGCTTGTTCGACTACAACAAAAATTTGTCAGGAAACAAAACACGGCTATCCCACCATGAACAGGACATTTCATTTCTCTGTATGAGACAGGCTGAGGCGAGCTGGATGTAACACTTCATCGCTTCGCTACAAATGGCCCGGAACAATCCTCCGCTTCGCACAGGATTGTTTAACTGTGCGGGCTTTCAGGTGATGTAATCGTCCTTCTGGTGGCAATATTGAAACAGAACAGCTTGTGGGCAAGAGCAGCTGTGCAGAGTTGTGTTTATAGTTGCACTACATATCCATGTCATAAGTTTTGCAAAAAGAAAGTAGATTTTTAGACTGCTTCTATGTTCTGTTGTTTGAAGATAAAGAGAAAACAGTACAGAATCTATGCAAACAAAGACGAAATAAAATAACATTATCTAACTGATCAGCTAATAGCTACAGATCTGCTGTACATGACCCTTAAGACAAACAGCTGAAACACACCAAAGGAACCTATTTTGAGGTTTGGTTGTATGAGGTACATGATGATAGTAAGTATAGTACCTACAGGGGAAGTGTGTAACTTTGTTTAGCACTTCCAGTGGTGAGTGCGCTTGCTGTTGAGATTCATCCCTTGAGGGCATGTGTCCACTAAAGGCTTTTTTTTTACGCTGAGAATTTCTATTATTCAAATATTAAAGCAATGCAAGTCAGGACTGTAAGTTCTCAGCACCTTTATATTTAAGGCCGTTAATGTTTGATGTTTCTGTTATTGCACTCACTTACTTTGACTCGATATTGCAAAATTTTTGATAAACAGCAGAAGTAAAGAATCAACAAGACTTCTGATATCAATTTTGTTAGCAACAATAATGAAAGTTCACGACTGAAGGGAAAACTAACCACTTTTTTTTCCAGGGTACAAACTCAGGGTTTAGGACTGCTAATGGCACATTACAGTTTTAATCAGTTGTACTTGGATTATTATTGTAAATTTTTTTGAAGAAAAGCAACTATGAAGCATACAGTCAGAGCACTTGAATAGATGCAGAGTAAATGGCAAAAACTAAGGGACATTTACATGCCATTAGACAACTTTTACAACTGAGCAACAATACCATCATGGTGATCATGGCTGTGAAATTGAGGTTGTGGGTGCAAAAATGCTGTTAGTGGACACAGGCCCTTAAAATGGGAAATATAAAGCTGTGTGATACATTTTTCCCGTTTTTCTCAAAAATAATCCACAAACTAGGATAAAAACATGATGTTGTTCAATGCCTCTGTCTTACCAGGTCTTGAAGGTTTGAAAATAGCATATCCCTGAGCTGCATTATTATCTCATTTACTTCAAACAAACCGTCAAAGTTGTCATGCTGTAAGGCACTGGTTCAGCGCAGCACTCCTACATCTTAAAAGGACAAAATCAAGACAATAGAGAAAATCAAAGGTAAAGACCTGCCAACATAGCAGCCTTTTATGTGGAAAAACAAACATAGCTGCATTAATTTGCAAGTGAGTATGTTTAATTGGCTAAAGAAGTCATAAACAAGCTGTCATTAGTGGAGATAGTGGGCTAGGTTTCTCTTTATCTTTGCCCATGTTATTTTACATGAATCCGATCTATTTTGCCTCTTTCTATTTTTGTTTATTTCAGCCAATAAACCTACCTGGATCCGTCTTATCTTATTATACTGTGCATGGACAAAAGAATTATAAAAGTATTTTCTGAATAATTTGATTATGTAGTGCAAATAGTGGCCCTGGAGTGGGTTATGTTGTTTTAAATTACAAGCACCTTAAATAGAAAAATATCTGGATAAGCCTGAAGGAACTAATTCTGCCAGAATGCCACTCTGAAGTGCCGACCTCCCCTCTGACACCAGCCCACACATTTAACTCGAAAAGGGAGCGTTTTGGCAGACATTGTCAGGAGCGAGTAAGCGTCAGGATTTTCGAGGCTAAAGTCAGCTTCGACTTCCTCTTGTCTTGGCAGCAGCCTGAGTCTGCACGGCCACAAGGGACCTGTCTTCGCACTCCAGGTTCTATTTCTCTCTCCTGATGGGGGAGACTTTAACAGCCCACCCTACACTTGCAGTTAACCCTCTTCCTACCATTAGTTACATTCAGATGGGTTTTTAAAACTCTACCAGGAGGCAAAACCATACCTTCAGGCGCTGGCTTCCACATTATGCTTCTGCTGAGTAAGGTGAAACACTTTCCATTTTCCTTAGCAGGGTTTACTTTATTATCTCACTTCTTTTAGCTGTTACAAATGTTTGGAAAGGAGCTTCAATCCTAAGATGATTGTGCTTAAAGCATGGGTAATATTATGGTTTCTGTATTGATTATGTAATGTTTGAGATGCTGTGAAGCCTTTGCAGCAAAAATTGTTTATTATTTTTATTTAATCGGCCAAGTGTTGCTGGTTTTGAGTTAAGATTAGACAAAACAATATCAGAGTTTAAATGAAGCAAAGAGAACCAATGAATTAGATATTAATCAGCGAATTTTGATACATGTTATCACAAATTCTTCACATTGTACCCCCCAGAGCTATCACGTATGGCTCTCAGAAGCAGTGAAGTGTAGGCCTGGAGGATATTAGAACACATGCAATATGGCATTACAATGTTAAATATTGTATGAACACTATAAAGAATGATGAATTAATTAACTAATATTTGTTGAGCAACACTGAGCTGTACCAGCTATGAATATGTTCACATGTAGACCTGTTAGTTTTCCATTTAAAATGCTTGTTTATGGGAGTTCACCATTTTTTGACATCACAAATTGCATAAACCTTGAATAAGCCATTTGAAGTAGCCTGCAGTTTTTTCCTGGAATTACTCCAATGCATGTTTACCTCACGATTATGAACTCTTTTTACATGTAGTATCAGCAGCCAACATTTTAACTTAAAGCACAACACTGACTTTGTGAGTGACAAACTGACAAGTCTCAGTGTGTTGCCTAGTGTCAACTTACCATCCTGCATGAAAATTCAACGTATTAATAGCTACAGGAGCAGGTCACAGGTCATCATTTAAACTGAGCGAGCTGAGATTTGATCAGATGTAAAGAATGGAATTGTCTGCATTTTGCAATGCTTTTGAGACCCAAACTGCAAGAAGCCCACCAGAACCACATAGCAGTCAAATGTGCTTGTGACCACTATTTAGCTCTCCTTTCTCTTTACTTGTCCTTCTTTTTGTTCTGCCTTTCTTTTCCTAAGACCCTGCCCGTCTTGGCTCTTTCTATAATTGGCAGCAGTGTTTACTTCTTTCTCCTTCACGTCCTCTCTCTATGTCACTGTTTATCTGTCTGTCCTTCCCTCAAGCTAAAGGACATCCAAACAACAGCAGGGCATGCAATGACTTCACCGAGCCCTGAGTGTGTCTTTCCATTAAGATAAGATGAAACTGATCCCTGAGGGGATATTTTGGTAGTTTTGACAGCAAGTAGCGACAGGATACAACACAGCATGAATATAAATAGTCATGTTAGGGTAATAACTGAACATTTACGTTTTGAAACCTTGATGTGAATTATATTTATTCTGGATGACTCAGATTTAGAGATGTTGAGACTTTGGGCAAGTGAAGAGAAGGAGTCACACCCACTTTATCTTTTCTTGCTTTGGAGACACAATAGTTTTCGCAATTCATAAGCCAAGCTGCGTGTCTGAAAACTGCAGCAGTTTCTGCAAACGAAGATAAAAATGCTTATCTCCTTTTATATTAATTCGACACAATCAATTGTCAGCGCTAAGGGAAATCCTGACCCTGATTTGACTTCATTGCAGACATAACTGAAGGAAAGGGGGAAGCAGTGATGGTTATTTATTATCTTTGAAAAAAATGAAATTTACTAAATCTTCAAAAGGGGTTTTCATCACTCCTTAGGGTGTTACAGACAATCTTTTAAGATCTATTTATACTCCCACCCAGCTCACTCTGACCTGTCTTTACCCTGAGTGGCTGACTGCTTGACAACCCCATGACTCAGCAGTCCTCCCTTTAAACCAATCAGTTCTCTGAGAGGTGGTTTATGCCCAATCAATAAGGCTCATTCTCTACAAATGCCTACCTTGCTTCTTGGTCTTGCAGTACATCAGATGTGCTCTAAATTCATTTTTGTTCTTTGTTCTTAATCTTTTGTTATAATGTATGCTGCAGCATTTTGTGCAGCTGTTTGGTTAGGTATACACTGGAGCATTAAATATCTGTCATCAATTTGAAGAGCTGTAAACCAAAGACAGCAGGGTGAAAAATGAGCATGCTCGTGTGAAACATGCGCTTTAAGAAAAGTTTTAGAGAATTTAGCCCATTTATCTATAACTGTGCAGCCTCGAGTAAAGGTTTCGTGTTAGCATCCGCCTGTTTAATCAGCCAAATAGAAAAAGTAGGCCTTCAACAAAGGAGAGCCTCCCAGCTTCAGATTCACCCCTCTCATCTTAATTAAATCATATTGTTGATATATGCACCCTGCTGCCCAGAGGAGCTGACAAACCAAAACCAGAGACTTCTACTGCTTCAGAACTTCAAGAAGAAGGCCCGCCTTTTGTTCCAATCACCCACCCAGCATCAGTCATCTGAGCTGTTCTCTGATTGCTCTGAAGTCGACTGAATCACAGAAACTACTGGAAGCCTCTGCATTTCAGACTCTGGAAATGACCTCTCATTATATTTGTGCAGAGGACATGAAGGATTACTGAAAATGTCTTGACATCCTGAGAAAATGTTAGAAGGGTTGCAAGGGCTCAGACTGACTGGATAGCATAGAAGCTAACTGGGGGATGATAAAGACGCCGGGAGCTGACTGGTAGTATGTGTGCTGTTGACTCACTTGGTGACTTATGTTTTTTCACTTGCTGTTATGTCATGCTGTTGTTTACTTTATGTATTATTTGACTCTAGAATTTCAGTTTATAATTCAGGGCCTCTGAGTTACTTATTAAGTCATGATTCCAAATATTCTGATTTAATCTGGATTATTAAGAATGGTTGTGAACTGCTTTGACAACATCCACTTAAAATACTTTCAAGAGAATTCTTTAAAGAATTCCAAATTCCACCAGATCCTCCCATGGTCTATCTCTGCCCTGTCTCTTTTGGCGCTTTTCCACGATACAATTCCAGCCCTACTTGACTCGGCTTTACTCTACTCGGCTCTACTTGGTTTGTTTAGCTTTTCCACGAGCCCGACTACAGACTCACGGTGGGCGTGGATCTTATAACATAGCTGCGCTAAAGTGCTGCGCAGAAGTGCGTGCGTGTCATCTATAACGCGACACAAACATGATACTGTACTAACGTATGTGCAACCGTTGTCTTTAAAGGAAAAAAAAAGCTTTCAAAAGATTTCATTAAAGGAATACAGCGGCTCAATGTCGGATGGCATGACAACGGAGGTAAACAACAGCCTTGTGCTGCTGCACGTGGAGGAAATGAAGGAGCTGCTCCCTGACATTAACTCTTCCCTGGATCCAGTGAGATCACTTTAATTTTTTAATTTTTGGGCCTGGTATACCAGAGATTTTTTGTTGATCAATCATTCTTCTTTGAACTGGTTTTCCTTTTTGGTTCCCTGTGGATTAATGGACTGATTGGTGCTTAAAGACTCGTGGCAGACAGATCACTCCTGCGCCGACGAACTTTGATTTAATCGGAAAGACTCTTTAAACCGAACTATCTTTTTTCGTTTAAAAAGGACTTTTAACTTATTTTGGAATCATGAAGGTGTATTTTAGGGCAGTGTTTTGTGTTCATTCAGTGTGGTTCTGTGCTGTCGGGTTTAAATGTCATTAAAAACCCGTCGCTGACTTATTCATTTGCCTCTTGTAAGTGATTTGTACAGAGTCAGAAGCTGAGGAGAGGACATTCTCTGACCAATGAGTGACCGGCAGACCGTCAACGTCACCTTTTAGTACTGGCTCAGCTCGCTTGGAACCAGGGTAAAGCAGGTACAAAAACTGGCGTCTGACGTGTAGTACCACGCTAATGGAAACGCAACACAAACTGGGTAGAGGCGAGTAGAGCCAAGTAGAGTAGGGCCAAGACGGGTCGGTGGAAAAGGGCCAATAAAAACTCTCTGGAACCAATATGCAAGACTTCTTTCTTTGCTGTATACAGCAGGAACAACACATCAATTTGTACAGAGCAGATTGAGTGGTTCAGGAAATAAAGCATCCAGTTGACTTTCAGCGTACACTACACAGCGTTGACACCAGCTCGTAAATAACTTTCCTGTAACATCAAACCGTCATAATAGGCGGGGACACATCAGGAGTCCACAGGTCTGAATTTCTACAGCCCAACATGAATGAAAAGAGGCCCATCATTGATATTTGGAGGTGTGGGAGATTCCTCACTCTCATGACTGGAGATCCTGAAACATACCAGACTGAACATACAGTAGGTGTGAGTTACCCAATCCTAAGCACAGAGTAAAACACAACAGTGGAGATGGAGAATGGATCTGGCGTGAGTATTTCATGACACTAAATTGTTTTTGAGTGTCCTTAAAATTCATTCGCGTTTCTCTCCATATGCCCACTCGGCTCTGCTGCTTTAAAAACACACGGCTGCTCCTCTGGCTCCTCTTGAAGACACTGCTGTCCCTGTTTAACAGCTTTTTTGTAGTCCCGACTTGTGTTGAGCTCCTGATGATGATTTATGGGAGTTTACAGGACCCTCGGTGGGTCAGCCAAAGGAAAATACCTGGTATGTGAGATTGCCAGCTAAGCCCTGGCCATACTTTATGATACCTTGTGCAGATTCAAGGATCTATACAGAGTTTGTCCTTTAGATATAAAAGTTCTGCAGTGTTTCTCTTGTCTTGTGAATCTGATCCTGGGAAATGAAAGATAAACACATTCACAGAGCTCTCAGATTCAACAGTCATCAGTGTTCAATAATGTACAATCCAAAAGCTAACTAACTGCATCACAAAGCGGTAGCTGCGTAATTAAACTTTCCTCGCTGAAATGCTTTCTGGGAGCAGTTCTTCTATAAGAAAGCTCATGGATCAGCTTCAAAATGATGTTTGAATGTAATTACAAGAAAGCATTGCACTGGAATGAGTCTTGTTCTATGAAAAGTTGGGCAGTGTGATGAGTGAGAGTAAGAAAGAGGAGTAGGTCAGAGTATCTCATACCAGTTGGTTGGTCAGTGGTGTGGAAAGTGGACGGAGGAGAGCAGCAGAAGCGAGAGCTGAGAGACAAGGGGGGTATAAATGGTATCAGCAGGACAGCAGTAGAACCATTTGATATAGTTTCAGCTTTATTGTTACTCTCAGTGGGGAATGGATTTTTCTGTAGAGTCTATAAACGGTAAAGACTGAAATCGACTTCTTTGCAGTCTGTCATGGTTTCACCCAAATGTGTCTAAATATAAATGTTCTATGAGTCACCTGCTGTATTTTATTGTATATACTTCAGCGTAGAAGTTCATTGGGCCTGTGATGGGAAGGAATAATTTCTTCTTCCAGTCAAAAAATTGGGAATGTTGAGAATAGAGTTAAAACACAATTTATCTAAATGGAGTTGAAATGTTGAAAAAGGTCATTAACTGCTAGGGTATGTCACAACACTTCTGCATATAGCTATTCCTGCTTTGCTTCCCTGTCTGTATTTATTACTTTCATAGTGCTATTGTTTGAAACACCACAACAAGCAAACTTTGTAAACTCAGTTTGTACTGTAGTTTTGTAGTTGGCTGTAGAATGTAGCCGGAAAGATCCACTTTGGCAACTGCATCTTCTTCTGTTAACCATCAACAGGGTGTCAGTAAAAAGATTCAGAGCTCCTCCTGAGTGGCT
Source organism: Thalassoma bifasciatum (assembly GCA_008086565.1). Lineage (NCBI taxonomy): Eukaryota > Metazoa > Chordata > Actinopteri > Labriformes > Labridae > Thalassoma > Thalassoma bifasciatum. The sequence goes on along the minus strand of RPOG01000229.1, from coordinate 215,367 downwards.
AAAGTTAAGCCCATGTCCACCATATTAACAGATCGGACATGGATCTGACTTTAAATCAAATACACATCATATTATTCAACTCTTAACATGCTGTCTGTCATTATGCTCAGTTTGCATTAAACTTTCTTATGATCAAATATTCATTTTGCTGCAAAGTTAAGTTCAAACAAATTGGTTCATACTTTTCTGCTGTAGACCTTTGCCAGTTTCTGAACATTTATTGGTTAATTAAATCAGTGTCTCAGTTAGGGAGGGGGAGGATGTTTCATTGGTAAGTAACCATTGTGTTGGATAAATAAGAGCATTGCCTGCAGTTGTTGTGAGAAAAGACCTGTCTTTTGTCAGAGTACAGTGGTTGACTGAAGTTGCAGCCCTGTGGTGCTGCGTACAGTTGCATATGGAAATCTCCTCTTGTCCGTCCTTGCTGTTCATTCTTGATGAAAGTGATATGACTGAGCAAAAGTTCAAACTTGTGCTGCCAGCCTGTGACACATCGCGATATCTCTTGGTGTTACTGCTGCTACTACTGCTAGCTTTCCAGTCAACATGATGTGTGGACAGTGAGCTGTTGATTCACAGCTTTTTACCACTCCAGCAGAACTTACCTCTGCTTCCTGTTAACAGTTTTCCTCCAGCTCTCACTTTTCTTTTCTTATCTGTGCACTTGTTTGTGTGACAGCTCTGCAGGTGAGCTAAGATGTTCTGCCCTCGCCTCTTATCATCCCATTAAACTGATATGCATTCACATGCACATCATCTTGGCATTACTGCTCCCGCAGAATGATGAGTATTTCTGTTTCTTTGACTTGATGCAGCGATTATGAGCACATCTGCAAAAGCAGACTAGTTTTCTCTCAGGCTTGATGTTTTTTTTGCACTTTTTAAACAGGGCTCTCTCGTTCCTCCTGTGTCTAAAACACAACAAATGATGAGATCACACAGATACACGCGCACGCCATCGCACGAGGAACTGATAGGCTGCGGGCTACAAGTGCTACAGACACCGATGCCATCACTAATGGAATTCAGCGTGCTGCAACTGTGAGCAAAACAGAGAGGAAGAGAGAGAACAAGCTCTGCTTCCCCGGGGGATCCTGTGCTGTGCTATTCTTAACACTCCCTCCATAATGACCGGCCCATTCATACATCACATCTTATGCCATGTGCAGGCAGCTAGCAGTCTCCTCTTCAACGGTCCCTGAAACCGTCGTCACCATTAGACCACATCCAGAGTAATATTTTAATTGACGACATGTAAGTCGGTAAACCCTGGTGCTATAGAGGGTGACCTCCAAGCCTGGAGCTGTGATCTACAGCATGACTCGACAGAAAGTGATCACACCTTAAATGATTTTCATGCTCCAGCGCCTGACCCAGCGCTGGCAGAGGACAAGGAAAAGGCAGTAAATCAGACAACACAGTGTGGGCGAGATCGACTGCTGAGACACTTCATTCTGCCGTTTTCCTCTTTACTGTGGTGTGTTAGCAGTCAACCCTGTCCACTGTGCTATATGTATTTACAACCATCATACAGATGGCCAATACAATACAGTATTTTTGTATACTTCTTTGTTCCATGTAACATGCATGGCTATGTGTATTTTTCTACAAAATAAGCGTCATGATGTCTGTTTTGAAAATGTGATGAGTGGGTGAGTGGATGGGGTAGTTATTAATTTTCCCTTTTTCTCTTGCTACCTTTGAATTTATGAATGGAATGGATGGAAATCATAGGAGTCATGAGCATACAGAAACCCCTGCGATTTTAATTAACATTTCTACAATTGTGCAACATTGCCAAGAATGTCCTAGTACGCCCATAAGTTGTTTTAACTTGTACTGCCATGTGTACTTCATCAATTAGTTTTTTGGAATTTTGGTGTGGATAGCTTTAAAATGCTGACAGCATGGATAGTAGTAAAAAGAAGTAAACACCCCCAATGATATGACAATGTACAACTCCAATAGGAGCCATTGACTGGTTGGTAACTACACAAAGTATCCCAGTCAGCTTGGCTTGTACTGTTGGGACCAAATCCTACTTGTGTAAGCACCAGGCTTGTTGGGCACTGAGGTTGTTGAAGAACAATGTCAAAAGGGTTGGGGAGCCATCAGTTAATGGACTTAAAACACAGGGACACAAATCTTTGGACTTATATTTTGGACCTATAGGCATTAAGGTCACAAAATCACAATTCTCAATTACTCTTTTTATTGACTTTAAGTGGATCTGATAAATATTTTGTGATGCGTTTTGTCATGGAAGCAGTTTAAACTGATCTATTTTTTATGAGACAGAGACAAATACAGGCACTGGAATCAGTATTCAGAAAAGGATCTGACCAGTACGTGCTTTTGCCTCTGTAATAAGGCTGTCAATATCCAATGTTTTATTCATTTGGTTCTCAAAAGAATTCCCAAAATGCTTAGCGCTTGCCTTGTGAAGTCTGCCACAGACTGCCGTTAAACACCAGAATTCAAGGAGATTCATAAAGTTTTGTATTGGCTTGGTGCCGTCATGAGGATACATTTTGTCACACAGTTAATCAGCAGTGCAAGCACTATGTGATGACTGAAAGCAGGCTTGTGGTGAGGTATTGGACCTGCAAAAACTTTATTTGGTGACTAACCCTGCAAGGTAGAGAAGTGTGCAAGGAATAAATTTTTCTGCCACGGTCGTTCTCCTGACACAGCACACCCTGCAGGGAGAGATGACAACTTTAAAGACAAGAGAGAGACATTAAGGTCACTGAGAGGGACAGAGGAAGAAAGATTAAGACAGGATACAGACGAGGTATGGCAAGGCATGAGTAAGCAAGAAAAATTCAGACATCACTATCTGTGTGTGAGAGAGAGAGAGAGAGAAAGAGAGGGAATAGTCCTTCTCTTCACAGGAGGATGAGTGTGAAGCAGGTCATGCCTCATCATTCAGCAGCTGTGGACACGTATCCACACAAAAACATCTAAAACCAGACATCTGAGGCTGAGGTCAGATTAGATCAAGCTGTCGTTGCCACAATCAACTATTCTGTGCCTGTGTGTGTGTGTGTGTGAGACAAAGAGAAAATGAAATGTGTGTTTGCGATGCTAGATATATCTGAAAGTGCTGCGCTGTGTTTAGCCTGTGGGCAGGCTCTGTGTCGGTCAGGGTTAGACCATGCAGGGAGGCAGACAGCTGGAAAGAGATGGTCGATTTGACAAGCTGGCCACCACCTGGACACACACACACACACACACACATACACATACACACACACACATGCTGTCAGTAGGAGAAGACAGAAAAATTGGTACAAAGTCACAAACAGAGTGTGTCACTGGGTATAGAGCCAACATCACAACATTGATGTTGATCTAAACTCTGAAGTTTAGTCTTCGTGGTAGGAGGGAAGAGCTGGAGAGTGTGTTAATAAGCCTAGAATAAGATCATAATACGGTTTTGTCTTTTTGAAATACTGTGGGTGGGAAGAAAAGCAGGCTTGTAACCATAAAAAATAACGCCTAATGAACATGGCCTTAAACCAAAACAGCAGGAAATTTGATTTTTAGTGACTTGGAAAAGATTTAGCAAAAGGTGAGTTAAGAGAGTCAAGCTTTGCTGAATGAACATCAGCTTGTCGTCATACCAGCCTCTAACAGCTGGCTGCTCCCAAATACATTTACACATCCAATTGGCAAATTGTCATCTCTGATGCCAGCTCTGCAATGTATCCATTCGGGTCTTTACTGTTGCTCCCCCTGCCTTTGATGGGGTTTACCATGTGTTAACTGCTTTCTCTAGGTACAGTCTCTGTGATGTCACCAATCTGTACATGATGCAGAGTTTTGATGCCGTTCGTGGTTGGAAGCCATATTTGAAATTTTAAACTTAAGTTAGACTCTGTTTAGGTAGTGTGAGGTAAAAATCATTCATCATAGTGTAAATGACCTGTTCTGACCAGTCAGTTTTTTAATACTGATATGCACTTGGTTTCCAGTATTTCCAAGCTAGCCATAAGGGAAGCTTGAAAATAGCCGTTTGTAGCACTTCCACATCAGCATCATGGATCAACTTAACATCACTTGCTTTCCTCACCTTAAGCTTTGGCAATCCCCATAAGCATGTGGAAGGGATGAAATATAACATGCAAATAATTAAGTTATTTCGTTCACTCAGGTCAACTCAACATTATTGCAGTCCATCAACTAAGGCTGTTATTAGTTTTACTTGTCCATCATCCTTTACTTTCTTGATATTTTGGTTCCTGTATGTGTTATCTCCACACAAAACTGACACAACTGACAGTTTCCCATCAATATAGGTGAATAAAATTAGTTTGATATAGCAAGTTCAGTCCCACAGAAGGGTTTTGTGGGAGAGGATGTGCATTTTATGTGCCTTAGGGAAGGGTATGTATTTTGGATGGTGGCTTTTGCGAGTACAATCTACTGTTATTTATGTATTCATAGATTATGTCCTCTGATGATCTCTAGTCACTCCCTCCTTCTCACATGTGATAAACTGCAGTGTCTGATGCACATCCTGCAGGGTTTCAGAGACAGAGTGATACCTCAGCATGTCCCTCTGTGTCAATGCATCACTTTAAGTGCAGCGTCTCATGTAAAATATGTAGCTGTTCTGAAAGCTATGTACAGCTAGTTGCTGCACTATCTTGGCTTTTGGTTGTTGCAAAACAGTACGCCCTTCACACACAGATCACCTGTTGTGTTAACAGAGAATAATAATGCCAAACATATTGTGTTGTTCAGCGTGTTAAACGTAGGAGGCAGGGCAGAGCGGGATGGTTGCTGTCTGAAAACAGAGGACAGCTGTCAGTGATGTGTGAGTGGGTAGCACATGTCTGTCAGTCAGGTCCTGGCTTGAATATATTGAACTGTGATCACCTCATATGGCACAGTGACTATGGCAACAGATGAAGAGATCATGTGGTCCAAGAAGTGTGAACAAAAGTACTTTGTCATGTTGATTTTTTTTCATTGGGGTTGTCACTGTCGCAGTTCCATTTATCTACAGAAGAAAAATAGGAATGTTCCATCATGATCATCCAGTAGAATGAATGGATGTATTAAGAAGACTGAGGTGGTAACAATCAAAGAAGACAGGACTGAATTGGAGACAGTCTGAACCAGAACCAAGATTATTTTCATGTGAACACAGCATTACTGTTCCTGTTTCTGAAATATTCAAACCTCTAACACAAAGATGCTTTTCTTATGTTCTGGCTTTAAAACGTCTGAGGTTAGTCGTACTGAAACTGGTGACTGGCAGCTATAATGCCACAATGATGACATCATCAAAAAAACCTGCAACAGTCAAACCCTTGAGCAAACAAATGGCCAGGCGGTAGACAAAAACAGACAAATTGCGAGACATCGGCCGTCAAGAGGAGAGCAAGCTGAATGAGATCACATTATCACATCAGGCTGAGAGTGGATTAGAGAGCGGGAGATTGTAGCTGTGGGCCTGTGCTGCTGGTGACTCATCTGACCTGATTCTAAACAGCAGCAGAAACACAGGCAGAAAAAAGACAGTGAACACATGTCTCTCACCTTCCTGTCAGCATACGTGGGATGTAATTCTTCTGCATATGCATTGTTAACACTGATTAGCGCTGAAGCCAACGCTCTGGTTCTTTTGTTCTTACTGTTTGCATAATGGTCCCTAAATCAGGAGTTTGCTCAGTTGAGCTTCGATATGGCTGTCAAACTTTTGAAGTAAATACATCGAACTTATTCAGTGCAGCAGTTCACAGCACGGCCAGCAATGTAAAGAGTAGGCAAGGAGATAAATAATGAAGTATGCATGAAGCAGAGAATCTATACCCGCTAGCTACTGCTCACCTCTTTGAGGTTTTGTCTGAAGATAACTTTAATGACGACTTGCAACCATGTAGTTTCTGTGTCTCTTTTTTACCTGCTACAGCTGACAACATATAAGCTACAAATATTGTAACTCTTTTCAGGAGTAATTTTGCCTTCTAATATCTTGAAATAAAGCATTTTTCTGGACTCGTCACATGAAAAAAGCTCACATTACGTCTATTTAGAATTGAGTCTCTCCCCAACAGATTGCTGTTGTTTTGATGTTTTTGGTTATGAATATGTTGTTTGTTTTTACCAAAAACCTAATTTGTCTTTGACAAACACTCAGACAGTTTGACAGAAATTTGCTGTACGATTATTCTTAATCAGCAGGAGCCTTAATTGCGGTAATCACTCCCGTTAGCTAAAACATCGTATGTCTGCAGTGAGTTGTGATCGAAGGCACCCAAAAGCCAACCTGCCCGCCTCGTTGCCTTAACTCAATCACTGCTTTTAGTACGTGCGTCACCGGCTGAGGCAAAATTACAGCCTTTGAATTCGAAGTATGTTCAACCACTTATCCCTGTCTCTATATTTTTCTGTTAGCCCCCCCTCCTGTCCTCTCTCACCCCCCTTTACTTTCACTCTCTCATCACCTTCTCTCTTTTTTATCCAGGCAGCTGTGTCTAGTTACCATAGCAACCTCGGCGATAAGCCCTGCCAATCAGATGTGTGTGCATCGGTGTTTTGAGCTTTTAGTGTTTAAAACCCCCTCCCTCCGTCCTCCTCACCTGTCTATGCAGTGTGTAATTACAGTACATCCACTCGCTTCTAAAAATAGCTGGACCCTCAACAGGCACCTGTGGAGACTTTTGCTACAGTGCTGAAATGTTTACAGCCGGAACTTTCTCCCAGCCTACCAGTAAGCAGAGAAACTTTCCACCACACTTCATGACGGATTGCTGGAGGGCGCAGACGCCACCTGACTTCTAATGGTGAAAAAAATAACACACAGCAGCACAAACATCTCCACAGCTGCTGAAAGACACAAGCAGAGGGTGGCATGGAGCTGCTACTGACTTTCATACCTTCCCTGGTGCTGAACCCCGATCGATCACATCTCTCACTGTGTTCAGTATTGATTTGTTGACCCTGTGATAGGACGAGATAGAGGTATCTTCAAGGTTTCATCGGTGAAATTGAGAATCCGAATCTGCTTCTCTGACCCACTGCACTCACTGTTAGTCATCATACACAGAATAAGACCTTCAACAGATCATTCTGCCCTCAGAACTGCCTCCATTCATCATGGCAGAGATTCAACAAGTTCCTGGGAACCTCAGAGATTTTGGTCCACTATTTTCTCCTTTTAAGACCATTCTCTCTAAAATTGCCTATCAACAGTTTGTCTTGAATGTGCCAACATGTTTGAACACATTGAATTGCTGCCATGTGATTGGCTGATGAGGTATTTGGGTTACTGAGCAGTTTTTTCCAAACAAGGGGCTGGTGAATGCATGTCAGGCCCATATCCACATGTAGCCGGCTGTCTGTGACACTACTTTTATATGTTTAGGCCTGTCATCCACATGAAACCGCAATTTTACGTCACCAAACATGATCTTTTCTGGAAACTCTGGCTAAAGTGAAGATTTTGGAAAACTCTATTTTCATTGTTTCATGTATGCCCAGTAACTGGAGTTTTTTGATCTCAAATGTCTCAGCTTGTGACTAAAACCCCACTGAAGTCGCATATATGTAACGTATGCGACACATTAATATATGGGGGGATGTTAATTTTAACACTGATGCAGACACTTCTTGCTTGCTTATGTCTTCAAGTGCATCTTACGACTGATGTTGAAGAGCAAACCTCTTTATTGATCCACACATAAGATCCCAGCACCATGTTTAAATTGGGTGCAATAGACAGAATGGTGGGGATATATTCTGATTGGCTGGCACAGGTTGTACGTCTGAAAAACACTGCCACCTTTGGGTCTGACAGGCTTAGAGCTGTACTTTTTGACAGATCCCCCAACTACGTGTGGACGATTTTATTGTAAACCATAAGGTGTGGATGACAGTATTTTCAAGAAATGAATAAGGAGGACCATTTGTTTTTTCATATATTGATTCAATTTCAATAAATAAATAAATAAATAATACAATATTCTGTTCTTTGTTTTAAGTAGAGTTGGGTAATGATTTAAAAAAAAGCTTAAAAAAAAAAAATATATATATATATATATATATATATAAATGTGTATATGGATATAAATATATATTATGGCCTTTGATGTAACAGAGCCTGCTTTCAAGATTAAACAACCTCCAAACAAAAGCTGTTTACCATTTAGAAATTTCTTTTCCAATAAATATTACAAATTTTAGCTGCTGAAGTTCCCTCTTGCAGATTTTGTAGTTTTTTTTGTTTTAAATCTTTATGAAGGTTCTGCAATTCTTCTCCATGATGCATTTTTTTCTTTATACCTCCTCAACCCTCTCGTTTTGTTGGCCTGAACGTCATCAACAGCAAATCCATGGTGCTCCTCAATAATCCATAACAGTCTTTCAAGTAGTGATGAAATGAAATAATGATGAAACAGCTCTTCCGAACAGTAATTTTCCATTAAGAACTTCATTTTTGAATAAATAACGTCTTCCATCAAGGACGCCTGAATGTTTACTTGTTCTTGCTGGAGGGGATGCAGCTCTCACCCTTAAGTCGTCAGGAAAAAACGGTGTTTACGTTCTTTTAATTGCATGTTTTGCCAACAAATGTAACAGCATGTTTGTCCATCTGCTACTGTTGCTCATAATCAAAGTTTTGCAAATATTGCATCTTGCCCTGGTGGAGAAAATCTGCCCACACACATCTTTTTTTCTCCCTTCCTGCCGTGGCTGCAGTCCCACATGTAAACAAATTCAGAGAGCGTGCAGACCGGTGAGAAGATGATCTGTTTCCACACCCACACTGGTTTTTGCAGGAGAATCTGTTCTCTGGGGCAGTTGGTCAGCTCCTTCTGTCTGTTTTCATCAAACATCAAAAACACACACACAAACACGCACACACTCTCCTGCTTGTCCTCTCTGCGTGGTGGCGGGTGATGGATTGGACATTCGTGACCGCAGTGGACTCGGTTTCAACTCTCTCCATCTGTGCACGCTCACACACACTGGTGCACTCTCACTATTGTATTCTAAAGTCCCAAAGTCATTGAAAAGGTAGTTGAAGATGTTTACAAGTCACATCTTTCAATGGCGTGTTAGAGCCTAATTCGTAACAATGACCAGAAATGTAATAATGACACAAAATGTAATAGAATTGAATGAAACCCAAAATGTATTATCTGGTTGGTAATGTAACACAAGTGCTGAGCCTAAATTGTAACGACATCATGCCAGTTGTTACATTTTGGGTCGTACTCAAGCGGCAACCTCCGGCCTGAAAAAATGAGACAACACGGAAGTGCTAAAAAGCTGCTGTTCTTCAAGTGACCGCTTGAGGCTGGCTCCAGAAGTACTGGAAGTTACGTACACACCAAGCCAAAAAAAGCCGTTTTCAGAGCTGAAATTAGCGTATTTAAAGCCTGGTACAAACGCTGTGTCCCGTCTGGATCGGTAATTTCACTAACGGCTCACACTGTGAGGGGGGTGAATTTTTTTCTTACTCAGCTGTTTGGAAGATATCAAGATTGTGAGCTTGTCCAATCAGAGCCACAGCTCAGATCACGTGACTGACGGGCGCCAAATAGTTGTGAGTTTGGGCACTCGTCCCAATTCCAATATGGCCACTCCCACCTTTTAGCCTCAAAACAGAGCTGCAGTAACAGACGGGTGACGCCACAGAGACTACATCCATGTTTTATACAGTCTATGGTCGTATTACGTTATTTTTGTTACATTTCAGGTCAATATTACATTTTGGATCATTGTTTCACATCGGGCTCATATCAAGGCGTATGAACCAAGCAGCAACCTCCGGTCTGAAAAAGTGAGACAATGCGGAAGTGCTAAAAAGCTGCTGTTCCTCGAGTGACCGCTTGAGCGGAACATTGGCATATTTAAAGCCTGGTACAAAAACTTTCTCTCGTCTGAACCACTAATTTCGCATGTGGTGGACGGGTGATGTCACTGAGACTACATACATGTTTTATACAGCCCATGGTGTGAACACACTTTCTCTCACCACATAAAGTATGACAGACATGACTTTTACTCATTAAAACTGCATGATGTTCACTCACCATTCCTTGACCCCTCCACGCTATTGTGGCTGCTGCTGGAGTATAAACAGTGAGACAATCCGTATACTGTGGAGGCTGTAGGTGGACGGGGAGAAAGGAGAAAGCTGCTTGTGTTGTTGTAAACAATTTGCCTCATTAGATGTATGAAAAGGGAAAGGCCAAACTTATACATGGTCAATCTGAGACGTTTCCTTTGCAAGCTAATTCTACAACAAATATTGTCTCTTTAATTTGTCCTGGTCTATACAACCAAGTGCTTCACAGTAAGAAGGCTTGTTCACTTGCTCTCTGCTCACTTACAGACAGTTCTACCTATGCTCGACTGTGGCACCTGTCATCTGTTTCCAGGCAGCGTGGCATCTTTATCTGGCAGCCTTTAGAAGAGGAGGGACAAACGCTGAGATTAATTGTTGAATTGTTCTCCACAGTGGTCTAAGATGGAGTGTCTGTTGTGGTTTGTGTACTTGTGTGTGTACAGTATTTGCACTGTGATAACATCTGTAGGGCTGCAACTACAAAGCAGGATTTTTCCTTTCTCCTACTGCTCGGAGTATTGTAAGAAAAACTAAATGGGCAACAGATCACTCCGAAGCGCTTTCTCATAGAGGTTTAATTATGCAACTGTTGTCTGTGCTGCATGAAAAGACATAGTGTTAAAGTGTTTTTCATCTACTGTTTGGCTCCAGCAGCCAGCTCACATAATCAATGCACAATCAATACAGCAAAGTAGAATGGCCATACTGAGTTATTTAAAGAATAAAATAAGCCTTTAGAAGATGAAAATAATCATCCATTACATTTCTCATATTGCTAACAAACCCCATTAAAGGGCCAGAACTATCACACTAAATGTAATGGTATTTTTGAAAGAGTTAGTATTCACAGCTTTACATCTCTAACAAGAACTTAAAAGCTCTTTTGCAAATAATGGAATTTAAATCTGATTCATCAAATTGCAATTAATCACAGATAGCTTTTAAAATTAAGTTTTTTTTTAACAATTGAAAAAAGTAAATCAATTCTATTTTACAAACCTGTTAATGTTTTGTACCACATTATTGCACATGCTGCCTATTTTCATCAGTTTAGAAACAAAGTACTTTGTATTGTTTACAGCGATACTGTACATCTGCTAATGACACTCCCAAATTTTCTAAATTTAAATGGCAACAATACCCAGAAATACTTGAATAACATTATTTTGTGAGTTGGCCAAAGTCTGACAGATTGGAGGAAACATGTTTCACTGTTTTTTTTTTTTTGTCACTTTGCTAGTAAAAGATTTCCCTTTTCTTTTTAGATTGCGGCCCTCTAAAGAGTAAAGTTGTAGACCAGCTAGCTTTTACTGTGGGAATACACTAATAGGCCAATCCGAAAAGGCCTGAGATTCTTAATTTTGCTGATTGGAAGAAAATTAGAGGACCAATGTCCACATATTTCTGTTTGCCAAATTTATCTGTGGGCAGATTATTTTTGTTTTTGTGGCTTCGTCACCTCAGGGAATGTCAAAAACAGATCAAACATTGTCTGCTTTATATCAGCTACAACTCTTATTTTTCTTTATATCGTTTACGGTAATGGTTGCATATGCAATTATAAATAGTTCTCATCGTCAAGTGAATCAGAGTTTTTCCCGCTTTGGGAACTACTGCATAAATGACTATCAACTTCCTGCCTCAACTAATTTATTTGGGGAAAACTTTGAAAATTGGGGGAAAAAAAGCCAACATAGCAATCAATAATGCAATGAAGCTGGATTGGGAATTTGCATTTTCTTTGGGTTGTGCTCCTTTTTTATTGAAATGAATCTGAAGTGATTATGTACATCCAATTTGATATATTTTTACCCATTGTGCTTCATACGTCTTACAGATTGCTGGAAGTGTTATAATGCTTTTTAAATTGGCCCAAGCATTATTTCAACGTGTATTGGCATTACAAAATAACATAAAGATGGGCCAGTAATATCGACCAACAGATGCTGACTAATAGATCTAACCCAACACTTTCCGGCATTGATAGAAAAATCAATGTGTTACTGATTTTTTAAAGTAATAATCAATAATGTATGACTCATGACTGTAATCAATAAATGCATCTCTTATGGTGTTTAAGATACAAAATCAGGACTCAAAGCTTGATTCATCCATCATTTCCGTCCTCTGTCTCATTCCATTTGCTTAAAATGCTGTCTGCAGATGAAACATGATTAGCAGGAACTACTGCACATGAACACACATGATGCTCTGTGTGTGTGTGTGTGTGTGTGTGTGTGTGTGTGTGTGTGTGTTGATAATGGTCTCTAATGATCACAGCAAAATGTCCTCAGCCTTGTTCGGGATCTGACCTGATCGTGTGAGGCCACAGTGCTGCAATTAACAAAAAAACCATGTCCACCAGCTCACACACAAACACACACACACACACACACACACACACACACACACACACACACACACACACATTTCCGCATATACACAACTAAATAAATGAAGGCTGCAGCAGCGATCATTTTCTGTTCCATGAAGCTTGTGAAACTTAGATTTTTTCCGCTACACTGAGCTGTTTGGTCCAGGAGATTCCTCAGTGTTTCTTTGACTGCGACTGAACAACAATATAAAGAGACAACACTCCCTTCAAGCTACATTTCGATTCTTTCATTCATGCAGGCTAACTAGACATCTATGGTTGAAGGAAGAGACTCACAGTGCAGAGCAAGGTTAGTTGTGTAGAGCTTGTTGATCCATGTCGGCTGGCCTGTGTCCTTACATTGAGCCTGTACTAAGTGGCTTCTTTTGTGCATGGGAGGGTGAAACAAGTCCAAACAACCTATAAAGGGTGTATCCTTGACATTACACCTGGCAGACAGAGCAGCATTAGTATTCCCTTTGAGTTTTCACTCTGTTTCTGTTCTAGTCTGGATCAGCTCCACAAGAAAAAAAAAACAAAACTGTGGTCGCAGTCTCCATACACCTTTTCTCACCTTTTTCATGTTTGCCTCATTAGGAGCATTCTTTGGCTCATTTACTGTCTGTCAGATTCAGAGAGGTGGCATTGAAATGCATTTGTGTGGGCAGTTTGCTATTAAAAACATTGATCTGTGCTAGTCCTCATTTCCTTACTAGAGCCCATTTCCCTTTTGCCTCTTACCTTTAGTGCGGTCATGCAAGAGATAGTCGTTATGATGAACTTTGCAGCCTGCACACTTCTCCTGAAGTGTTTTTTTTTTTATGGAGCATCTCAAAGTCAGTACAGGAAACATGTTATACTCATTCTCTTCCTTTCATCATCGGGCCATTCTCGTCTGGTGGTTTTCCAATGTGGGGAAGGAGAAGTACTGATGGTGTTTTATTTTATATTGAGTGATGCAGGCAGAAAATGTTTGATCCGCTTTCTGAATTTCTACAATACGTTCACAGAGGTAGTACAATTTTCTACTGAACTGGATTCTGGTAGGGGTTACCAGTCTCTGGATCCACTCATAGACTGTTTGAAACATGGATGTAGTCTCAGCTACGTCACCTGTGTGTTCCTAATGTAGTGAAATGAAGTTGAGCGACAGTGGGGGCCATATTGGATATGACGTAGACTTTGAGCTTCCATGTTAACAGCTGTAGGGCGCCTGTCAGTCACGCAAGCTGAGCCAAACCTCTGATTGGACAAACTTGTGATCGGATTATTTCCAAACAGCCGAGTTTGTAAAAATCACCCCCCATAAATTGCATGCTGATAAGAAAATTAGTGATTCAGACCCAAGCCCATTTTCAAACCAGGCTTCAATTCTGAAATTTAGTTTAGCAGACGCCTTCATAAGTGTGATGATGTTCTACAAGTTGATTGGTAGCAGGTGTCACCATGTAGTAGGGAGGATGGGAAAGTCTGTTAATTAATCTATATTTTCCTGCTTGGTGTGTACATGGTTTTCAGTCTTTCTGCAGCCTCAAGCAGATTCTCCGTGAAAAGCAACTCCACATACGTCTACATTCTTCTAAACCAGATGTTGCACCTTTGCACCATTCCTTCTGAGGTCACAGCGTGAAAACACTGGGGAAACTTTGGTTCATAATACTTAAGGAGTAGTTCTGTATGGTTTGTAGCTCAAAAACATTTTGCCATGTTTTCCAGTGATACGTAGTTTGACATAGCTTGTGGGTGTCACTTTCTCATCAGCTTTGTTATCATAAAACCCTAACAGCCAAGGTTATGCCTTTACAAAAATTGTTCAAGGTTAGTCATCAGGGACCACTTAGCTTCCCATTTAGCCCTTTTAGCATACATTTTCTATTCATACATCACCTGCTGTTCATACTGCTAACAGCTTTTAGTTTTTAGCCTTCATGGACAGTCTTTATGGATGGAACAGCTCAAGGTTTCAGCAAAGTAGTCATGGGTAAAGTGGCGAACACAAGCAGGTGTTGTTGCCTTGACAACGTAAAATCCTCCTAATGTTTGACTTTGTCTTTTGAAAGAGGAAGAGATGGGTATTTTTTTCACAACCAAAAGAAATGTGAGAGAAACTTTATGAGACACATTATAGAGAAAAGCAAGGGCAGTGAAACAGATTCTAAATATAAGGGGAAAACTTGGACTAGTTCTTGGTTGGTAAAACGTTGAAAAGACCCAGAGAAACCATGTTTGGTTCCCTGTGAGCACCTGCAGTATGAATGTTATTCACTGGATAAGTTAGTGACTACTTGGTAATGTATAAAAGTGGTAGAGGCTTTGCTTGTACTACACCCCATAAGTTTTGAGTTAGTTGGTTTCTCTGTGCTCCCTGTGGTCCCACAACAGAAAATGCAAATGCTTCTCCGTCAGTATTGTGTTTAGAGCTTGCCTCCAGTGGATATGAAACACAAAAAGATAGAATCAGTATCAGAATTTTTTGTCCTGACTTTAAAATCCACATTAATCACTGATATTCCCCGTATTTCAAGCCAGGCTCAGTTCGGATGCCTAATTTCCACCTGCAGTAGAGATGGATGGAAATGAACAGATTGATGGAGACTGTTTATAATTCCTCCAATCCTCAGTGAAGCAGCACATGGCCAACTGCAGCATGCTGGGAGGACTGTGGGGAAAACATAAAAGACTCACTAGCAGGCCACAGTGCTTACTGTGCATGGGTGTGAGCGTGTGTCCGTGTGTGTGTGTGTGTGAGGAGAGAGAGTGTGAGGCTTGTTTGAGGGAAACCAGAGACAGAAAAGATAGAGCTAGAAAGAAAATGAGATGTGTCAGCACAGCTCTCCACAGGCTCTCTCCTTTCCTTTCCTCCTGCATCCCGTTGATACCCTGTCGGCTGCTGCGCGGACCTCCTGAGAGCGTCACATGTTCTGTTCAAAAAGGAAGAAAGTTGTCTCCTCCCTGCTCTGTTCTCATATCTGCTGAGGCAGGAGGAACGGAGGGATGGGATGAGGGATGAGAGCCGAGTGTAGGAGCAGGGAGAGAAGAAATTACTTCTGAGTCACTCTCAGTTGGTGTTATCTGAGACACTTATGGGTAATGAGGTACTGTCCGTGTGCACGTATTCCACGTGTATGTTTGTGCGCGTGTGCGTGTGAAGAGACATGAAACAGGGGGATCCTAGGTTTAAGAACGAGCTCTCTGACGGCTTAAACCTTACGGCTAAGTGGGGTTAGAATTTAAATTTGTGGTTCTCCTGCCCATGGTTTACAACCTCTAGTGATAAGACAAGAATCAAAGAAATACTCCATGCACCCTCAAGACTTAACTTTCTGTCTGATCTAAATTGTGGTTCTTGGGTCCACTCTCGGAAATCCTTCTGCCACATTTTAATATCAGCTTTTGTAGAAAAAGGATCCATGCATAAGTTCAGTTACATCTTTTGGACATGAATCCATGACATGTCGCTCTATCCACTTCCACAAAATGAGGCTGTACCTGTGCTGGGGTAGGTATGTAACACAATCTCAACTTCACTCATGGACCAATTATTCCATTTTCATCAATGTATTTAGTGTTCACTCTCTTTTAACACGGTTTGTCTTGCCTCCTCCCATTGTTTCCCTTCTTATCTTTTATTAGTATTCACGTTTTGTCATCATCCCTGAATGAAGAATTCCTGTTTTAATATTCTGATGCAACAAGCGTAGATCAGCATCTGGAAAAAGCAGTAACCTCGGTACTTGAGAAATGAAGTGCCCACTTGAGGCTGGCTGAAGCACAGTAAAATCACATTCAACAAAACTGATCTCTACTAAAAAATAAACAAGTTCACAGCCCAGGAAGCTTAACGGGGCTCAAGTGAAAAGTTTTGGACCTTTAAGGGGTTGGTTGACTTGACTGACATGCAGTCACACTGCTGTTAATGAGGTGGCTAAAGGCCCATTTCAACTCTGTCCCATTGCCCTTTATTAGCTTATTGGTCTTCCAGTAAAGTTGAGCTGGCATTTCCAATATGGTACTGGGTTTATGTGGGCCATAAGTTTACATATATAGGAAAAATAAACACTTGACATTGGACAAACATTTTTACACATATAATGTGCTCTATATGATTGCCATTGTTTTGAAACCACATATCAATACTTGTTTTCCACTGTTAATGAACCTGCATCAGCACATTTGAAGTTATGCTTGTAATGGCATTGGTGATACGTTCCTTTAAATGATTAATGTCCCGTTTCTTCACCTGATACACCATGGCCTCAAAGTGCCCCCAAAGATAGAAATCAAGAGGGGAAAGAACAGGGGATTTGAAACATAAAATATATATATATACATTATATATTTCCCTATGTATGCACACTTATGGCCCACCCTGTATATCGAAGGGATATTCGGATAGAGGTGCCCTCTGTCTAAAAGTTATCACATTTAAGAAGTAGAAAGTGCTGAAAGATCGTCTAAATCAGTGATAGCAGATGGTGTTTTTAGGAGAAGAAAAAGACATAAATGGTCAGCATTTTACCTAGGCGGCCAAAAATATACTTGGCCAGCTTCCTGGGTAATTTTTTTGTGTGAGAACACAAGAAACTGGAGATTCTTTTTCCTGTAAGCAAATAAAAGTTAGAGCTATAACCCACCATTTTTTGTTTATGTGTTTTTTCCAGGCAAGACTTTTTTCCAACCAATCCTGATGACATTTTTTCATGAAAGCTGAAAGGGGCTAGTTTTAACCTGTCAGTCCTCTTCAACTGCATTGTAAAAATGCACTTTTAGAGAGGAACAGTTATTCTATAGGAGAGTGTCCTGCTCAGGTTCGGCCCAACGGTTCTTCCTCGCCACGACAGAGCTTTTGTTCCAGAGGGCTGACAGCAGAGCTTGTAGAAAAGTGACCCTGCTGACAACTTTCACCTGAGCAGAGAGCAGCTAGCAAACTGGAGTCACACTGCTCTGCCTCACTGTACACCATTTGGTATGGCAAGTTTCCAGCTGTCTGTGATATCACTGCTGCATTTATCAAGACCTGACCCCAACCATAGAGTCTACAAATGAACCCTAGTGGAACCCTAGAGATTTTTATTCATTCATTAACTTCTATGTTAAGACAAATTCCTAAATACTTATCTCCATCGTACTCCAAAAGTCACTAACATTTGCCCAAAATTCAGTCAGGGCAAAAAATGAATGAATCCACTGGTTTTGTACCAATACTTGCTCCAGAGCACCCCCTAGAGACTGAAGCCCAGCCCTGACAGCTGTTTTAATCTACATGCCTGAATTTCTTTGAGAATAACTCTCATGTCTTTTGAAGCTGTACTAAGAACCATTCTTTTGATCCAACAGTGCAAAATGTAAATTTTTGCAATCTTTCTTAAAATTTTGATCAGGCTGAACAGCAGACCAGCTGTCAGCACCCTCCAGCATGACAATATGTCTCTGTAACAGGTTTTAAATCTTACAGACATGGCCTCCATTTCACTCACCTTGCATATGCACAAACCATATCCTTTCTACCCAAATTCTGCTTAGTTTAGAGCCATTAAATCAAAGCCATGCTCTCAATGATGAAACGTCAGCGTGATCTATGAGAATCCATCGTGTCGTTATCAGCCTGAATGCAGGTGTGTGTGTCTGCCTGTTACATCCATTTGTCCTGATCAACAGGCTAAACAAAGAGAATCACAGCGGGCTATAAACGACCCAAGACAATTTCCAGTAAAGTATTACACTGATCTCTCCTCTGTACCCTTATAAAGCTCATCTTTGTATTCTCAGCCTACCCCCAGAGCAGCTCCCGTTAGCTCCAATTCAGGGATTAACTCCAGCGAGGAGCAGCGTTAGTCAGCACATTTGTGAAAACAATATGCTTCATGTTGAACACGGCACTCCAGCAGAAGGCTGTGGTGAAATCTGTGCTTTAAATAGCATTAAAGTATCTCCCCTATTTGTCCTTTTTCCGGTTGAAGGTCAGCTTAAAAAATAATCACAGAGGAATAAAAGCCATATTTCTGCCCGGCTGTGAGGAATGAGACGACAGCTTGGTTTCCTGTGTAAAACAAATACCTTGCTGAGCATGGACTAAAAAGAAGGACTGTGTATTTATAGGCTTGGCACATTTTCATCCCAGATAAAAATGCTATTGTCCTTTTTCAACTGGAGTTGTGCTCTTAAGCTTTTTACTGCACGTGAAGAGGTTTTTAAGTAACAACTGTTTTATCACACTAGTGAGGAGCGTTCTGTACCATTACCACTAATGAAGATGCCTGATTCAGCCCATTTGCACAGTTTATAACCAGTTTCTACCCTTAAAAAGACATTTTCACAGACGATGATAAATCAAAATGCAGTGCTGAGAAAGTGAGCTCTGCGTCCTGAGATTTTTTATTTATTTTCCATGCTGTGTGGCGCTTGCCGACTCCACTCTCAGAGCTTTAAAGCATGCCCTGAAAATTCAAATCGAACCTGTGCCTCTTTCATTTTAAAAGCCACCACTTGGACTACAGAGGAGTTTAGATGTATAGGGCAAAGTGTTCATGTTTTTTTGAAGTTCACAAGGCAGGTTGATCCCTTTGAAATGAGAAGCTTTTAAGTTGGCAAAGAGTTTAACATTAAAACACAGTTTTTGACTTTGTAAGTTTTCCAACAAAATTGTAGCAACAAAAGAAGAGTTCTGCTACATTTGTTTTTGTGTGCGGTCCAGAATACCAAGAGGGAATTGCTTTGCTTTTCTTACCCTGTGGCCTCGAAAGACCAAAGGGTCAAGATTAGGGGTGTCTTGATCCCGGTTTTAATTACCGTACCAGGGGCAATTTTTGGACATTTTTCTAGGTGAACTGGGCCAATTTTTTCATCCAATCACATCAGCACAACCAGACACATTACAGCCTTAACATCTGCTTTACGGCATCCTACGGTAACTCCCCAGGGACACACAGTTTAAAAAGATGAAAACAAAAAAAAAAAACCACAAGTTTACCTGTTTCCTGACCATTAGTAAGCAGTTATTTGGCTTAAATGTCAGCAATGTAGAAATATATCAAACAAGACCGTGAAAAACAGTTCACATAGCCACATGTGAATACATTTATGCGAGGCGTTAAATATGACCAAAGCATCCTAAAACAACATGCACTGTAGTTATGCAATGTCTATTATCCAGGGTTTGTTCTGCCGTTCAGACACTTGGTTTCATATTCTGCTTTTCTGGAGCTGTACATCATGGTCCATGACAACATGTAAGGCAGTTTCAATATGATGTGATTCTTTTGACGATGTTTGTTTCTGCTGAGCTGCACAGCACACTGCATCGATTCACTCCACTTTCCAAATTGAGATGATTCAGGTCAGTTACAGTTGTTATCCTGTTTGTGCTTCATTGCATGCACACAGGTTCAGGGGGCCTCAAACAGGAGAGCGTGTAAAATAGATCATAAGACTTTAACATTGAAACCAGTTGGACTGAGTTCAATGGAGTTAATAAGCACAAGGCATATTTAAGCTATACGTTTTTACCATTCATTATTGTTAAAACATAAAACTTTTATTTCACTCTTATTATTATTAAATACTAAAAGATCTGATCATACCAGGGGTGAAAAATACTGATTGGGGCATCCCTGGTCAAGATGAGGATGAAATGGTGTCATTCGACGGTCAAACTGTTACAAAGCTCCTCACCGCACAGATGGCTGTCTGTAGGAGTGAGTGCGTTGGCGGGATTTAAATTTTTCTTTCAAGCTTTTTACTTGTCATTCTCTTTCATTCTTCTGCCTCCTTCATATTTACAGCTGGCTGCACTCAGACTGACTGACTGGAGAGACAAACTGAAAGTCTGTTCTCCAACCCTGACTTTCTGTCATCTTTCAGGATTCCCTGAGTCTGTAAGGGGCTCTTAGTGTTTTTAATTGTACAAAATAGCACAGTAAGGCATGAGTGCATCGTTTGCACATTTAATGGATTGGAAACACAACTTCCTCTCCCCTTAAGTCTTGTAATTGCATGACCTCCATGCCTAAAGTTCATCAGCTACCAGGCTGGTGTCCTGAGATGAAAGCAAGACAGAGAGAAATAATGGGAAGTTAAGAGAGTTAGCGTAGTATGTGAAGGGTCCTTGTGGAGAAGAAGACTCTTTGAAAAGTGTAGGTCTTTAATATCCTTCATCCCACTTTATCTCTACAAGCCAAAGCTTCGTAGAAATTATTCACTGTCAATTATCTCAGCGGTAGAATCAATTTAGCTCATCCTGAATATTGGCAGAGTTTTCTTTGTCTATTGTTATTTGGCAGTGTGGCTATGAGCTACACAAGGTATGGTTCATTCCCTTCTGTCTGCCTGCAGTTATCGCATCTTGTTCTTTTTAGTTTCTTCTTTTTCTCGATCAATCCGTGCCTTCGTGAACTACAAGGGATCTAATCCAAAAGTACCTTAATGTGGTCTGGTGCGAGTCAGAATTGGCATTTGCTTGGCTTAGAGACATCATCAGCAGATGCAGAACAAATTTACTTGACCGGCATCTGGCTCAGCCTTTAATGAACCCCAAACACAACCTCATTTCCACTGAGAGAGGGGAAAAAAAGTACACTGTTTCTTGTTGTGTTATCTGCAGTAATCCCATAGCGTGGTGATTGGTCAGACTTCCAGCTGCCAGATGAATGTTTGGCTTTGATTTAAGTTGATTTACTGCTGCGTCGTGTCAGTCAGATCACAGCAGAGCGGCAATTTGTAGGAAATCATCAGAAGATATGAGTGAAATTGACTGTAGTTATGTGTACAGCAGGTGCAAAATTAATAGAAAACAACAAGATGACCAGATATTTTCAGCAGAAACAAAGATAGAGAAGTAATGTCTGATACAGTAATTACCACTAAAACATCTGCTTTTCCCCCTTTTTCCTCCTGATACTGTTCATTTTGAGAAAAGATAAACTTGAATTGAAGGTTTTCTCTCATGTGTTGTCTCTATTACATTACCCTGATGAGACGTGCATCCTTGAGTGATGCTTAAAGAGTCTTACTTGTTTGCCAGGCTGTTCACCCGTGCAATACCTACTAAGCCTAGATACACACATGAGCACACACACAAACACACACACATACGCACGCACACACACACACAGGCAAAAAATAAAAACGCATACACATCAGTCGTCCAAGAGATGCAACAGACGACAGAGACAGAAGAGCTCAGGCTGAATAACCCATCCTTCACTCTCTTTGTCTGTGCTCTCATGGCTCTCCACTCCTGCGCTGACATTTTCTAAGATCAAGGGTAGAGATAGAAACACACACTTGCGCAAATCCACACAAACACACAAACCCAGATTGTTGAAGCGGCATGTAACAGACAGATTAATCCTGCCTCTTCCCTTCTCCCCACTCGCACAGAGAATCTATTCTCTCCCTTTTCTCTCCTCAATGATTAAACCAAACAGAAGAGAGTGGATGAGGATTTTTTTCTTCTTTGGTAGAAAATCACCTGAGAAAGAACATAAAAGAAACTAATGGGTGGGAAAAAAAGTCCCACAGCTGTCAGTGAGATTCAAAATTTTGGAAGATACTCAGGCGATTCATTCGCAAATACACATTTATTGAGAGCAAACATTTCAATTGTTTTGATGTTTGTTTTCAAATGAGACGACAGCTTTGGGCTTCATCTACATCTAAAACACATTAGTGCTCTCAAACAAAGGCAACCAGAGAGGTCTTTTTGTCTTTTTTGTTGTAATTCAAGAATTCATGGAGCTACTTTCTTAATCTAATTTTTTGTATTATTGTGTAGGATAATTTTCTGGTTGATTCATCTAGTTTATGCTAAAACTTCAGAGAGGAAATGACCCATTAAAATAATAGATCAATGGGTTTTTTGTGTTCAAGAGGTTGGATTACTTGACCGACAGTTTATGGTAACTAATTTGATTCATTTTGAAAGGGGACAAAAGGCACTTCCACTATAATGAAATACACTGGAAAAAAATGAAAACTGCTAGAATGCTAATCGAAAGAAAGAAATGTTAATCAGGCCCTGAGGAAGTATGTGTTCCTATGTCATTGTAACCTCCTCCTTCTCCTTTTCTTTCGCGCTCTCTCTGCTCGTTTCATATCACCAGTTAAAAGTGTGATAATTTCGCCCCTGTAACCTCTCACCTTCAATTTGAATGTCTCAGGGGTAGTGGTGGGACCAAATGCTCCTAACACTGTGCTAGCATGGAGGTAGTAACACAGGCGACACAGGATCATTGTGAGCCAGAGGAGTTGGCGGTTGGAACAGCTTGTTGTGTGCATATGAGTGTGTGTATATTTGTTGCTCGTGCTGTGTATTTACCTCCAGTAAATCTGCAACACAGATGAACCAATGATAGCTGGCTTCAGCCTTCTATGACCCAGAATGGGTACAGCAATACAGATAATGAATGCACAGAGTTTTTAGCTCCAGTGTGAAAGGTCACCACATAGAAACTGAGTACAGCATGGGTTCAGTAAGGCAGAGAAGTCAAGCTTGGCCCACAGAGCATCAGCTGCTCTTAACACCAGCCTGCAAAAGCTGACAGCTCAACTAATTAGATCTTTGCATCCAGCTGGCAAATAACAAAACTGGCGTTCCATTTAATCAGGCTGCCTCCTCTCTTTTGTACATGCGTTGAATGTATTGTTGTGGATGCACACTGTGTTTTGCACCCCTATGTATCAGTCTATGCTGCTCTCCCGACTTCAGGCTTTGGCATCCCACTCAAGCACATGTAAGCTCTGGAAGCTTCTAGAGCAGAGCCATACAACTTCATTCAACCATTTTTGTTCAAGAAGTTTTGAGTAAAGTTTATTGCCTTGACCTTCTCATGTTTAATACACCATGAACAGGGACCCAATATGAACACAAAAATAGAAGTCTGATCTCATCCTAACCCTTCCCACATTAAGTTAAGTGTGGCATTAAGCAATGTGGCTGCTCATTGCAGTAGCTCTCTTTTTCTTGTCCCTTTTTTCTACTTTTTGATTCTTTCTATTTCTTTTTTTTAGGTATTTGGGGCCAGTAATCAGGGCCTGAGCCCGATGACTGAATCTTATGGGAAATTTTCTTGCTTGAGATAAATGCTAATACACCAAGCCACAAAATTCAGTCACAGCAAAAAATTTATGAATGGAGTGGTTCCACTAAAATATGTGCCCCACAGCGCCCCCTACTGACTGTAAACAGCAGCCCCTTAGAGTCCAGAGACCTAAGTGAGTTGTTGACAGGAAATTTGGAAATGTCAGTTAATTAAATGCCCATACATGCTTAATGTCACAGCCTAAGTTCATGTATATATTATTATTATATATGTCACATACTGCAGTTTTGACATGCCCAATAGGCACATGATGGCGAGGGCTCGCTCATCACCACTAATGGCTTTAATTACTGTTTATGACTCAATAGTTGGCCATGGACACCAAACTGGTTACCTTTGCACTGGTGTTTTTACTATTTTTGTTACTGTGTGTGTTTGTTATGGAAATGAGAGATCGGCATAAAAATTAATTCTTTCAACATTAGATTGTCATTGATTGATCTAGTGTAACCGAACACTTTAGTATTTGAATCAGAAACATCGTTACCATTCAACCTGCAGATGGCTTACATTTCAGTGTGTGATGTTTTGAATTTTGCTCCGTCAGATGCCGTGTGCCGCCGCCTGTATTTGTGGGACAGCTTACCGGTCAGCTGGGATGATACTGACCACCGGACAAACTGCCTATGAGCTTATGCCCGTTCATTTGTTGATATCACAAAGCCATTCACTTTATATGAAAGAAAAAATTACCCATCATCTGACAGCTCTGATATCTCCTGCAGTTCATCAAACCACAGCACACTTCAAAAAAGCCTCGTTTCAGCAGTTGGTCAAGCTGCCTTTGTGAGGGATTTAAGCTTCCTCTCCATTCTGTTTGTCCAGCACAGGGGCGTGTTGTCTATAATTCAAATACACACATCTCTCTCCCGCAGACACTATATCTATCCCTCTCTTTCTCTCTCTCTCACACACACCCACACACACACACACACACACACACACACACACATACACACACATCCAGAGACCTAATCGGATCACGGTGTTTTCCTCCGAGCCTGAATGTGACAGCGGGCGGAGAGAGAGGGGCGGATGGATGGAGGGATAAATGATAAACTCCCTCCACTTATTTAATCCTCTGTTCCCACCCATCCCATTCTGCCTCCAGCTCACGGACGAACACTGTATGGGAAGAGATGGTTATGAAATCTGGTGATATAAAATAAATAGAGGCAACAGTTACAGCAAGAAGGGTAAATTCATGAAGATATTGGTTTCTCCATTAATCCCCTTTTCCAATACATTAATCAGACCTGATCAAGGTTGTCAGCAACCTCTTTGCAGCAGTAAATTACAGCTTTGTGGTTGTCAGCTCTTGTTTCGCACCTTTATCGTCATGTACTGACTTTTTTTCCCTCTAGATTTGTCTTTAACAGTGAAAAAGACGAATGAAGTGTTTCTTTACCGGTGAGTGCACCGTTTGACTTTCCTCACTTTGTAATTGAAGTCTTGAGTCCATCCGAAGTGAGCAGTAATCACAAAAAAGAATGAGATGGAAGCGAGCCAGCAGATCAGATAGACTGATAACAGGATAACAGGATTGGAAATAAAACCACAGATAATCAAGTTGTCCAAGTCTACGTGTTTCTGGCTGCAGGCCATCAGCTCAGCAGTTCATCTGAAAATACAAGTTTCAGTCCAGTTTGATGACATCACTGTGTCACAATTTTGTATCGTCAGTCAAAAAAAATTCTTTGAAAAGAAACTGGAAAGTGGTGATAGTGACCTGCTTCTAGTTGCTGGGTCAGATCCACAGACATGCATTATTTCTGGAGTTGCCGTCTCAGAAGTTATGGTGACAACTGAGGCAGACTGAATCCAGCAAATAAAGAAGTAAAGCTGATGGGTTTTCAAGCTACTTTTCAATAGCACTCTGCACCCTCACAGACAGCAAGACCAGCCCTCAGTCCGCCTTAATAAAGCTGGAGCAAAGAGCTGTAGTAGGAGCCTGATACTGCCGAGACCTTTGAAAAGATGAAAGGAGACAGGAGATGGGCTGTAATCAACTCAGGGTCTATACAACACACACTCACACATCAACACACACTCACATGCACACACACAGCCAGTGTCAGGACCCAGGCTGCATCTAAATTGTTTCATTGATATCTGAAAACTACAAAGGTGGAAAACATCCAGATGCAGGCTTTGTTCTTCGTGTCTCTTAGACTCTCTCTTTGACATCTTTTGCCCTCATCTTTCTCTGTGATCGTTACATTTCTAAAGACTTCTCAAATGACAATGAAACCGATTAATGAAACATGAATTCCTATTCTTGTTGACATTTGATTTAAAACATCTAAGTATCCAAGTTTGAAGTTGATGGTATATCGTTTTAAATGTGTTCAGCATCTGTTTCAAAGTCAAGGCCATCTCTTCAAACCTGTTCACCACCTTTACGGCTTTTTTTCTTCGAAGTTTCCTTCATGTTCTTATTTTAAGCTATCTTTTAGTGTCTCTCTCACAGCATCTTTTGTCACACATTTGAAGGTGCCCTGCAAGCCTGTGTCAAGGTTCCTTTGGTCATATATTCCCAAGGTATTTTTTTGTCATCTGTTGAGTATATCCCTCAGCATTTGTATCAAGAAAGTCAACAGCAAGCATCTTAAAGTTATTTTTAGAGCCCATTTTATGGTACCCTTCGATGTTCTCCTTAAAGTAAGCTTTCAGCACCCGTTTCTAGGTACCCTTTCTATTTCTTTTCAATGTTTTCTTAAATATCTGTTTCAAAAACCTGCCCGCAGCAACCATTTGAAGTGATCCTTGGTGCCATTTTCAGAGTAATCTTTAGCCTCCACATTACAGAACAGTTAGTTCTGGAGACAGTTAGTGTCTCCTTTTGCATCTACTTGAAGACTCCCTTAGGCATCTATTCCCTGTTAGACCCTGAAGTGTCTTATTATAAAATACAACATAAAACATGTGCTACATGCAGCACATGTTTTCAGCTCTGTTTTTGCAAATGTTTAAGCACATTGTCTGTTTTGAGGTATTATTTGGTATCCACTTCGAGGCACCCTTTTGTGTCTATTCCAAAATATCCTGAGCAGCTGTTTCAGGATTGCCAGCAGTAATCCTTTAATTTGCGCTTTGGTGTCTTCTTTTGGTCCAATTTTCAGTCTGGTTTAAAACAACCTGGAATGGCTGTTTTCTGTAACCCATTAGCATATCCTTAAAGTTACCATTTAGCACACATTTCGGGGTCTTCTTTAGTAAAGGCTTTGGGGAAAACTGTTTTGAGTTGCCTTGAACTGCCTCCATCAGTAATTAATAGTTCATATTCCTAAGCAACAGTTTCAAGATAAATGACAGCAAGATTGTAAGTAAACCATAGCTGACTGACTTCGGTACCTTTTGTTAATATCTCTTGCAGGTCCCATTAACCCTCTCTTCGAAAAAAAAAAAAAAATTGGAATTGGATGTGGTGACCCTCTAATGTCTCTTGGGGTAATATGTAAAGCATATTTGAAGAACCCTATATTTTCAGGCACCATAATGTGTCTACTTTGGGGTACTATGAAATACCTTATATAAGGCACCACTTTGTCATGATACCTCTCAGTTTATATATTTCTGATTATCCCTTTGTAGACCGTTTTGAGGTACCCATTAACATCTATAATAGAGTGCATGTTTGCCTCCAGTATTCAAGTGGTTAATGAGTATGTTGGAAGTAAGGCTTATGATTAAGGTGGATGAGTTGTAACCAAGTGTTTCTGCATCGAAAAACAGTGTTCTGTTAGCGAGAATAAGTGTGTGTGTCTGTGTGTGTACATGTGTGTGTATGTGTGTCTGTATGTGTGAGTGCCTGTGTTCGAGAAGCGGTGGAAAGGAAAATAAATGCACTCAGAACCTACAGTTTACTATTGGCTCCAGATGGTTCTTGTTATTCAATTAGTGAGGACTCTATTACTTCGATTATGTAATAAACGAACAATACACAAATACAAACTCACAAGCACACACAGACACACACACACCATACACACACACACACACACACACACACAAAAACACTTCAGGAGCCAAAAGCTTTTAGGTGACATGTGTATTGGCAGAACCAGCCAAAGTAACTAGTTAAATATCTGGCCAGAATGGAGAGTGTCATACTTTTGCCAACAGCTTGTGAGCTAAAAATACTCCACCGGCAAAGTCAGATTTGCGCAAAACATATGTTTTGCCACCTGTGTTCGATGCTATTTCTTCTGTAGAGCTACTGAGGCCACATTTACATTTCCCTGAAGACATTTCCTCAAATAAACCTGGCAGATTTCTCTTTTGAACATTCTGAATTTTCCACCCTCTGCCAGATTTTTGACGAGTAATTGATGTGCTTTTCTGGAATCACTGCTTGTTTCAGTCTTCCCTTAAATGCGTGAACATAACTGACAGATGTGTATATCACTCTCCATGCCTTAAAAACAAGAGCTATCTTCTTCTGTACCTGTTGGCTTATTTGAGGAAATAAGACAGATTTCTGAGTAGAGATGACTTCTTAGACACTGTGCTTTACACAGTACATCTGAAGCTGTGGTAAATCAGAAGACTCTAATTAAGTGTTTCGTCACTGCAGACTAACCTTAGGAAAGTTATGGAATTCCATAATAGCAATTTCCAGGTGTGAGGAAGACTTAGAAAATGAGTGAACAAATTAAGTTTTGTTGAGGTAATGAACTCTTGCTTCATAAATACCCATGCAATTGATAGTGTAGCCTCTCAGACCTCTGTCCCTGTTATTGGTTTGTCCTCTGGAGGTCTGTTGAGGGCAAAGCTATGTGCAGAGCTTAGTGTTTGAGGTCCACGCCGCAAATTTGTCATGAATCAGTTAGGAGAATCTTATGTAATGTCCTCATTATTTTAAAGTTTCATGCAGATCTATAATGTTTGTTCATGAAAATTTGCCCTATCATGAACAAGTCATGAAAAAAAATTACATTTAATTAGTGGCTTTTAACCGATTGTTTTTTAATCCAAACAAGATTAATATCAAAGAAGACATACTTCCATTACTTCAATGTGACTTGTTCTTATCATGAAATGTTTTGCCTTTGGAGTTCCCTCGTTAGTATTATTATTATATTTTATTTGTTTTGCTGTTGTCTCTTGTAGTCATTACTCTAGATTCTGCCTTTGTTTCAAGGACTGCCATTATTAATTAATGCAGCATCAGCCCAGCAGTGTAGTGGGTATCCCTGTTACCTCAGTGTAAGAAGGTCACTGGTTCAAATCTCAGCTCAGCAGTGTTTTCATGTCCTCGTGTCTGCGGTGCATGCTTGTTAGGCTAATTTGTCACTCTGAGATGCCTGTGGGTGAGTTTGTGTTTGTGTGTCTGACCTGTATTCAGTCTCTGGCCCAGTGTGTGGGAGAGGCGCCAGTACCTGAAACTCTGGATTGAATGAACAGTATTGCTTTGATGAAATTCAATACAAAGAAAGACACTTAATTTTTAGTGTGTAGGTTATATGGTTAGTATGAGCATGACCCACACTCCTCAATCACTCTAACAATAAAAAGCAAAAGCTAAAAAAAACAGAGTGAGTATCACTTTGTTTTTCATCCCTCTTCAGTCAACAGAGCAGATTCTTATAAACTAGTCACGATGGTTCTTCATTTAAAGTCTGGTGCTGTTGCCTTTTCCTTTTTTTCCCCCTCTATTTTGCTTAATACCAAAATAGCCGATCCACTGATCCCACTTTCCACATTTAATTAAAGCCAAACTTTCATACTTTACTCATCGGTTCGAAACTCCATCTCAGCTGCACCTCCACTTACACCACCATCGAACATCCCGTAATTAGCTGACGGATTACGGTGCACCTTACAGTTTAGCAGATCACAGCCACGCAGCATAATTAAAGCAATTAGGCGTCCTATCTCTCTCTCTCTGCTTCGTTAAATTCACTCCCAGTAAACACATCATACCCAGGCAGTGGAAATGAGACAGCACGTTGCCTCAGTCTGCACTATATTTATTAAGAAACATGGGAAAGTTTGAGATGACATTGGAGGAGGAGGTGAAGGGGCTGTGCAGTACAAAACAGATGTGAGGAAGTGCTGATACCAATATTGGTTTTAATACGCTAATTGCCTACTCTTTTCTCCTTTCTGGAAAGGTTATTTTTAATGATGCTGCCATACCCAGAGTGTGCAGAAATACTGTATTTGTTGACTGATGAAGGTATGAACAGTACACGTCTGTGTTAAGTATTGACATTCAGGAAAGTTCCAAAGTCAAACTCAGCCAGTGCATCGGACCATTTGGTCCTAAATGGCAGATAGCAAAATGGGCATTTTTAAAAACTGCTTTAGCCTGCCTCCTTTATTGTATGGTGTTATATTGTATGTTATATGGGCCACTTCGTTGCCTCGAGGCCAGAATAAATCCCACATTACATCAGAGGTGGTGAGTGATCTATACAAGAACATTTTTCAACATTTTATTGAGTGTTTAAAACCTAAAAATGTAAACAAACAAAAGAAATCCCAACAATTATAAAATGAAAGACCGATAACACTAAAATGATCCTGCTCTGAGGACGTGTAGAACATCAAAAGCTTGTGGTACAGTTGGTCTTCCATGGCTCAACATAAAGTGAATATGTTATGAAGATTTCAATGCATCATTTATATTGTTATTGTTTTACATAAATCTTCCTTTAATTTAATGTACTCGGTCACTGTGGTGTTAAACAAGTCAATCTAGATACCAAAGGGTAATTGCTGCTGTTAGCTATTCAAAGGAACAGTTCACATCAAAGGAATGTCTCTTGTTAAGATAATTGCTCATTGGAATTGTGTATGGAGCAGTTTTCAATTTATAAGAAGTTTTACTCTCCTAGAAGAAGAAATCAACCGCAAGTTCAAATTGCAATTGAATTTTTTCAAATCAAGTAAAACAAAGACTCGATCAGTTCTTAAAACTATTACGGTATCCATTGTTAACTAGTTTTGTGCTATTGTGGCTATTTTTAGATTTGAACAAGACAGTCATATGTACTTGGTTGATTAAGATTCAAGGCAGTTTTTGTAATTAAATGAAACAGTTTTTTGTACTGTTTGCACTCACAGTGATTATTCTTCCTTGAATCAAACACTTTGGAGACACAAAACCCCTTGCCCTAGAGGGGTATATAATGTGGCAGGGAGGGGTTTAGTCCAGCCTGGTTTCATGGTTCTGAGTACATTTGGAACCAGACCACCTTATACCACAATTTATATTAAGACCACTTAACATAAATCTCAGATCCATTTTCAGTATCAGTGTCAGCAAATAACCTAAAAATCACACTAGATGTAAGATTTAGAGGAGTAAATGAAAGAAAAGGACCATACAGAATTGGTAATCACTACACATGGGTCCAATTAAACAACAGATAGAGGTTATATTGAATGAGCTTCCCCTTTATACTTGATGTGTTTCTTCTTGTTGGCCTCGTTTTAACCAATAAAAATCAATAGATGATGAGTGATGGATAATAAACCAGAAATACCCGTCACCACAGTCATGTGTGCTTAAAATTAGAAATTAAAATTCCAATTATGAAGTGATTAAATGATAATGACTGTTGGAAGATAATCGTAATTACCTGCTAATGTGACTCACTCTTGCACAGGGGGAGGGTTGCACTCGTGTCTTGTCACGTTGCTCGGCCCAGTGGAATCCAAAGCTAGTGAAGTGATTTACAGGTGTGGATCTCAGGTGATGGAGGGGGATGTTTCAAGGGTGGGAAATTAGTTTTGACACTTAGGAATCACATTTGAGATGACAAAGATGAGCTTACAGGTAAATGTACAGTGACTTTGTGGGTCTTAAAAACTGATCCTAACATCATGAAAAGATGCTATAGAAAGTACATGTTTCCATTAACAAAAGTTTCTGAAGCACAATCTTGTATTTTCCTGAAAACTCTGGAGCTTTAATAACAGTGTTGGGGAATCAGGCTCAGACAAGCAGTCAGTAAAATGGAGGAAACACGCTGCTGGCTCTCCATCATCACAACAACAGTTTGGTATTTAGCTGTAATGATGGATTTAATTGCTTGCCAAACTATTTTTCCAGACAGCTGACCAACCCTCCCTCTAAAAAGGCTGAGCCACATCAATAGTTGTTGCAGCAATTAAATGTCACATCTCCTCTTTTGCCCTCCTTCCACACGCCTAACGATTTTATTCCCACGAGTGCAGGAACCGATACACAGCTTCCAAAATATAGAGTTTCATATCTGCGAGGGTTTGCTTTTGAAATCAGGAGCTCATTCAGATTGAGGTAGAGAAATGTGCAACTGGGGTGCATTTTTGTCCACAGGATGACGTTTTTATGACGGTTGGCATTCATGCAGGCTGTTATATGACTTGAATGATGACTGTCCATGGATCTTTTCACTTCTCAAAGCCAGGATGAAATTTTCACATTATTGTTTTTGCCTCTATGTGGCAGCCATTCCTCAAACTACACCAAAGAACTTTCACCATTAACTTCCTCATCCCTCTCTATCCTCGTTTTTAGCCTCCTGCCACAGACTGCAAAATGACTACTGGCTAGAGTTAAGAAAGTGAAATGGTCGTCATTAGACATGGTCATTATCATCAAAGTCTCATCAAGTGACGGAGAGACTTAAGCTTAGAGATGATTAAGGTGTGTGCGTGCGTGTGTGTGTGCGTGCGTGTGTGTGTGTGCGCATGCTCTGGCCTGAGAGTGAAATAAGGGGAGATTGCTGCCAGTCTCAGTTCATTAAGAGTCATTAGATCTTTTGAGGTTGTTCCACCTTGTTTCTGAAGAGGACTGGCATCTCGTCACATTCAATTTTTCTCTTTGATGCTTTTGAAGCCAGGATCAAAATTTGGCCCCTTTTGGCATTTTGTGCTTTAACTTTCTGGGATCAAGCCACACTGAAGTTTAGTAGGTTAAGTCTCCAGGTCATAAACTTCACTTTTTGGGTCTCTTTGTTTCAAAAGCCAGCTGTTAGTTTGGCTTGCAGAGTTGGTTGTGGTTGCTTTCATGCTACCATTTCAAAGTGTTTGGCAGGACATTTCCTGAGCTTTCATTTTGCTGTTTTGAAGACTTTGGCAAGACATTAGAGCACAAACAAACCTTATTTCACATTTTGTTACTTTTCGCAGAAAAACATGCTTTTTTATTACTTTCCCCATCCTGTGGAGTTCAAATTGCTCGCATGCTGAGAACAACTTGCTCAGCTTTCGGTTCAAACTGATTTCTAAGTTTCTCATTCATGAGGCCCTGATGGGTATCTGAAGTCAATACTAACACAATTTTACCAGAAAAGCTCGCTGTTTGATGCTGTTTCACAGAGCCTTTGTATTGCAACGACTCCTCAGCTCCCCTGAAAGAAGATAAGGTTTGTGTACCTGTTCTTCAGTGTATTTATTCTGCACTTAAGTTCCAAATGCTCCAGTTTTGAGTAAATCAAACACTAAAATACCCCACCTTACCCTCAGAGGGACATAAAGCAACAGTAATATATCTATAAATCTCCTTTCCCTCTTAGCTTTGGGAAGGTAGGTAGCAATAAATCAGCAAGATTGTGTGAAAATATTGGCATCTCCGGGAAAAGCGTGTGATTCTTTGGGTTGGAAAAAGCCTGATTGGAGTTTAAAAATAGCTCACAAGAGCAATTAAGGGTGACAAAATTTGGGAGTTTTGCAGAGGTGAGGATAAAACAGCATATTTCACTTTGATCACCATGGAATCTTTTCTTTTTTATTACCCAATTATAAAGTTATAACCTGGCTCTCCTGTCAGACCACCTCACGATGCTGTTAATGAGGAAAATTGTGTTACTATTCAGTTCAACCTTAGGGGTACTTTGTGTTTTATTATTCATGATGATGAATTAAACCATTTTAAGTTATTGATTCTTAAAGGTTTTGGTGTTGGGTTTGAAGCATTGAGTCTTTATCTAGCCGAGTTTTTTTGAATTTTAATCATGTAACTAGAAAATTTGCATTTTCAGTAAGACAGTGCGTTGAAATACTGACGCTGTGTGAGCGAAATGAGAAAATGCAAAATTAAATAAATGCTCAAAGTACTGCATCATAGAAAATGAGAAGGCTGTAAAACACAAACTGTTCAATGCATTAAAACAATCACAAAATGTTGCTCATTACAAAAGAAAAAAAATCTGAAAGCTCGGGGTAAGCAAGCAGTAAATGTTTAAAAGCAGGTGAAAGAGGAGAAAGTATAAAATGCAGAATAATTTGTTAAAAGTATTGTGTCACTTCTGATAATGAAGATGCTTTAGAATTAAAATTTTTACATACAGTTAAATAAGTCAAATTAAAAAGAAGATACTGTGAATGATAAATTGCTTAAACCAGTGAAAAAAGTGTCAACAGTTATATATCAGATATATATTTACAGAGCAGTATCACTAAATAGCTGTATTTTGTATCAGTTTCTGCTTTTAATGTAATGTTTTTCCGTCTTCACGTCGTTCCGAAGCTCGCTGAGCCTAAACCATCCATCTTTCTGATTAGTTGAATGAATGTGTGAGAGAAGACAAGTTTTCCTACGTTTTGACATAAAGTAGGGGGGTGTGATTCACCTGTTGTTTAGGTGACCGCAATGAGGTTTGCACCAGGAGCGGGTTGCCTGGGTTCGATTCCGGGCTGCAACTGGTTTCCGACATGTCTGTCCCCCTTCAATGGTCCAGCCATTGTGACCTAACCCTGACCCTAACCCTAACCCTAAAAAACAAACATCAGGTGACATTGCCCGAGGCTGGACTCGAACCCTGGACCCCGGATGTTATGCACTTTGATGTATCCACCTGGCCAACTGTAAGTTTTGTATCACTGGTATAAACCATCACTAATAAAGCAGCATCTGCGATCTAGCGCAAAATAATAATAATCTGAATATACTTCAGCACAGTGGCGATTGCTCTTAGACTTCAAGGGAGGCTTGTACCACAGTGTGTAATTTTCATTGACTAAATTTGCGCTAGAACGCGTACACCCTTTGATCAGAATCAGCTACTTATCACAAGAAACCGACACGTGTCCTTCTTATTCCATCCCCCGCAGCAACAGTGATTTACACTGTCAGACGCTCAGCGTCTCTGGGGGTCTATGGAGGCTTTAGGCTGGTCAGTGATGCTGCTGCGCTCATTCTCATTACACATGACACAACTTGCCCGAAAGCACTTCTGCTTCCCTGATTTCTCTTTTTTTGATTGCTTTTTTGGGCTTGATATTTATATTCAGTTTCATAAATTCAAAATTTGTGGCAACTTAGGCTTGAAGTTGCCCTTGAAATAATGAGTCTAATAGGTTTCTCTCTTGTCATTGGTGTTGATGTGGAAGAAGTGGTATTGACAAGTTGGATGGTGGATCAAAAGGTTTACCATATCCCACTGAGAGCACTTTGAACACGGTCAATAAAGATGCTATTTTTGTGCTGAGGATGCCACAGAAAATACTAGAAAATAATTTGCTCTTTGTGGACACAGACACTAATTCTCTCACAAGGGATGCACTCATCAAACAGGGTGAAACATTTTTTCGTTACAAATTTTTTTGCTTCATTTTAAACGTGCAGTAATGTAATTGTAACATATTTTGAGATTGTACCAGTCTTTTGTTGTTTTCAGCATCAATACCAGTTTGCTTGAAAAATCTGTTTTCTGACGTTTAATTTCACAGGCAAATGTTTTAAAATTATGAAAATCCTGATTTAACACTCTACAAGTTGGATACAAACAGGGGAGATAAAAAGAACAAAAGGCGAAAGAAAATCGCAAGAAATGAGTAAAACATGAACTGAACTGAAAAATGATTTTACATTATATTTGCTCTGTAATGAGTGAGTGTAGAAGAAAGCAAAGCCATGAAAGTACAACAGAGGTTAAAAAGTTTCAGTGAAAGTGAGCAGACAGAACAAAAAAAGCCATATTTCTTCAGCTTTTACAGTGTTTGACAGCACAGTCATATTTCATCCCGCAGCCAGCAGGGAGCTCGGCGTCGCACGGCTGGTGAAAAGTCTCTGTGAGTTTCTCAGCTGTGACTTTCTTCCAGCTGACAGATGAAATTTGTGGCATTTGGCTGTCACCGTATCGATCTGCCTGGTATCTCTGTCATTTATGCAAAACCCTCTGTGGACGTGAACCGATCGACCCGCGTAGATGAGAGAGGAGCACACTTGCTTGCAGATTCTCCTTCTCAGTTTTTCTCACACATTCACACCTTTATAACAGAGCCGGCACACTGTGATGTGTCGTCAGCAGAAAACAACAGGTGACTTTGATACACTGGGACATTTCTTTTACACAGAAAAAATCAGAATCATTTCTTTGAGAAGATATGTAAGAATAAAAGGTCAAAAGGAAATGGGGCGCAACACAGAATAGTTTCTGGTGTTTGTTTATTTATTTGTTTGTTTCTCTTCATTTGTTTATTTATTTATTCATTAACGGCAGTCATATGAGGCCTCTTTTAGTCTTACTAATCAGGATTTTCTACAAGCTGAAGCCTCCTCCTGCCATGAAAAACCCACCCAGAATCTGGCTCTAGTGTTTCCATGTTTTGTGGCCACATGACTTCAAAGTCACAAAACCAGGATCAAGACAGTGTCAGTGGCAGAGGGTCATTTTATGACACACAAAACTGCATGCACACAGTTTGTCTGACTTTCCACCTATCAGCTCAATAAACTATTTTAAGGCTTTTTTGTTTATTTTTGTCAGGTTTTTGATTTACTTGTTCATGTATTCCAGCAGCAGAGGTCTCTGAGTACAGCTAGTTAGGGGGTAGCAGTGGGACAAAAAGTTTGGGAATCCCTGTTTTAAACAAATGGTGTTCCACCACAGGCCGTATTTTCTGTTCTCAGCACAGTCAGAATGGGATTTAGACTTGGTTTGGTTTGGTATCAGAAATACGGGCGGTATTAGCAGGCAGCAGAGTGAGACCTTTAGGTTTGGATGTATAGCTACAAATGAAAGTGTCGTGGCTTCTGGGAAAACTTTTTATCGTTTTATTAAAGTTTGTTTCCCCTGATCCTCCATTTTTTAGATTTAGCTCAGGTATTGTAGTATTGACGCAAGATA
This sequence comes from Thalassoma bifasciatum, assembly GCA_008086565.1. Lineage (NCBI taxonomy): Eukaryota > Metazoa > Chordata > Actinopteri > Labriformes > Labridae > Thalassoma > Thalassoma bifasciatum. Next base: position 178,743 of record RPOG01000229.1, on the reverse strand, counting down.
TTGGCTGATATTTTGAGTTTTATACCATCAGGGCCTTGAACGATTCTTCATATTCTGACTGACGACATTATTGGCAGTTGGGTCTCTCCGGGGGGCAGTTGTCATTTTCCTGGTATTTCACACACACACACACACACATTCTAGCTCTCTTCTTCTCTCACACTCAGTCACACATATTTTTCCTCCCATCTGACCATTTGTCAGACAAATTAAGATGATGAGTTTTGACTCTGACACTGTTTTGTGGGGATCTTGTCGGTCTCTACTAGTGTGTCATTTGCTTAGTTGATTAGGGCATATATTGTACATATTTCTAATTTCCATATGTGTGTGTTTCTGTGTATGTGTGCACATCAGAAGACCCCACAGCAATAAGATTAAGGAATTTCATCTGCAGTAGCGTGCTGATGCGTCTCGGGATGTGATGGAGATTTCAGCTGCTCTAAGTGTTACGTCTGCTCCTTTCACGTCTTAAGCTGATGAGAGACTGAGCGGGCTGAATAATTTAGACATGAGAAGCAGAGGGATGTTTTATTTTGAAGCAAACTGGATTTTCCTGGCTTCATGTGGCATCTTGCAGTTTGTCTCTGATCTTGGACGCTCTGTTCCTCATTTGGAAACATGAAAAAGGGGAGAAAGGGAAATGAGAAGAGAGTTATAAATGGAAGTAGATTTTATGAAACTCTGTGGATTTACTCAGTGATTTCTCATACAGTATTTAAATAAACTTTTTTTTGGCTTTCCTGACCATCTATTTCCTTTTATTTTATCCTATCAGACTCTTCAAGTCAGTAATATACAGGACGAATTTAAAGGGCCCACTACTTAAATTACAAAACAGTTTGATGCATTTCCTTTTGGCCCAGAAGTCAAAGATTCAATCTGCTCAATAGGTTTGATTAAATATGCTAATATAAAAAAGAGAAAACAAGCCTTAGCTGTTCTTCTTTTGGCTAAAGTTTGTGTTCAGACAACTCATAGTGAGATAACTCAAAGGTTGCAATGATGTGCTAACGTGAACTTTCATATTTAGAGGTCAGTAAAATAGATGATAGAAAAAGTATCGTGGCTGAGTACCTCAACATTAAGTATGCCTTCGTTCTCTTTCTATTCTGAGTTTTGTCAGTGTCAGCAAAACAAGGCTAAGTGTGTGGGGAATAAGTAAATAAGAGTGCAAAAACACCACCACTTGTCAAAGAAATCCTTTAATCTTTGTGTGAGCTGTGGCAGAGCACAAAAAGGAGATGTCACACTCTCCCAGAAAGCTCCAGCCTTCTTCTTTTTTTTTCTTTTCCTCTTTTTGTTTTCTTCTGCTGTTGATGGACTTTGGTCCAGAGTAAACAAAGGTCTTTTAGCACCATCACACAGTTCAATGTGCTGAATTATTGACTTGGCTTTTCAAAGAGGAACCACAAAGCTTTGTTCCTCACGGGCATCAGAGGGGGAATATGGGGAATGGAGTCTCGCGGGGTTTTCATGTGGAAATGTAAAACCCTTTGCTGTCTCTCTGTTTCTCTCTGCCTGTGTGCAGGGGATCACTGTGCTGTCAGATTATGGCTCTGTGTGTATTTTTAGGATGGATTTAAAGGTCAGTTTCATGTACAGCAGTTTGCTTGTAATATTTTTATCCCGCGCAAACCAAGGCATCGACTAATTTCTAATTTATAACGATGGGGAACCACTGCTGCTTCTGAGCTAATACTGAAAACACACGACTAGCACTGGGAGGCTTTTAAAGGAGTTTGTGCTGCATGCTGCTCGACACCAGCTCTACACTGCGACTTTGCTCATTAGCAATTTAGGAGCACTATAAGCTTATGATGCAGCTGTAATTTGCATTTTCTGACAGGTTTACCTCCACATTACACTTGATCCGTAAGCTGATTTGAAAGAAGATTTGAATAAACGATTTAAAAGAGGAATATGGAATAAATGTGACGGTAGATCTGAGCCTCTTGTCATGCTTATAGTAAGACTGTAATGAAGCTTCTTGGAAATCCAGTCATTTAGAAAAAAAAAAACAAGGTGGTTTTGGTGACCAATGGTTTTTTTTTCTGGTTCCAAAAACCCATTTGATTATGACTAAAATCTCTCCCAAAAGCTGTTTAATCTGCAAACCCTTACAGTCCTATGAAATAAAGTATATTGCTGATGTTTTATTTAAAGCCAAACCAGGATCATTTTTAACCAAAATGTGCCTTTTGCAGAATGAAGAAAGCAGAAAAATACCATGTTTTTTGGGGAAAAAGCAAAATGCCAACTCCAAAATCTGAGGACTGCATTTTTGCTGCAGACATATTTTAGTCCCATATGATGTTGATGAACTTCAGAATTACTTGGCTGAACTATTTTCTTGTGTAATCTCAGAACAAACAATCTGTAGGAAGTAAATAATTAAGTAAGTTTTATTTAATACAGCATCTTCATAGAACAAAATCACAGAGTGCTTCACAGAGACACAGAGTTTGGTTAAGAAGGTTGTATTGTGTTTGCAGCTGTGCCAGAAGTAAAGTAATAAGTGTATATCAGTTTGAACAAATGCATTAATTAGAGTAAAAAATATGTGTGAGGCTCATACGTAAGTGACACCTTGAGTGATATATTGTGTTTTCATGGAATCCAAGCACCTGGTCTTTGTTTTTCTTTCACATATTGCCTAATCCTGAAATTTCCCAGTGACATGAGGCGCTTGAAATGAAGTCCCCCTCCAGGAATGTCAAAATCTGTCTTCTCACAGCAGCCAGTAATTCATATATATTGGATTAATTCTGATAAGTGCCAGTCAGGGACTTTCTAGAGGCTATGTATGAAGCTTGTGCATTTTTATCTGATAGGAAAAGTGTTTATAGCTCTTGAGGTCAACAGTGTCATCCTAAAAAACTTTCAGTATCACTCTCTTTTATATTAAGCTGTCCTTCCTTTGCTGTTTCATCCAGAGTGTCCTCTTAAATCACCCAAAGAAATAAATTCAGCAAACTAGCCGTAGCATCCAGTTCAGAGCAGATCTTGAAGGCTGATCCCAAGCTTTGGGAGGAGTCTTTGGTCTGTCGCCAGTTTTTTAATGCTGCAATAACTCCTGATTATAAACATGTCTCATGGATAATGGGATTCTCCCCTCTGTGTCGCAGGTTATCTATGCACTGAACACGAAAAACGACGAACACGAGGCCGCCATCGCCACTCTGAAAGAGGCTCATGAAGAGGAGGTGCAGCAAATTTTGTCCGAGACCAGAGAGAAGATCCTACAGGTTCACTCCTTAACTTATCTGTTTTTATGTTTCTTTACAATTTTATAATGTCAGGTAATGTACAGCTTTGTGTTGAAGTAAATGCAAATGTCTATGGACTGTTTCAGCAGAAGAAAATTTCTGTAGAGTTTAGGTGTAAAGGCCCTGTGAGGACTTTAAAAGTGATATTAAAATAGTCAGAACAGAAAAAACAAAACAAAACAGGTGTATGAGGAGGACAGTGATAGAGCGCAGGTCAAAAGATGAGTTAAGCTGTTTGTGATAATGTTCATTCCAACCCACATGCAGCAGTGATACTACAGCGGTCTGTTCAAACTTGAGTCTATTAAGAAAATGAAAAACAAGGTTATGTTTGCTCTGCTTGATGAGGCTGTAGTTGGTAGATGAGCACTGGTAGGACACAACCAGGATCCACGTTACAGATACGTCTCAGAGCACTGTGCTGTGAGTGACACTTAACAGTTTGTTCGCCCTGTACTAAACTAAGCTACAAACTGAGTTTACAAAGGTTGAATGTTGTCACGTTCTTAACAATAGCGCTAGACAACTATTAATATATACATTATTTTGTAGCTTTGCATCCGTTAAGAAGTTGTCTAGAACAACTAGACAAGACTAGACTAAAAAAGTCTTGAAAATATCTGCTCTCTCTTCATTTGCTTTAAGGCGAGGGTCAAGTCTTTAAGACAGCAGGTGATGATGCTCACAGGAAAACATTCCAGTCATTGTTGTCACTTCTGTCAACGTCCAATATGTTGTCTTCACAGAATCTTTAATATGACATTGCAGAAAGGGCAAAGGTGGGCCAGACAAATCAGACATGCAACCTTTGTTCTCAACTTTCTACTCCCCACATTAGATGTCCCTCTTGAAGTGTCCTGTCTAATAAAGCTCCAAGAGTCCCCAAAAATGACAAAGAAAAAATTGAATATCACAGAAATTTTTCTTTCCTATTTTCTTTACATAATAACACCATTGTGGCCCTTTGATTGTTGGCTCACATGATGCCCACGCTGTATTCCCAGTCCTTCTTTTTTGAGTAATGTCGGACAGGTTTATTTTCTCCATGCTGGTAATGTAAATGGACACAGCATACCAATGATGTTTTGTGTCCCCAACATTTACTCGGAAGCAAACTGATTTGCTGGTATTAAAAGAAAGAAATCAGCTTTTGGGGGTGTAAATGAGCATTAATTTAAATAAGTAATGCAATCACTCGCTGCTTCCTGGGAGGAATGAGTAAATGCATATTGCAGTATTACTTTTGGAATGATTAACAACCTTGGAGTCTCTGGTAAAACAGATGATTAAGAGGAGTCAAACTTTTGTTCTTGTTAGACTCCTAATTTCAAGTGAATCTTTAAAACTGGACTTAGTGGGTTCAGATCAATCAGTGAAGACTAAAATCTCCCTTTGGACACCTATCAGCCATGACAATATGCTGTTGATTTCTCCATGCTATAGCTTTTCACACTATCACACAGGGAAGATGCGCCAGAGAGCTCAGATCAGATTCAGTAGAAAACTCATCAATATGTATAACCATAATATCAAATATTTAAGTGAACATGTCATCGCGCTTCATGGTAATTACCGGTTTCCCTGAAAGCAATGTGACTAACCTTGAGCAGCAAAACATATACACTCAGGCGTTTACATGCTACACTTCTGCACAACCCCTGCCTGCAGGGAAGGTTGACTGCTGTGCTCTGAATGGAAAATATAGTGAATTGAAAATGATAAAACTGCTTCATCTTTCCATTTCCCACTCTCTTTATTTGGGTTTCAGAATGAGACAAATCAAAAATAACTCTTCAGCAAAGCCTGTCAGCCGATCAGTACAAAATTGGAGCTTTAATTGAAGCTGAAATCAGTTTTGAAATTCTAATGCAATCTGTGATTTCTGTTTACTTTCCACTTAGAGATGTTTAGAACCCCAAATTTATTCAATCCTGTTTGTTGCACTGTGAGTAGAAAGTACTTTGAATAAATTAGGAGGAAACTTAAAGTTCTTATGAGTTTTTATCTGGTTTAAACAAGGCAAACTTATTGAAGTCATCCCAATATGACTGACAAAAGCATGGTTTAAATTTAAATTTCTACCATGCATTAGACAAGGCCAATAACAGGGTTAAGTCTGGCCTTGTGGGGAAATCGTGCAACCATGTGATCGGCAGCCAAGGTTTGCTCACAGCCTGAGGCTGCTTTCCCACATGTCATACCTCCACTTTCTCTTTTTCTTTTTCCTGATCAGTCCAACTGTGCTTAAAACAGTGACGTACAGGGTCTTGGTTGGGTCATCGTTTGCAGAGTGAGGCTAACTCATGCAGAGCTAGCATCCTCACCTTCAGGCCTCCTTGAAAATGTCTTCATGCTTGTTATGGCTGAAGAGTTATTTGACAGTTTAACTAGACACAGCCTACACACTCTATCAAAATAGATGCTGCTATGCAAAAGCTAACTTCTATCTGTGCTTGTTTACATCGGGTTTGCAGAGCACCATAATACCAAAGCTGCAGCCATAAACTAGCACAACAGCCTTAGCATGAGCTAAAGGCTAAAACACGAGTTAGAGGCTTAACTGTTTGTGAAAATGCTCATCCAGCCCACATGTCTCAGTAATCTGTTCAAACCTGAGAGTCTATCAGTACAATGAAGTGTCAGGTTACAGTAGCTCTGCTCGGTAGATGAGCACTGGTAGGACCCAACCAGAATTCACTGATGCTACTCAGTACTGATAAGTCTCAGAGCACCAGGCTGTGAGTAGTGCTAAATGTAGCCAGCTGAACTATGGTATAAAGTTTGCTTGTTGTCACGTTTCAAACAACAATGCTGCATAACTTTTGATAAATACATCACCTTGTCCTTTTGTATTCAGGGACAAACAGGAAGTTAGTGCAAGAGCTTTAGGTGAATATTTTTTGTCATTATCACTAACCTTATTTCAGTCTGCACTATCAAGGCTTCATATCATTTAATGATACAGATCATACTGGTTGTACCAGTAAACCCATAAACCATAACTCAGAGTCCCTCTTGTTCTCCTCCATACAGTACAAGAGTAAGATCAGCGATGAGATGGACCTAAAGAGGCGGATCCAGTCTCTGGAGGAATCCATGGAGCTCCACGAGAGGATGAAGAGACAAGCGCTGGCTGAATTCGAGAGTTACCGCCAGAGGGTGGAGGACATGCAACTTTGCACCGAGGCTCAGGTAGACAGACGATTGATGTGCTGTGTGACAGTGTGTTTGTGTGAAAACCAGCTGTGCCCGGCATGAAGCTGCAGTCACAGCTGCAGGTAATCAGAAATAATGCTTGTTTCTGTCCCCTGGTATGAGGCTGGGGAGGCTTTCATGTCTGTCAGAAGCACCAAGCTGCGTGTTTGTCTGCACATTTGACTTGTTCAGAGCTGCTTCAGTCCTAAACACGGTAGTATAGTCTTGTGTCCAAAAAAAAATATGAGGTGAGATTACTTATGCTTTTTTGTTTCATTAAGGTTGGTTGGAAAAGGATTGTTTTCAGACAAAGCAGACAAATCAGTGTCTAAAAATAAGGTACAGTGTGATTAAATGCAGCTTGTTTCCTGAAGTCAGTGTCAAATGAGTACCAGTCTCATAACAGCATAAATAACCTCTACACAGTTATTTAACATGCTTTGAATACACTCACAGAATATAAATCAGCCTGTTTCTTTGACCTTTTCAGATGTATGTGTGACTAGAATACAGCAAGTAGTGCTGCAAATCAATAAAACAGTTGACAGACACAGAGATGGATGTGTTACATTTACAGATTTACAGAGACTCAAGCAATGGGCAGCTCAGCTTTAGAGTATGTATTTAAAAAAGTCTGGATGGATGATTTTGAGTGACACTGGTGAAAAAGAAACACGCAGCGGCTCTGAAGCACATGCAAGGGTGTGTTTGCGCTCCTGTCGTCATGACAGTTTGGTGCTGATGATGGATGTCGCCGGCCTTGATGTGGGCACTGAATAGCTGAAGCTGTCAATCACTCCTTCACCTGACAGTCATCCACATCTCTGAGACCAGCCGCGCTCAGGTCTATCTGACCTCAGATACAGTGAGTCTGAGAGTTCCCAGAATCCAATATTCAGTGGATTGCTTTGAGCTTGTGTTCAGGAGCAAAATGTATCTAGAGGTTTGTGTAGGTCGCTAATTGTGTAATTATCCTCCAGTTTAGTACGTGAAATGCCAATTTTAGTCTGCTGCCAAATTAGATGAAAGGGGTGAATCTGTGTATTAAAACCTGGTGATGGAGGATGCTAGCTAAAAGGGTTTTATGCAGTATGTAAAAATACAGAAAAGTGTGGGATGGCAGATACAATACTCTAAAATGAAGGCAAAAGGAACGACTTGCAATATGAAAAGAGACTGTAAAAAAAAAGAAATAAAAATATGCTATTCAAGAAAAGAATGCAGCCAAATGAATAGAAACATTTCAAGAAATTTCCTTTTTAGAACAAACAAATATTGCAGGACTCCAAAGAAGGGTTTTTGGGCTTTTTTAGCTCCATACTGTCTCTGTGGACCCCCTGTAGGAGCTTTTCCAATTAAATCCTTATTTTTCTCACTCTGGTGTTTTAGGAGAACCATTTTTCAGCTCCCATCTGAAATGCTTCATTTTAATACCCACCCATTAAAGCTCCCTGCTCCACAAACCCCTCGAGAGTAGATTACAGACAGATTTGGGGATTTGTAAAACACAATTGATATGAAGAAGTTTGAAAATTTGCACACCTTAAGTCTGAATGTCAAGTGTTGTTACTTTATATCCATGTTTAAAACAAACGGGGAAGCAGAATAACCCCTCTTTAAACTTTTGCAAGAACTTCAGTTTTAAGTTCCTGTGTATCCTTTTATGTAGCACTTCATTTTCAAATAGAAAAGCTTTTGCGGTTCAACTCTGAATAGGACACGTGCTGTTCACAATTACAAGGCTATGCTTTAACTATCGTTCTAACTAGTGTAATAACTGACATCAGTTAAGGGTAGCTGACGAGCTGAGGCTTTGTCTGATTGTCTGGATTCTGGGAATTTGCTGTTTGAGTATCAGGGCTGCTTCCAAGAGGTCAGACGTAAGCGTGCTATTTATGAATGCAACAAGAAGCAGTGGTATTTTTTGGTATTCTGTTTGAATGAGCACTCTCATTTTCTAATATAGTTACAAAAGTAATGTGCAGCCTTCAGAGCGAAGCAAGAATAAATGTTGCATCTCTGACACACGTGATGTTTTCCCTCTTATATTTAGACAGAGACGTGCTCCTCTGAAAGTGGCTTTCTGTGTTTGCTGGTTTTCAGGGCTGATTTAGAGCAGGCAGGTTGGCAGCCAGAAGGTCAAATTCCCCCGAGCAAGTACATCACCAGCTGGCTGAGGCCTTTTTTTAAACAGTTTGCCCATGTGTGTGAGAAGCCTACAAACCCATAAATCAATCTTCCCATTAGCTCGGCCTTTCATCCCCGTCTCCTCTGACAGCACACGCAGCGGGTGGTGTCCATGTCGAGGGAGGTGGAGGAGATGCGGCGATCCTTTGAGGAGAAGCTGCGCACCTTCAGCTCGGCCCAAAACCAGTTTGAGCAAGAGAAGAAGGTGGCTCTGGAGGAGCTGAAGGCCCAGCACAGGCAGGAGATCCAGGAGCTTCTCCGCAGTCATCAGAGTCAGAACGCAAACTACAGTAAAGACCAGGAGAAACTTGGACAGCTGCATAAAGCTGAGGTAACAGAAGTAGAACAGCACCGGAAAGCCACAACAACAATTCAATCACCACTGAGGGGGACAGATAAAGTGGGACAGCAGTGATTATTTTGTTATTAACCTTAAATTAACTCCACATTACAGCAGGTCAACCTCTTCTATATTTACTCTCACATTTATTCCACCACTGTAGAGACACTTCACATGTTTTTAAACAATCTCACCTCTTCACACTAAATTATCCTTCCAAATTTAGCCTTTCTGAGCTTTTCTCTTTGTGTTGTGCTGACGTGTCGCAGGTGGATTCTCTGTCAGAGCGGGTGGAGGAGCTCAAACAGGACAAGAAGAGGCTGGTGGAGGAGTATGAAGCCAAACTCAGCAAGGTAGAACAAAGAAGACAAAAAAAGCTGAGTGTCTCAGCTCCAGCTTTGTTGTTTTTAGGTTTTGTATCACCATTACCTCTTTTGGACTAAGTAGTTATTTCACTCTCCTATCTGTCTTTCCCCAGGCTCAGGCCTTTTATGAGCGCGAGCTGGAAGCCATGAAGAGAACCCAACAACTGACTGCAGACAACCTGTTAGCCTGGAAACGTACCGAGGCCGAGCTGCGGCTGGAGTTCCAGACTCAGGAGGCAGCCCTGCAGAAAACCCTTGGAAAACTGCGGGCTGAGCTGGCAAGGGTCACAGATGAGGCTCGGGAAAACCGGGAAAAGTCTCACAAGCTCCAGGGTGCACTCAACGGCGCAGAGAGAGACGTCAAGGTCAGTTCAAACCCACGTGGTCGATTCAGATACAAGCTGTAAGAAGCTAATAACGAGCCTACAGGACAGGGATGGTGAAACAGAGCCAGAACATCCTGAAATTTAGAAAGTCTATGATCTGCCCTACACTGATGCAGTTTTTATGAACAGCCCACAAAATTTGTCCTCAGTAGAAGATGATGAAATGGGTATGTAAAATAAAAATGGGTAATGGGATGAAATATAAAATATTGTTTAAATATCTGGCGAGGACACCTCACAGATTTAATCACAAAGTTTGGATGTTCAGTTAGCTGGGAATCCATTTCTGACATTCAGACACTTGACTTCAAAACTATTTCCCCAAGGCTACTGTAAAACTGATCACTAGATGGAAACACTAAAGCTTGTGAGGTTTCTTTTTTTGGCTGGTTTTCAAAACTGACTGAGATTTACCAATGTGTGTCCACACACCTGTGCTTGTTACATATCCCGGTGTATGTGTACTTTCTGGACAGTTTTTAATCAAACAATTAAGGTCCTTGTTTATTCTGAGATGTTTACAGTGAATCAATAGTGATGTAATGCATCATCGTAAACCTAGAAATGGGGAACAATGACTTTTGTCATTTTGTCAGTAATGTCCAACTTCTTCTTGGCTCTAGATTTATGGTAGCAAAAGCTGGCAGCATAAAGACCAGAAACCACATAGTCCAAGAGGTATACTTTTACAGCAGTAAGAATTTTTTTTTCTTGTTTTTAAAAACATCTTGGCTCGCAATTGGCTGATAGGTTTGGCACCCTGTGGCTGTTAGTGAAGAGGCTCAAAGCCACTTATTGAGTCAGCAATTTCAATAGAGCCTGTTATGACTGCATTACTCTGTAGATGGGTAATGCCATGGAGACATGGTACCACCCAGTGCAGTGTAGCCAAAGATCCACAAGTGGTAAGATGGTTACAATCTACCAGTCTGAAGACTATCAAAAAAGAAGACCACCAGACCATCTGAAAAGAAACGACCTGAAATGAACCACATTGGAATGTTTGCTCATGAGTTTTAGTGAGTTTGGAGCACTCTTGTCATGATAGCAACCTTTGGTGCATTTCTAGTGGTTTGAAGTTTGAAAAAGACACTTTTTTTAAAATTCCTGATAGCCATGGCATTAGAGAACCATAATTAGATTTCAAAAAGCATGTGCAAAGTGGATTTAATTTCTGTTCTGTTCTTTTCATTTAGACTAAATGGTCATAAAATAATATTTACTCATCAAACATCACTTTAGCATACATATTCTGTTAGTGCAAGTTGATTGTTTTTGTAAGAGTTGAGATTATATATGTGTTAACACAATATTTACAGGCAAAGCTAGAATAGAAAAGTTGTCAGAAGGCTGTTGGGTTAAAAAAACAAAACAAACAACAGCCAACATTGCCTGCATTAACTTCATTTCCATTTTCCATGCCAAAATACCAACAATCCACACCATGCTGCAAGACACCATCTGCCATGCATGCTTATTTACATCCAGGTAGCATCGCTGCAGTAGCTATAAAGCAGAGCTAAAGCTCCAGTCAGAGGCTGCACCACAGCGTATGACCAGCATTTCTGCTCTACAGAAATAAAACTGATAATTCAACTGAGCATTCAATAGGCATTTGCCCCAAATCTCTATCCGTTTAACTGACGCTTATTTTCTTTTTAGTTGAATTTCATCAGCCATTTAACTGTGGCAGCATCTCCTCGCACCCCACTGCTCTGTCAGTGGCTAATTTGAGCATTTGGTCTCCAGCAGAACTACCAACTTCCCATGCACATGTTTTTTGATATCTGGCTCTCCGAGTTCTGTGAGGTCTCTGGAGCAGCCTCTTATCACCACCATTAAAAATAGAGCTGACAGTGAGCTCCAGGGGAACAGTTTAACTAGGTCTGTGTTGTTGTTATGATATCCTCTGAAGTTTGTGTGTAGTTTTCACTGATTGCACTGAAGACGGAAAGAAGTCCACCTCTTCTCTGTATTACTATCAAGGTCAGCAGTGGATGCTGCGCCTGGAGTTAAGAGTTTCATTTGCCATCAGAGCAATTAACTGTAACCCAGATAGAGACGAAAACAGAGGCTCTGCTGTATTTTATTTTTGAAACATCAGATAAAGCAGCGGAAATAATTCAAACCTGTTTCTCCAGTCTTTCACACGGTACATTTTTGAAATATGATGCTGTGGTAATATCATAATAATCTCTTAATAACAGCCTAAGCCTATGAGCATATCCCTTAATCCCTGAACTTCTGCTGTGAGTTCACTTTGGTAGATAATAGATTTCGATTTAAAGTGTACACTCAATAGCAACTGTGGTTTTTCATTAGTGTGATCATAAGAACAAATATCTCACTTTGCATTATGTCAGTTGTCTACAGCCGGTAAACATTTTGTTCAACTTTGTTTTTCTTCCTATACAGAGGCACTTTCAGATGCTACATTTCCCAAGACAGTGAAATTAAAAACTTTTCACCATATGAAAGTGCTGCAAAGTCTCCAGAGGCGTAATTACTGTACCAGTGCACTACATCAGAAGCTAAGAAGTAGAATCAGATATCGGCTCAGCACCAGTCAACACGGTCATAGTCGGTGTCAGAATGCTCCAACTTTCTCCTTCAGTGTTCTGTCTTCCTAATTTAGCTTATGATTAAGTAGGCAAGCCTCCAGAGAAATGCAAGCAAACGATCGCTCAGAGGAACCCAGACAGACGTAATTAATGGTTGACTCTTCTCGAGCTTCTGCAGGAAAGTGTTCGCCCAAAATTACAAATCATCCCCAGAGTGAAAAACTCCTCTGTAGCTGTGTTATATTGCTGCTGTTGCCAGGTTTGGACTGAATGCCTCACTCTCAGGTTAAGCTCATCTGGACTGCTTTATGGACGCTCCTAGTGAAAAAACACACTGGATTATCTTATGCACAGGTTTCAGTCACTTGGGATTCTGTCAGGGCCAAGAAAGATGACTGACGAATGAGGAGCTGTGTCTGTGAGAATGTGTGAGGATTTATGGGTGTGAAGTATTTAGATACAGGAAGGGGTGAAGTACAGGTAAAAGCTTAATTTCACAAGTAATAATTAGTTATGCAACAAAATCCAAAATGGATGTAATTACAAATCCATTTCTATGAAGAACTAAAACCAGCACTTCTTGAACAATATTCGCCCAAAACTTGGTCGGCCATCTAGCTGTAATAGTTTCCCAACATCCAAACATGTTTGTACTTTCGAGAGAGGACCCCACTTGTTCAAATAGTCTTCATTCTCCAAAGAGGTCCTTATTTTTTGAAGAGCTCTTCATTTTCAGAGGAACTTACTCACCTTCTAGGACCTCAGTTTACAAAGAGATCCATTACTACATGAGAGGGGACTTCATTTCCAAGGGGTTCCAACTCTTTAAAGTAGCAACTCAGCTTCTGAAAAGAGTCTTCCTTTCTTTAAAGGTCCTCACTTTCAAATGGATCCTAATTAATCACAAAAAAGTCTGTTTTCATCACTAGTCTCCTTTAAATGACTAGTCTCACTTTCAAAAGAGGAATTAATTTACCCAAATGGTCTTTACTTCACAAAGTTACCACACTAACAAAATGACAGACACTCTTTAAGACTTACTGTGCTATATTTTCTGTATTTGTTTCATGGGACACTGGTGTTGCCTAGCGGTTAGGTTGCACACCTCATGAGGATGGCCCTCGAGCTTTTGGCCTGAGTTTGAGTCCAACCATCATCCCCTTCCCTTCATGTCACTCCCCACCCTTACTTTGTTTCCTGCTCTATCCACTGTCCTGTCCTCTCTGAATTAAAGGCAGGAAAAGTTCAGAATATAACTATGAGATCTGTTATGCCGCATTATGTAAGAATGCTGCATGATGTAGTAATGTAATAAATTTTGACCTTATTTTAATCTGACGCATTTTGAAATAAAATTCTTGAACGCAATATGTAATACATTTTCCCACATTATGTAATAGTTTCTTACATATTGCATCAGTTATTACAACTCAAAACTCTCAAAAACAATCTCTGTGAATTCAGTTATATTTGACTTAGATTTGACCAATGAATGATCTTGCTACTTTTAGAATTAATTTATGTTTACGATTCATGCTGGTATGCTGAAAGTCAAAGTTATTCTGAAGGTAAGTTGTTTTTTTCCTAATTAAGACATCAGTTTTGGTGGTTTATTACATAATGCACTAAATTCTTACATTTTCTAGGAAAAAAGTGCAACACCTGCATTTTGGAATAACTGATGCAATATGTAAGAAATTATTCCATAATGCGGGAAAATTTATTACATATTGCAAGAATTTTATTGCAAAATGCGTCAGATTATTACAAAATGCACCATTATTACAAAATAAAGTCAAAATTTATTACATTATTACATAATGCAGCGTAACAAGATCTGAAAACATTTTTCACTTTCAAAGATGGTCCAAAAGAATCCCCATCAAAAATTATGGTCCTCATCACTTGTTCAGGTCATAATTTTTGAAAACGGTGCCCTCTTCCAAATGTTTGTCATTCTTAACATAGGTAGTAATAAGCAAAAAATGTTCTAAGCCTCTGGAGATGTCCCCACTTTGCTAAGAGGTCTAAAGTTATGACCATCTCTTTCCAAAGCAATCCCCCAAACTTTCCCACGTCTTAAACAGTTGTTTTTCCAATTAGAACTTCTACGTCTAAAGATTTTTTCTCCTGATTTGATTGATAGGTCATAGTTTTCCAAAGGTTTTCAAGAGGCTAGCAAATTTTTTCCCAAATATTAAAATTTTGCTGACTTTATGAGTAACCCCAACAATCTTTTACCCTATTCCTGTGCCTCACCCAATGAAAAAAACCCCAATATGTTAGTTTAAATATGCACACAAAAAAAGAAGACAAAAAGCACACACACGAAGACACTCTTTGTCAGTTTCCGAACTTAGCACAGAGATCATAAAGTGTTGCTCCCTGCTGGGGACTCATCAGAGGAATCAGCACACACACACATACACACCACACAACACACACCCTTCACGTCTAATTTGTGTGTGACTCCTTGGTGGTTATTATCATACTGAGGTTTCTTTGTCTTAGCCGCAGCAGCAGTAATTAAGTTTGAGGCAGGCTGTTTGATGGGATTGAAAGATGTGAAATTGCCTCTCATGAATTCTTACAGAGTGCTAAATCACACTGCCACTCTGCTGGCTGTGTGTACATGTGTGTGTGTTAGTAAAATCCCTCCCCTAAGTCTAGTTCTTATTAATTGAGCAGCAGTCAGCATCTAGTCTTGTTCCTCAGTATTAGCAATATGCAACCAATATACTCTCTGTCAGCTTGATGAATTAGTTATAGCTGAATCAGACATGTAGAAACAAGTTATTGGCTCTGTCTCGTACAGATCCAGCACATGCAGTTACAACAAAATTCATATATATCAACACATACAAATGATCTTGTACTGACGCCAAATCAAGCTCTGTGCCTTTTTAATCCAATGTCTGCATGTAATGTACACAGTTTTATTGCTATTATGGTGTGTCGAGATTTCTGAAAGGTTAACTTGGCTGCTCTTTTTGAAGAAATAGTGCAGTGTTGGGTGAAAAAGTGAATCTCATAGTTGAAATAGTGAGACATAGTGGGGCAGAGTCTCAGGTGTGACTGTATCCGTCAGCATGGACAGACTTGAGTCAGTGTTCTGATTTTGCTGCTTTGTTTTCTTCTTAATGCTGTGTTTTGGCTGCTACTTGATGTTGACACACTTTTCTGTCTCTTCTTCTTCTTTCTTGTGCTGTTTTGATTCCTCTCCAGGAACTAACCAAGCAGCTGGACGAAGTGACCCAGAACTCTGAAATTGTCGAGATCCGTCAGAAGGAAGCGGAGTGTGAACTGGAGGCAGCCAGGGATCGAGTTCAACAGCAGGCAACTGAAATACTCCTCAAAGCCAGTAAGCGCCCTGAAGTCTTCTTAGCCATCTGACATGGATCTATAATTTGTAATTTTATAGAATACCTGTCGCCAAGCAACCTACAGTACACCTAGTGAGCTTGTAATGCGAACACATCAAGCGTATCTGCTAACAGCTCCTCTCATCTTGTCTGAGGCATCATAGTCTGAACGCTCTGCTGGTTTAACGCTGTATATCGGAGCTAATGCTATTCCCAGTCCCTCAAGGGCAGAGGAAACCCTTCTCACATCAATTATTCCCAGTCTATGGTGTGTTTGTGTGCTCCTGCTGAGCAGTACATGTTAGAATCTGATTTAATATCTTGTGAAGTCCGTCAGTACTTTGTGGGACAACATTGCATAAACATTACTGTCTTGGCAAAAGCAGAGACTGAGTGGAGAATTATGCTCGGCCCATTAGCTCCAGTGGGATACTCTTGACAAATGCGAATGTTTTATCACTTCTCACCAAACAAGACAAGTTAAATGCAAAACAGTGGATGCAACAAAATGTAACAGTTACATACAAATGTACCGAGTCGTACAGATCTTATCCCTCGATATGTTTAAACTATCATGCTACTATCAGTTGGTTTCATTATCAACATTCATCAGCGAAAAACACCCAAAACAAGCAGAGCACAGGGCAGTAAACAACAACAACAGCAAAAGGTGCTTTTTTACCACAGGAGCTTCCTCCTGTAATGCATGCCTCTTAACCGTCAGAACTGGGGTCTAAATTTGGTTCTTAGGGTATAAGTTTACCAGTGAAAATGGCTCTATTTGGAAGGCAGCACTTTCCAGATGTTCAGGAACCTTTGGGAGCGAGGCCATCAAGCTGAATATCTCTGCATTGTCTTAAATGCAGCCTGTCATCACTTTCTATGGCGTCATTTTTGGGGAATGGTCTTCATTGTTGTCTTACCACCCTCTACTGGTCTGGCAGTATGGTGCAACTACCTTAATTACTTTCTCCATAAGTCACTGGTCACCAGCACGTGGTGGAAATGCAGACAAACACTGGGCTACTGAAGCCATGTAGTTCCTGTGAATGTTTTAATAAACTAAAAGTTCCTTGACCTTTTGGTTGGAAAGCACCTAAGAAGTGTGTTGACCTGTGTTTTGGAAGAAAAAAAACCTTTTCCAGAACCAAAAGCTCAGGTCTGGACTCTGAAACCTTATAAGAAAACGAGTCAAAACAACCTCAAGACCACCAACCAAATTTAACACAAAGTTTGTGTTCCTGTAATGGCTCTTCTGATCTACCTGAAAAAACTTTTTGTGTGCTGAACTACCAGCCAAAAGTTTAGCGTATTCAGTATGTCTGAAACTTGGCCCCTATTAGTGCATTTTTAAATCTTGGGTCTAAATTCTTGTATGTCTTGTTCCATTAATCAGTTTTATGTTTTTACTTGGAGAGCACAGAAATTTGACAGTTTGTAATAAATTAGCAGGAAAGTTTTATCCCGGATCCAGAGCATAAAGTTGAATCCATGCCTCAGGTGTTTTATTCATTTACTTTTGGTTTCATGCCCAAAAACAGCTCAACCTGCCAGGTGTGGAGAATGTCAGTCAATCAGGATGTGAAAACACAAAAAGTCTTACTTCAGAGCTAACTACTAAACGAAAGACAAAAATGTAGATAAAATATTTTCTGGCATGATTTATATGTTTACTGTGAATAAAGATGGGTGAGACACCTCCACCTGTCGTGCCAAAGTGAAGCCAAAATTGTGCCCTGAAGTTTGGTGCCCACATGACAATCAGATGATGTCATCAGGATCCAGAGAAAGCATGTGGCTGTACTGTTAGCATTCCCCTCACGCTTCTTGTCTCTCCTATGTCGTCATAGGTCAGATCAGCAGCCTGCAAGCCACCCAGATGACCCAGGAAGCCGCCATCAGGGACCTGGACAGCGAGCGGAGCCGGCTGAAGGACAAAGTGCTGAGGCTGGAGGAAGAGAGGGAGGCGTTGCAGAGTCAGGGCCTGGCACAGGAGGAGAGACAGAAACAACAGCTCCAATCCCTGGAGAAGGTGTGTATGAGTGTGTGTGTGTGTGTTGGTGGCATGATTTGTATTCACACGCTGCATGCATAACACTGTTATGAATAAGTAATACAGTGCTGTGACTCAAGTCTTTGTTAGAGTTTGCTCCAATTTTTCTATCCTTCAAAATACAGTAAGTAAAAGTTTTAGAGAATAGGTCATTGCTGGGAAAAAATAGAGGTGAGACTTAAAAAAAAAGTTTAGCACTTTAAAGTTAAACTGTTCCATGATTGTTCCTATTGTTTTGAATCATATCTTTCTTTGTGCTTTCTTCCTCATGCTCCTTTTTTGAACATCATAATTTCAGGGTTTAAGACATTTTTATTTGAAGAAAAAAGTTAGTTTCAATACCTTTCATTTGTTTCCTTGGTGGAGCCTTTGTTCCTCTGTGCACTCAGTACCATTTCACAAAAAAAGTCCTCTGTAATCTCAGTGAAAGTTCAGTCTTTGTGAGAGAAGAGCCAGAGAGTGAAAAGACAATTTGTCAGGGTCTGTGGGGGAAATTGTAAAGCTTATAATTTCCGAAACGAGAGGAGAAACTTTTATGTCTTCGGCTCGACTTTTATAAAATCATGTTTATTTTACTTATGTGACTTTGCAGAGAGAGAGAAAGTCCTCAGGGTGCTAACGTGAGGTTGATAATTGGCCCAAAGATATTCGTAATACACAAAAGGCATGAGCTGAGACATCTAAGACTCCCACTCCTTTCCTGTCATTCTGCTGAAGTTTCCCACAGAGAAAATAAATCTTGCAGAACTGTAATCATCAAACTTTGTAAGGGTCAAACCTGCCAATCGCTGCATTTAAAAAAAAGAAAAAAACTAAAAAAAAACACAGGCAGCTCCTCTTAAAGGTCAGATGATTTAAGGAACAGTGTATTCAGCAGACCAAGCACAGCCAACGGAAAATGTCAAGTGTTGCTGCTTCATGTGTGTTTTCCCATCCTTTTATCTCTGACATTTGTGCAGTGTAATCCTCTGGGATCTGAGATGGTTCTCCCACTGAGCTGGGCTGCTGTAGATATGAATGTCTACCTCAAGATAATAAAGGATCACTTACCACTCAAACTTTGAAGAACCTTTACGTTGTAGCAGCAGAAAAGTCTCTGCATGCTTCAGAGTTTAAATAGAAAACAAACAGTAATCTGGCTGTTGGGGAGATTTAATTTGTTTAGGTATTTTTCTATTAAGATTTAGGAATGAAATCTGTAGATATCATTCAAAGTAGATCCTCTGCCCCAGAATGTTTTTCCATTGATAGTGATTTTTGGACCATGATGGGTTGAAGTCAAATCAGATTTTGTTTTGCTTGTGTGTGTCCCCTAAAACCATCATGTTTTTCCTCATTCATATTGTTTTCACCTCTCAAGAGCATTTTCCAACTCCCCCATCCCCTGTTAGATTGAAATTACCCTCCCAGGATGCTTTAAAGTCATGTCACATTGAGATGTTTCCTCCCCCTGGTTTGTTTGGCCCAATGACAACTCTGCACCGTCGCACTGTTAGACTGCTTTGATGGACGGTTCTTGGTGCATTTCCAAAACAGCCTTTGGTTCGGAGCAATTACTGCATAACAACATGACTCTGTCCCTGGTGGGAAGTTAAAGTTTTTCATGTTGCTGCCAATGACTAATGTATGCTGTTACCTGCCAGATACTCGCTAGTTTAAAACCATTAAAGTTCAACTACATTAAATACGAGAAAGACAGTCAGAAGTACAAGCTATCTTTTTTCAGTTTGTTTGCTTTGGCAGACCAAAATCCTTTTGTGTAAAACTTCAGAAACATTTTTTGATTAAAAATAGATCAGAGAGCTAATTCACACCTGCAATATAAGATGCATCAATATACAACTCTGGAAAAAATTAAGAGACCACTGCAAATTTTTCAGTTTCTCTGATTTTGCCATTTTTAGGTATTTGTTTGAGTAAGAGGAATATTTTTGTTTTGTTACATAAACTACTGACAACATAACTCCCAAATCCCAAATATTGTCATTTAGAGCATTTATTTGCAAAAAATAAGAAATGGTCAAACCACCAAAAAAATCCCACTGTTTTCAGACTTCAAATAATGCAAAAAAACAAGTTCATATTCAATTTTAATTAACACATTACTAATGTTTAACTCAGGAAGTATTCAGAAATCAATATTTGGTAGAATAACCCTGATTTGCAATAACATCTCTCATGCATCTGTCATGTTCTCCGCCAGTCTTTCATAGAGGAGAGTGATGACCACAGGACGGATTTTATACATTTCCTCCTTAAATAAGATTTGGTTCAGGGGATCATCTCATCAGTACCTTTTTGGGTAGAAACAGGTAGAAACCGGTGTTCTTATATTGGAATTCAAAAGACACTGCAATGGGATGACTGTAATATATGTAGAGATGCTGATTTCTGAAAATTTTGCCATGGTCTCTTAATTTTTTCCAGAGCTGATGTGGCAGAGACCCACGGCCTATAGGAGTCAAGACACCTATATCCTCCGGCCACTTCTTGTCTCTTGTCTTAAATTTAAGAGTCTTTCTAAACCAGCCTTCCACAAGGTTTATTTACTTTAGTGTCTCAAGTATTCATAAAGAAAGCTTCTGTATCTGGGAAAAAAAATCCTGAGGCTTTAGATTTACTCCTGTGGTGATATAACCTGGGGCCTGATTTGCAAAGGCATGTATGTTGAACTACTCCTAAGCCACACAGGCCAACTGCTCAGTTGTTTTTCCAAATACAAAAATAAATGCTACATCACTTTAGACAGCTTCCACATCAGAACTCATCTCGTGACGTTAAAAAGACAAGAAAGTTAGAATTGAGCTCAAATTTGAATATTCCTGCTGCAACACTACGACAGTTACCTCCTCAGGTTTGGGGTCAAATTCTAGAAATCCAATGTCAATGGGTTCGTCTGGTGTGGTCACCGTATTTTGGTGTTTTACCATCTCTGCATCCATCTGCCATGCTGTGTCTCTTACAGTGGTCGGTCAAAATTGATTTTCACTTTCAAAGAGTGAGAATCTGTGAAAAGTATGACTTTGACTGAAAGTATTTTCAGAAATGTAATCCTTTATTTAAGGTATCAAATAATAGGGAAATGTTTCTGGTTTATCTGTGGAAAACTTAATGATAGTGTCAAAAACATGTGGTCCATTTATTCAAATGTCTAGTTGCTTATGTTCTTGTAAACACCTCCCTCAGATAAACAATAGGAGTCATTATAAGTCATCAGAAATTTGAACGGTTTAAACTGCTTCATACAATAGGAGTCACGTCCAAACACAAAAAAGTCCTTATTGTCAGTAAAAGACCACCGACATATTGTTAACAGTCTTTTGGAGAAGAAGTACCTGTTTCTAAACTTCGTACACCCTTTAGAAATATTCTTTCAAAGACCGTCTTTGTTTGCTTCAGTAATCATTTGCTGTGTCTAATGCCAGCTCAAGTAATGGATATTACTCTCCCTGGAGGCTTTTTGGCAAAGTTTGGCTAATTAAAATTTCGTCAGACACATGCAGTGAACAAACAGCTGCTCCCCTGATTAAACAAAAAGAAAATGGGCTGCAGATTAGTTGTTTCTTTTCCCATTTCCCAGAAAAAATCCTTGTTTCCTGTTACCGGAGTGTATCTGACACTGTACCAGAATTTCATTAACACACTCAGCACACTTCTTCTTTTTTTAGAGGTCATTTGTTCTTGTTTGTACGCTCGTCTGTCTGCTTCACAATATATGGAGCCGACTAACAACTTAAATCTTCATGACTTCATACAGTCTCCCATTTGCCCTACTAGACACACATTCTGGCTATTTTCCATTTCTAGATTTCACTTCTTTTCTCTATTATCTCTCCAGTTTGAAATCAATGAGTCAGTTCTTTGTAGTCAGGTTAGTTTCTCCTGCAAGTGAAAATCGTTATTCTTTTGACTATAATAGTGATTGGAAAGCTGTTAACTCTTCTAGCTGGTAGTTTCACGGAACGACTGACTGTTGTCAGCCTTTAAAAATAAACGCTGCTTTTATTTCTCTTCATTAAATCAAAAACCCACTGGTTAAAGGAAAAACAAGTAATTTCAAGGCCCACCCTCATCATGTTGTCAAGCGAAGCAGTAGAACTAATAAGGTCGGTGCTCAAAGAAATATCAGTTGACTGCATCTGTCACTCCAGATGCACTCCCAGACTCTGAGATCTGATGGAAAGATCTTTTCAACTGATTACATACCTCATAGCTCCGTTAATAACAGTCACACATTGTGACCTGTTAATGTTTTTCCTTTTTTAAATCTTGTTTGTTTTTCTTACACAAAATGTGTGCCGTAAAATAATGGGAAATTCAGAACTGTAGAGCGATCCAGACTGGAAAGTTTAGACTCAGACAGAAAAGCTGCAGGACTCATTCCTCGCCTGTCACTTTGTAAACACTCTCAATATGGCTGCACAACACAGCATATGGTGTGAACGTCAGCCCAAACTTTGTGGGTGTGTGGTCCATCATACCGCTCTCCTTTGGGCATACTTTATTATTTTCTGTGTTGATGCATGTTATCCATCTTCTGCCTCTCTCAGACCCTGCGTGAGGAAAAGTCAACCCATGAGAAGGAGGTGAACAACATGCGAGCTCGGGCCGAAGACGACGCCAGTCAGATGAAGGAAAGCCAGGCTCGAGCTCTGGAGGAGGTTGCGAAGAAACACAGAGTGACCTTGGAAAATGCTCTCAAAGAGGCAGAGAAGGACAAGAACCGCCTGCTGGCTGTGAGTACATACATAGAGTCCATGATATGAACAGACAGGGCCTATACTGCACTACAAAGCAAGTTCATCACATTTAGTGAATCCTTTAGTAATCAAGTTTCACTCACCCTGACACAGGAGAGCAAGCTAAGTGGTCCCAGAGGGCTGGTTATCAACATCACAAATCAACCCAGAGTTTCTGTTTCATCTGAACTCTCAAAATCTTCCATTGTCTAAACAGAAAAAACTGTGACAGAACTTTAAAGCATTACCCAGACTTTAATCAATACAAGCTATTGGCACACCTTGGTGTTTGAGGCCCACCCATCAAATGTGTCGGGAACCAATCTAGAGACCCTAATATGTAGACCTCATTATTTCAGCTTGTACAAGATCTGGTGAAACTGCTTTTAGCCCAGTTGACAGATTCAGGGATTTCTACAAAAATGAATATGTGAAAGTTTGACGATTTGTGCATGTTTTGTCTCAACATCCAGCATTGTACTTTCTGTCTATGTTTAAAAACATGGGAGCCCCCCCCCCCATTTTAAGGTGTTGATACAACAATTATATTTTACAGGATGAACCGATATTCTAAGAGGTGGTATCAATTTAGGGGTCACTTCATAATAAGGGTCATGACCAGCCTATCAATTGTAATGCAACAAAAAGCAAAAATGAATAATAATTAATCTGTCAATCCACAGCATAAATAGGTTTATGGTTGAGAACTTGTTCCTGTCTTGGTTTGATAAGTCATATTTGAAGATTTGTAATCCATCTTGTTGTTTACTTTCATTAGAACCAAAGAAAAGAGCATTTGCTAACAGTATGTCTGACAGCGGGTGCATCAGATGGTGAGCTCCCTGGGCACTATGAAGGAAAATCCATAGGATTAATTTTCAGATTGCTGCGTGTTGTGCAATCAGCGTTTATTGCTCAAAGCCTGAGGATAATGAACAGCTGTGTGTTTTAATTGATCCTGCATCAGCAAGCCATAAAGATGGTGTCCTTGGGAAGCTTGGTTTAATGTTGGTCTCTACTCGGTAGAAGTAATGTTCTCTTAATGGAAAGCAGATGTGGAGAGTAAGATAATAAGGTTTAGTTTTATTTTAGATAGTGCTGTTAAACTTAACTGTCAACTTTATATGTATTTTATAAACTGTCTACTTTGACTTTTTGATTATATAAAGAGGATTTATTTCTGTCCACTTTTGGCAGAATAGAAGCAGCGCCATTTCTGTAGCAGACACTGACATATAGTCTAGTTGCACATCACCTCCTCTTGTTACAATGAATAAGTCTTTAACACTTGATTTTGTAGAAAAATTAACACTGCCATTATATTTAAAAAAAAAATTACTTGGAGGCTGAAGTTGCTTCATTGTTGGAGTAGGCACCCCATGTACTGTGGCTCCACTGGTCATATGATTCACAGTCCAGACATAAAGCAGTGCTGTCTGTCGCCACGTTTCCTGTCACTCACAAACCATCCACTCAAATAAGGGCAAATACCTGCAATGCTATTAAACAAAAAAATTCATTCTTAACTAAGTTTTAAGCTGTTTACCTGGCCCTGATTAAGTAGAGAAGCTCATGTTGTCAGAGATTTAAGCCTGAAATGGAGTGAGACCGAGATCCAAAAGTGGTATCTGGTACGCCACAAAGCTGCATGTGGTATGCTACTAGTAGCCCAATGGCTTATATCAACACACTGACATACCAGTGGCTCTGAATTTTTGTTATTGAGTCATCAGACTGGCCCCAGTGGCGAGGATAACAGTTGCTGTAGCTAAGGCTAGTCCTAATATGACAGCTTTCTTTACATCAAAGCTGATAAGCCAACTTGAAACTTTATTTTCATAAGCATTGCACATTTGCCAAAAATGGAACTTTCAAAACTAAATTTACTGTTTACATTCTTTTATTTGATAAAGACAGCAAGGATTTGCACATGATCAGCATGAGGACAAATTGTCACTCAACCATTGGTTTACCACCTGCCATTGTTGTAGGAAGCAGCACAAGGACTGCCATAAGCTGTCGATGTAGGAACATACTTTTGTGGACTCATAGATCTCGGTGCTACTGCTGAATTGACTGATAATGAAATCAAGGGTTGTGAGGAGCAGAAAAATTGAAGACCAAGAGTAAAAGATTAGGTTTTAAACCAAAGTCTAAAGATACACAGATACTCTGTAGAAGTCATGATTTTTCACCTTTTATAGTCCATAACCCTTCACTTAATCATTTCAAATACATAAATATTTACCAGCATAGCTTACTACTACTACTTTTGGGATGGATTCAAGTAATGACTCATTGCTTTATAGCACCCCTATAATTTCACATGCATCGCTGTTTTTGTTGCCCAGAATCACCCACAGAAAATCTGCATGTTTTTTAAGCGAGGCTGTTAATATTCACTAAAATTACATCCAAATATGTGATCCTCAGGAATGACTCAGTCAAAATACAAGCTGTTAGCTCAATCAGTGTTCTGGATACAGCTCCTGCCAAAGCATTTGGACCTGTCACACCCCTTCAGTCTGTGCGCGTTACGCAGTATCTGTTCATTTGTTAATGAATCAGTGGTGATCATGGATGTCACTCACACTGTGGCATTTGCATATGTTTCTGATGGAATGATCAGATCAGGAATGAAGCATTTTAAAGGGACCTGCACATTAGACAACCCCTTGTGTTTCTTTGTGGCTGTAAACAAACGAGTTGGAGCAGTTCGGTGTCAATTCTTTAAGAGAGGTTAAACTGTTAATAATGGACACTATGCAAAAGTTAAAGAGGTCACAAGATAAAGTGAATGAGGGATTCATTGCTCTCAGAATGATACTTTTAACTTTGTTTAGAACAGGCAAAGTTCACATTTTTCAGGGGGCTCTTAGACTTAATGGCTGCTCTGACAGGAGCTATTACAAGAAGTAGCTCAGAATTATAGCATTTTTAGTAGAGGACACCACACAGGAGTTTGTAATGCAGTTTATTTTGCCCTCCAGCTTTACTATGCATTCCCTGCTTCATATCTGACAGAGCATCATAAAACCACAGGGGGTCTTTTAGGGTTAACATTTTACTTTTGCTGCAAAAAAGAGCAATTATTTTTCTACTACACAGGCTGTTAGTTTCAGAAATATTGATTGCACCGTCACTGCGGGGCAAAAATGCATCGGTGCACTTAATGCTCGTACTAGTCAGACCTTTGACAGCTCAGTCGGGGAACAAAAACAAGATCAAGACGTCGTGTGGGGCCTTGAGGTTGCTACCAAAAGAAACTTTATCTTGAGATTCAATTTTTACTTTTACGACTGTCATCACTCATGTCTGTGTTGCTTGGTATCGTGTCAACACGAGTGATAACAGCATCAATTTCAAGCATGTGTCTCACTGAGCATTCGACTGACCAAAGGTGCTCAATCTCTCTGTAAAAGTCGATGCAAAGTGAAATGCACACACTGATGTACACACAGGAGCCTAGATTCCTGCTGCTTGTTTTGGTTTCCCATACACCGCACCACAAAGAGTTAAAGCAGTGACTAAGACGCTGGCAAAAGGAGAAAATGCAGCCTACAAACGTGGGAGCACATTTTATATTTATCCCTCCTAAATGTCATCCAGGACACCTCCGAGCTCTCATAACCTGAGCTGGGTGAAATGTGAGCAACCTTTGTGGAGGAGTGTTCTGACGCCACAAGAATAAAAAAAAAAAGAAGATTCCAATTTTTTTTTTCACAAATTTTGAATGAAATAAGCCCAAAGGGAGCAACACGTGAACTCCATACGCAGGCTGCCTGATGAGTCACACAGGTGATAAGATGCTGTTGATGTGCACAATGTGCTATTTTTGGGCGATGCTGAAACTGTGACAGTTCCTATTAACACACACACACACAAACACACATGCACATACACAGAGCTGCTTTAGACCTCCATTGTGCAGAAGACAATGAAACACTAATTAGATTAACACACTTCCTACACATGTGAGGAATAGTGCCAATGCTCTGTAAAAGAATGTGTTGACTTATTAAAATGTGTATAAATTAACAAGACGGGAGCAGGAATTTAATTTTCCTGTGGCTTTAAAACATGTGACTGCACATATTTGGATGGGACGCTAAAATATACAGCAAGAAACCCCTTAATTGGTTATGAAACTGTAGTACTAAAGCCTCTATGCATTGAAGCAAACAGGACCATTCGTCAGAGGTTTATACTTGTATAATGCCAGTCTCTGCTGAATTTAATGCAAACAAAGAGATATATCATATGACACATCAGCTAAAACAGAGACATTTTGAAAAGCAGAATTTGGCAATGAGATTTAAGCGTACCTTAGAAGAAAATATGCTTGTCGTGTGAAAGAGGGGATCAACAAATAGATGCAAAGAGGAGAATTAACTGAAGAAACATGAAGCCCCAACTGAAAGTGATAGAGCGAAAAATTCGAGCCGCTTTCTTCTGCCACACTTATGTACAGTCATTTGTGTCTTCATTCATGAATTGAAACAACAAAAAGCAAAAGAAAATTTCAGCAGCTAAAAGACTCTAGAATAAGGAAACATTTTTATTAGACAACGTATTTTCTCACAAGGAATACCACATTTAAAAAGGAACCCAGTATTTTAAGACAGGTTGGATTTATTCTGTGACCATTCTTATTGTTAATTTGTGTGTCCAACAAATTAGCAAGCTATTGTTTTACATACTAAGAATTAAAAACAAATGAACGTGAAGATTGCTATCGCTGTTAACGTCTTATTGCTCTCTGGTTAGAAACACCACCTTGTTATGTTTCTTTTTTATACATGTGATCAACACCATTTCTTTGAAGACAGAGTTAAGTAAAATGAAGTGAGGATGGTCAGGATGACAAAGAGGCAAACCTGCTTACTTGCTCATGATTACCAACCAAGACACAAGTATTTTGCAGGGACTTGCTCGTCTTTCTTTCAGCTACATAAGCAGCTTTACCTTTGTCAACAGTTTGAGCTGCAGTAGCATTTTTTTGTGGGAACAGACCAATATTTACCCTTGCTCCTACTACTCATCCCTAAGTCTTAAAGTTAAGCAAGCAATTTGGCTAATCTAGTGATAAGTTAAGTTGGTTAAAAATGGATTGAAATGTTCACAAGTCAGCAAGCTATTTTCAATCTGGTCCCAAAAACTGTATCCGAGTTACCATTTGGCGTTCTTGTTTGGTTTCTAGTTGCAGTGATAGAGTAGGTACTCTTACAGTGATGCACTTCATCTGTATATTTCTTAGTTTTCTTGATAGCTTCGTCTCATGCGTAGCACACACAGCAAAAATAGTGTTGCTAATGTTTTTATGACACACCTTGGCATTGGAGATTATGTTCCTTCTTACAAGATTAGTCCGACTATGGTTACGACTTAAGTAAAATGCAGGAAAATGTAGCCCCTTTCCCAGAGTTCTGTGCAGTTGCTACAGCCCTGGTTGTCAGCACCAGTATCACTGCACGTTCTCCTTCATGAAGCATATATAGTATGTGGTTGTGATGGTATTTTATGACTACACAACATAATAAGTTCCAAAGTATTAGCCAGGGTAAGCTCTAAAAAACTCCTGACATCTACCTTCAAAATCAACCGGAAAAAACAAATATATCTAACAACTGCTTCAATTAATTATATTATTACGCTGATGATGGCGAGACGACCATCTGTGGTGATAATTTGTGGTAAGTTTCATTTTTTTTCTTTTCAATAAATCATAAAATAAAGTCTGGAAGAAGGTGTAGAGCTTTGACATTTAAACAGGAGCAAGACCCATTGATTTGAATTAATGATCCTACTTTTGCTCTCTTAGCATTAACCACACATAAAACTGTAAGTGGAGAGAATAAAGCAACCAAAGTCATCAAAATTAGGATAAATTATGCGATAGTGAAAGTGATGGATGTGGCTGTGGCAGCTGACCAGTCTGTGAGTGTGTATTTGCCTGAGTGTGTGTTTTTAAAACTTGAAGCATAAATATTTCACTGCTACTTACTTAGCACTGAGTGTGGCTGTCCTAACAGGGCTCAAGCTCATACATATAGGATCCACCCACTTTTTAGATGGCCTTTTACACTGCTCCATATATTTTTACTCAGTTTTCTTCTTTTAGCTCTGAGTAAGAACAGGAGAGTTTCAGTTTTTGAAGCAGGGAGATTCATCTTTCTTGCTCAGCTGGAGTGACTTCAGCGAGCGCAGTTTATGAGCAAAAGTGAATTTCTCTTGAAGATACTTCAAAGGAAACAGCTGATTCATATCATCAGCATTCCTGTGATCTTGAACATTTCAACCCTGTACTTTTGAACGTGGACCTTCAAATTTAAAAATACATGAAGAGGCGAGTCCTAAAAATGCAGGAGGCCACCTCTAGAGTGTAATACCTAAACTCTTTTTACCCTTTTTATGTAGAGTTCAAACAACTTCAAAACTGTTTTTTCATTTATTAAAACAGTATCAGAATTTAGAGAGTTAGTTGAACCCTGGAAATCAGGGGTATAAAAACTTTTCCAAAGAGGGCTACATTTGATTTTGTCAGCAGTTCTTACACATATTTATGAACTGGACATATGAAAGCTCTATTTGTAACCCTTTTCTTTAAGTGATTTCAGTCACTGACATCAAAAATACTTGTGGCATCAAGTATATCGAGAGTCTCTATCATCTCTTGATACCAAACAATGTATGGTCAGTTTTCTGTAATAGCACATGCTGCATAAACATCTGCAAACTCCACTTCCTCTCAGGGAAAATGTTTTCCACTGGAGGGGTGATATGAGGAGAATATGTCAGGATTTTTCATGGCATGGTTTTATAACAAGTTCCAGTTTAATGTTGCACACTTGGACACAATAACTGAATAATTGTCGAGGCATGCAGGGGTGGGTTCTAACTCAAACTTTAATCCAGCTCTGTAAATATAGAAACACAGTATGGAGCTTAGCTTAGCTGCATCATGCAGCACATCTCGGTCTACTGAAGGTCCACATGTGCACGCTCTACATTCACACTCTTAGACTTACGGTTTCGCACAGTTGACATTCACACTTCAAGATGATCTGCACACTCACAAAGTATTTATTTCAGTAGGCTACAGGTGGTTATTCTGTGTATTTCATCACGAGCAAACACGACAGGTACGGCACTTCAAAGACTACAAATTAACTTCAAAACTCGACGTAAAATGACATAAACTTCACATGAGCAGAAGTCTGGTTTCTCTCACATTCATCACTACCCATGTCGCTACATGCATTCACTCATTCATGACTTTTGCTCACCTGTAAATACAGAAACACAGCATGGAGCTTAGCTTAGCTGCATAATGCAGTACATCTTGATCTACTGAAGGTCCACATGTGCACCCGCGTACCCTAAAGACCCCTAAGCTGCCCCCAAAATGCCTGTGTGAGCCTTACATACTTTAACCACCAATAACACACCAAAAATACTACATATGCTCCTATACTTGAATATTTCACATTTAACTACTGAACAAGATTACATGCAAAACAACAAAAAAACCCAACAAAAATTAAAGGGGGGGGGGGTCCATGTCCATACACACTAAACATTATGGGTCCCACAATAACTTCCCCCTTTGTCCTGTGTCATTGTTAACCAACAAGTTACAAAGACTACGCAACACGAGATGATACATTTCAGTGTTAAAATTAATGCATTGTAAGGTAAAAGCCTGGGGCCATATGACTTGCCAAGCAGATTTGTTTGCTTAAGTTACATTTTTGAATCAAGAATGAGTTGTAGCTGCACTTATAGGCAGATTCTACAGTTCAACAATTTCATTTAGCAGACACTTTTGTCCAAAGTGGCACTAAATAATCACTGAGAGCTGCGTCTTTTTATTTCATGGATGGTAGCTGGGAGACTCGAGGTTGTGCCCTGCCTGCTTTTGCTCTCCACTTTCCCCCCATCTGCCCGAGACTTCTGATACATAATTGGTGAACTCATTATCAGCTCCAAAAAAGAAAACAAGAAGGCACACGTCCAGACCCCACTTAAGTTTATTCAGATGTTAGTACAAGATGTTACTGGTTTGATAAATAGTACTGGTGAAACTCTGGACAAGTGCAGTCTCAAAAGGAAATGCAATATTCTCACTGCACCTGCTCACAGATCTGTGCCTTATTCCCTCTTGTGCTAGCTGTTCGAAAAGCACCACATACCCAAACCTTGGCATCCTGATGTGTCGTATATCAGATGTGAGACAGCAAAATGCCCCCAAGGATTACCACTGAGGCCCTGGGACTTGTTTAATGAGCCTGAGGTCTGACTGTTCCAAACCACAGCCTACAACTAATTTGACTGCAGCAGAGGCACACAGATCCACCAGCAGCCTAAAATAGCCTCGTGATGATGCCTGATCTCCACTGAGACCTCCATTCTACTCACACACAGCCACGACAAGCCAGTGATCAAGTATTCTCTTGCATCAAAGTTGCATAATGAGGACGTGTTTTAAATGATATTCCACAGTAGGCCCCATCACAGCTGACGGCTACATTAAGAGAAGAGCCTTATGCATTTCCATAGCTATTAGATTGCTTCCATATGGAGGCTCCCTTTTCTTTTGGCCCTCTGTGATTTCATGCTCTCAAATTTCCTCCCACTGTGTTCCCATATGCACAATAACTCGCCTTTGTGATGCCGGTGCTGGTGGAGAAACGTCCAGATTGAAAGAGTGACAGTGAGGAGGCAGCACTCATTGCTCCTCCAGTTTTGACATCTTTTCTGCAGAATTATAGATCAGTCAGATGAGAAGAGATTCCTCCTTATCCCTCTGCCTGCTTGATTCCCCCAGTTCGATCCAAGTTCCATCACATCAAGTTAATCATCTTTTCTTTCATCACCTCTGGTCTTTTATCACTTTATATTATAATGAGAGTTGTCTGTGAGATGACTGGCTTTGGAATTTAAATGGATTGGTCTGCAGGTCTTCGGTCTCGCCCCCTGTATCGAGCTGCAAGGTATGACAGGAATCCTGATGTGTTGTATTAGATTCACTATCATCTGTGTTCGGTAAATGGATGATACTTATACTCATCAGAGCTCTAAGTTCTTTTACACAACTCATCACAATCACATGACATTGTCAGAGAATGCTAAAACATCTGTTAGTATCAAGTCCTATTCTCACTCAAGCAGCGCTGCCTTTACAATAAGGGGCATCTGGGGTTTAAATATCTTGCCTAAGAACACTCAGCCTCTGGACCATGAAGGGTTCGAGCTGCAATGTGGTGCAAAGGGTTAGAAATGACCAACTCTACCAATTCTCCTTTGGCTCCATCAAGATTTGGTTTTCAAATTTTTGTACAACATTTAAGTTGGTACAGACTGAAGTTTTCAACAAGGATACTCAGCTGCATGATACGACAATAGGTACAATGTTTGGCCAACAAAGTTTTACATTATTCAAGCTGAACATGGTTGAATGGCAGGATGGGGAATGTGTAAGGAGGGCTAAAGTTTGGCTTACTGATATAGTGTTGAGGATCTTCAGGTTGAGAAAACCTTGACAACAACCAGTTGCTGTTGCTGCAGGACAGTCAGCCTCCAAACTTTATAAAAACTCCTGTAACAGTACCTGTAGCTGATTAAACAGGGTGACAAAAAGTAACAGTATGATATGTGTAAGGTCGGCTGAATAAAATGACAAGAACACCTAAAGTATTTAAAATTATTGACCTTTTTTGCCTCCAAAGCAAGATCATTCACATGCAATTGATTGGTCTGAGGACAGCAAATATTACATGAAATGAACCCTACTTTTTTAATCTGCTTGAAACCTTATTTTTTGTTCGTCCACCTTTTCAGCAATAACAGTAGCTTATGCCTCAAGCATAGTGCCATTATATTTCTTGAGAACTTCAACACTAATGTCATCTCTTATCCTACACAACTCAAACTAAACACTTCACTTTGGATGTACAATTGATCTGTTCACTTTATTTTACAACTCACATGAATTTGTTGGATGGGGTTGAGGTCCAGACTTGAGGGGGCAGTCCATCATTTTAAATGTTCCTTTTATAAGAAAAATGACCTAAATATTCTTATGATGGCTCAGTTCCATGGTATGCAGTGCCTAATAATGACTTTGTAGATAGTTCATCCATTTTATGGGTATTTTAACGGCTAATTTAACAAAAACAACCAAAACCTCTTTAATCTGCAGAGCGTTCTAATTATTTTGGCCACCACTGTAGATTTTGGAAAATGGACTTGCACTAGTATTGAGATTTTGTGGTCTTTCTGACCACTCAGAGTACTTTTAGTTAGGAAGTCATATTCACCATTTCACACAATTCACACATTGATTGCAGAGGCTGCTGTTTTATGACACTATCAGTATTAGCTTATCTCAACTGTACACATTCAAATGGCAGACCAACAGTGGGGACATTTCAGGGTTAAGTGTCTTGTCTAAGAATACTTAAGTACCCAACTGCAGGAGTTTGGCTTGAATGATCTGATTGGGAGACAACGAAGAATAACTCTTCCACTCAGGCAGTGCTACTCAACAGAAACTTGAAGAAAACAGTTCTCTGAATGAGATTCATTGGTTACAGCTTTATAAAATATTTATGCTGCACGTCCAAGGTTAATCCAATATGGCAACTGGACTTCATAGAGTTCTTGACGGGGTTTCACCTCTCCTCTGAAAGGCTTCTGTAGTTCTAACAGTGTGAAAATAGCTTCTTAAGGTCTATCAGTGGGTTACATGGGGGCATTAGCAGAATAGTTAACCTAGTTTTGAAAATAGTTAGGGTCTTCAGTCAACTGAAGCACAGTTGTTACCCTAGTTTCTGAAAGTCATTAGGGTCTTTATTAGTCTCATCATCCACAAGATGACAACCACTTGAACCGAGTAAGTATGATGAAGAAGTCCAAGGTTTCAGTACCATATTTTTGCCTCAAAGCCATTTCAACAATACATGTCATCAAGAAAGACGATCAGGAAAAGTCTCAGTGAGGATCTTTAGGAGCAGGAAGCTGTGGGAGGAACAGCACACTGCAGAAATGTATGATGTATTTTGGTTTGTGTTGCCTGAAGGTTCTGGCCCATTTTCTGCTCTTCTGCATATGCTGTTAAAACTATTGCAAGCTACCAAAGAAAGTAAATGGACTGCAAAATCACATGCAATCTGGTTTGAAAAGCCTTTTGGCAATTTAAAAACAGAAATCTATGGCAATGAGTTTTTCCACCATATCAGGACAAAGTTTGGGCTATCGTGCTGGTCAGTTTTCACTTGTTAGGATGAGGAACTAGACTTCTGGTGATTATTCTGTCAGCTGAGATACTTCATCTGCTCCGTGACCCTTGAAGCTGCTGCAAAAATACAAGATGTCACGGAGCATTACACCTGAATAACTGTGATTTTTCACTCTGTCTTCCTTTCAGATGCATTGCAGTGAAGCCCCATTTGTTTTTATGGCACTTTGTCACAGAAATCAATGCTCTGAATATATATTTTTTTTCACAGCATCCCAAACTCCAGCCTCCTGTGTAATGAATAATGGCGGCAAATTTCATTCGACATTACAGCAATTTCCCTCTGCTCTAATTGTCCTTGGAAAGCAGCAATCATTGAACGCTATAACAGAAATCGTTCCCCATTTATCAGCAGACATAATAAGCTTTATTATTGTAACCACGCTACAGCTCTTTCTATCTCCGTGTCAAGGACAACGGATGTGTTTGAAGTATTTTTAGGAATGTGTACCTAAAAATGATGAACTCAGAGGATTTCAAGACAAACAAAATGGAAGGGAGGGAGATCTGAAAAACTTTGTCTGGATGTGAAACAATTACAATACACAGACTGTATCAAACATGGACGTAGTTTCAGTAACGTCACCTGTTGGTTTCTAGTGAGAGGTTTTGAGCCAAACCATATCAGACTTAAAATGCATTATTTTGCTGTTAAGAGAACATTTTATTATTGGTGATAATTGGGTAGTCTAAGCTTCTAGTGCAGGCCTCAAGTCTTCACCAAAGGAACTGCTTCTATGGTGTAAAACCATACCTGAGTCACCAACACTGGTTGTGAACCTGCATGTCACTCTGTCTTTTGACCATATTTTTACCAGCTGAATTACCACAAAATCTGTTTAATAACTGAAAATTGAATTTTGAGGTCCAATTACTCGCAGTACCAGGAACTATTAGAGAAACTCACAGTGATTTAATGGCAAGTACTGGAGTCTTAATTTAGCCTTAGTGACATTATTAACCACACAAAAGGTCCTTGTTTGGGCCATAGGGGGGTACTTTTCAAAAGTTCAAGAACTTTCAAGAACCAATCTTGTCGGCGTTTTCTTTGATACAAACTGCTCCAGCACATCAATACAGTGTAGGAACCGTGTGTTAGCTCTTGATATGAAATAAGCTTGTTACAACATTGTCATGCTGCAGAAAGATGTTTTTAACAGAATCCTGAATCATTTCCCTCTGACTCGTCATTTTCAGAAACCCCATTACCTGGATGACTGAGAATCCTCATTGATGTATAACAGGATGCAAAACACTATGAATACTGATGAAAACTTACATGGCTTCCAATATAAGAGGCCATTAATTCACTGGTCGGAGACATAACTGCTCCAGTTTACTCCATCAGTGTTTCATTATTTTCTTGTTTGATGGTCTTTGGCTTTCATTACTCATTATCTGACAGATTTGTGTTTCTCATGTGTTTCCACAGGAGCTAGAGCAGCAGTTTGAGAGAGAGCGCCAGTCATTGGAGGAGCAGAAGGCCCTTCTTAGACAACAGCTGGACGAGCTTAGGGAGGAGTTGACCGCCAAACTTACTGCTGCCAACGAGGAGGTAAATATCAAAAACTCTCTGTTCCTAAAACACCGTGCATTAACCTGTCACATTTTATCTGCTGCTGTTGTTTTCTAAGCTGAATTTTACCTTGAACATTGAGGTGAATTAATATCTGATGCATAGCAAAAGTATGTTGCCACGTTTGCAGAAAACTGTGAACCCTTCTCATTTAAAAATCCAGCATGAAAACAGTTATTGAATGCATTTTTGATGGAAATTCCTCCTCGCTGAGCATAAAATGCTGATGTAGTCTCAAGGCTGAGACAGCCTGAAGTTTAGAAGAGGAGAGAATAGTGAATTTGGTTTGGACTTCCCTCTCTTTCTTTGTATTTTCCTCCTCCCTGCAGGTGACTCGGCTGCAGCAGGAGGTGCAGCAGGGGGAGCAGGACATTGGATCGGCTGAGGGACAGATATCCACTCTGAAGGAGGCGCAGGACAAACTGCTGGAGGAGCTGGATGCTACCAGAGCCAGGCTGAGAGAGACCAGCAATCTGCTGACTGCACTGCAGGTCTGGAAAACCAGCACACACACACACACACATATACTCATGGTTTGCACTGTGCTTCTAAGGACAACCAACGCCCTTGTATAAACCCAGCATTAAGATGCATCATGGGTGATTCGATCACAAGTGGACAGCTCCGAGGAAAGGTGTGGATGCACTTGAGGTGCATTAAGGATGCACTCAGATCCCATTACTCAGACCAGATCCTGAGTAGCCCCAGGCTGTTTTTTTTCCTCTACATTTAATGACACAAACACATTTTTTTGTTCATACTGTGAGCTCGGTACGTGGGAGTGAGTCTCACGCAGGAACTTTTCTTTTTTCCTGTTTTCTGCTACATTGAGCGGCTTCCTAACACTCATCAAAGACCCTGAATACTTATTTATAAAAAAATAGACTGATAGCACCATGATAACTCGGCAGACTAAAAAAAAAGATAATAATAAGCACCCATTTGTCATCATTTGCATTCTGATGGCAAGCTGAAGCTGGCATTCAGCCACTTGGTATTAAAAAGTCCTACACTTTGGAGATCATCAAAAGGGACGCTGTGTCAATTTATGAGAACATGAGATAAGTGATTAAATCAATCTGATGTCCAGCACCAAGCAGGACGCTTGGTCACCTGTCTGGGCAGGAATTTAAAATAACCTAACATGATAATCTGTTTACCTAAAAAATGACCATAGATGCACAAGACTT
This sequence comes from Thalassoma bifasciatum, assembly GCA_008086565.1. NCBI lineage: Eukaryota > Metazoa > Chordata > Actinopteri > Labriformes > Labridae > Thalassoma > Thalassoma bifasciatum. Next base: position 142,221 of record RPOG01000229.1, on the reverse strand, counting down.
TCACTGCCTGTTGACTCTTTAGATAAGTAACTCTAAACTGGTGAACCTGGATCAAAAAGTGTGTCTCAGACTTGCTTTTGGTGGGTCATGGTCCTTTTCTGGGCACCAATATGTTGAGAAAAAAAAAACTGCTTTTACTTTGAAGGGATTTGCAGCACTACACATGTATGCAGCAACATACTGTCTATTCGCACTCTTTTTTTATATCTTATATATCTAAGTATGAACATGAACCCATAGACATGTATACATTCAAACACAAACTCACATATACTTGTACGTAATACATACAGACGCATGTACACATACAAACACCCACACAAGTTTATGTTTGAACATGAACATACTTATACATAAAAACAAACTAATTCGTATGAACGGGTACATTTATATTTGTTTATAGTAAGAATGTATAATAACCATAGCCACTTAACCACTTAAAAAAAAACTGACTCAAATTTTAAAGAAAAGACACACCCAGCAGAAATGTATGAAGTACATATGAAGTTATTGTTGGGCTGCATCTTGGTGAAGTCCTCTTCTTTCAGAAAAGTTTCTTTTTCTTTAGTGAAGTATGACAAAGCATGATAAAAATTGAAGCCCCTATTAAAAAGAAGAGGGAAGAGACAGGCAATGAAACAAACTCACCACAGTGCAGCAGGTAACAGATGGTGTCAGTGACACAGAGACAATGGTGCTGGTTTAAATCCTAACCTAAGACCATATTGTGCGCTGCATCTCTGCTTTCTCTTTCCAGCTGTCAATGAAGCGAAAGGCCAAATGAAAATCTGAACCCGAAAAAAGATGTGTCAGATGGGGAATGGTTGTCTTTGGAACTGGCTGGAATTGGATGAAAAAGCCTCTTCGTTGCCAGTAGAGCACATTTTGTTTTGTTGTTATCAATTTAATCTCTTTCACACTTCAATAAATACAGAAACTTTCAAGGGCTCCAAAGTCCAGTTTTTTAAAGGCCAGATAAAAGAAACATGACAGCTTTTACGCTATAGAAACACACTAAAAATATCTGTCAAAACCAAGAGCTCTCTCTCTCTTTGTCTGTGTGAGTTTGAGGTGATGGGTTTAATTTTTTTGTTTCTCAGGGAGAGTTGGAAACCCAGAAACGACAACATGAAGCCAAACTCATCACCACCAAAGAGGAAGAAAAACTGAAGATGGACAAGATGGCTCTGGAGCTGGAGCTTAAATGGACTGAAACACTCAGGTAGCTGTGAGTGAGTGCGTGATTGTGTGTGTGTGTGTGTGTGTGTGTGTGTGTGTGTGTGTGTGTGTGCATGTGTGTGTCAGAGAGTGTGTCTGAGAGTGTGTCTGAGTGGGAAAGAGGAGCACCCACAGTCATTGTCTCGTCTTTAACAGAGGGAGCATGAAATTAAGAATGGATTGGAAGGAAGCCTTTCAGTTTCGATAGTTTTGTCTCCCTCCCCACACACACACACAGACACACACACACACACACACACACACACATATAAACACAGACGAACAAACTCATACAGAGGTCATCCGGCTCTGATATTGACCGTGACAGAGCATTATCCTCAGAGGGCTCTGCAACTTTGCAGCTCATTGCAGTGTCAAAGCCGTTCATCTTAGAGTCTCTGTGCGCGTCCTCAGAGCTCCTGTGGTGCTTAAATCCGAACTCTGAAGAATTGAATTGACTATTTCAGGTGTGAACTAATGTTCCTTCAGCAATGCAGCCACTAAATGACTGTGCTGGAGTTAATCTCAGTATTTAATTGTGTTTAAATGATCACAAAAGCAGCAAGCGAAATCATAAATTAAAAAAAAAGTCCTTTTAACACCAAAATTAAAAACTTCTATTTTTTTTTCTCATTTAAATTTAAAGCTTCAGATACTAAATCCCCAAACTGAAGAAGTGGTGTAAACTCACTGCTTCCTATCCCAGGTGAATGACTTGATGAGCTTATGTAACATCTATTCATTCAGCAGACTGCCGAACTTAAAGTCTCAGAAACTGTCCCTGGGTTGGCTCGTCCAAATACAAGAGAGGAAACTTTATTTTTTAGATGTGGTGTCCCAGTTACCCTGGATAATCCACAGACTGACTGTATTCACAAGAACTATATTTTCCTGTAAAGTTCTGCCAGTGAAAGCTGTTCACATTGACGTCTGTGGATCATCCAGAATAATTGGGACACTGTTTTTGTTGATGGAATTTGCCTCTGAATATTTTAAACCTATTTCGTGATGCTATGGGCGCCAGTATGAAACTTGAGTCATATTAGTATCACAGGGGGGACAAAGAAATTTGACAAATATCTCAAAGATGCCTCATGAGACAAACATCGCTCCTTTGGAGAGAAATGAGGGATGATTGTCTTAAATTATAACTCTTCATTCTTCAACAAATGCCTGTGATGCATTTATGTGACGTTTTGGAGGTCAGAGATTACCTTAGTTGACTACAGTTGAGCCTATACAGTAGTGGTTGACGAAGCAGTAAGCAGCACATACTTCTGTGTCGTTGTGCCAATGTCACTCTGTTGTACTCGTCCAAAATACATGAGGGCAGTGTCATCTGTATGATCATCAAATCACCTATTTTCAGTCCCACAACGTTTTCCGCTTGCTTTTTTCAGAGTGCTTTCAACCTATTATGTTTCAGAATAGTTAATACATGTTGCCATACATTATTAAGTTACTATTATACGGAAGAACAGAGAGGAGGTCAGGAACGATGAAATGTAGCCAATGTGTAGAGCTGTTACAAATACAGGAAGCATGATCTTGCTCAGTGCACAAATTAAAGGGATTGCAGTCCATGACATTTCAATACATGACTAAATTTGGGAGGGGAGCACATAGAGCCACCTTAAAGGGGCCACTCAGACCTACAGCCTTGGGTATGGCAATTTGACACAGGAGTATAAAGTCATCCTTACTCTTAAAAGTAATTTCACCATAAAGAATGGCTGGTATATGCTTTTTTGTAGAGGCAGGGTCTCATTTAGTAGCCTGGTGTGATATTTTAATACATATCTGAAGTGTCAAAAAGAAAACAGGAGCACTTGAAAGTAGGCAGGTAGCTGAGTTTGTTCAACAGACAGCTTAAAAAATACCCTTTGCTTTTGACTTTGAGAGAATGAAAGGAAACGAAAGGGGGCGTTCACTTACGTCCGGTGGCATTGACATTACGGGGAGGATTAGTGATTAACCGCAGGTCATTGCACAGCTTGTGGGCATGGCATTGATCTGCATTAAAGGCTCCCCCAAGCTGATCAGGATGATGATCAATATATGTGACACAAGCTTTGTCAAGTATGGATCCACTGTGTTAGTAAACTCAAAGGCAAATCATTGAGTCAAATTCCTTTGTGTGTGGGCTTTTAATTAGACTAATCCCTTAACTTCATGAAGTTAACAGAAAAGAAATGCACACTACAATCTGGACAGTTACAAATTAAAGCATATTTGTTATCTCACAGCAACTCAGAGCAGACTTTTACCCCCACCAAATTGTTACGTCAGAATCTGACAAAACTTTCACCTAGTGCACGAACAACAGAGCCAAAACCCAGGAACTCATTACTGACATCTGATGCATGCCTAATCCCAAAATACCCATTCAAACAAATAAAACCCCCATCACCATAAATGGGTCTTTTAAATTCCCCTGAACACTCATTAGCACTAACCAAAAGTGGAAAACTAACATTTTGCACATCAGTGGAGACCCTCAACAACATTACCTCCTCAAACAGCATAAAAAATAACAGATCTTCACATCATTTCAATGATATATTCAACCAGAACAGGAGGGCAAAGATGGAAAAAGCACAGCAGAAGTGCAACAAGGGATCCAGCTCCTTTGGGTTCAATCTCAACCTGTTTACTGAACTGTAAAGCATGCAGAGATGATACTGGACATTTCATATCTTGCTCAGTACCTCTTTGGGCTATTTCCTAAGAGGCACTGTAGGTCAAACCATGCAGACTGTAAGCTTCAATCATGTTGTTTTGCCTTCAGCTGGTATGACCATCAACGTCCCCTTCCATTCTGTTTCTCATTACTGCCGACTTGACAGCTAATGTCTACTGCTGTTTACCTTCTCTATAGGGGTTCTTTACCAGCCATTTGTGATGCCATGTTGCCTTTCATGCTTGTGTTTCTTTGTCCATCTTCCTTTCTGCAATCTGTTTCATCTTTAAGTATCTAGCTGACTTGCCGACTACCTTTTTTTCTGTCCATTCATGCTGCGTACGTCCATCCATCCATGCATCTGTCTGTCCATCCAACCATACATATATACATCCATTTGTCCATCCAACTATTCAGCCAATCATCCATCCATCCATTTCATTTATCCAATCATTCATCCATCATTCCCATGTGTGTGCTTGTCTATCAGTCCATCATGTATACGTCCATCTATCCATCCATCAATACATCCCATCCATCTATCCATCCATCAATACATCCCATCCATCTATCCATTCAACCATCCATCCATAAGTTCATCCATCCATACATCCTTCCATCCATAAACCCATTCATCCATCTGCCCATCCATCAAGCCATCCACCCATTCATCCATCCTTTGGTCAATGCATCACTCAAAACATTCATCTATCCATCCATCCTTCCATCCAACCACCGATACATCCAACCATCCATCTGTCCATCCATGAATCAGTCCATCTATTGATCCATTTTTCTGTCCACCCCTACATCCATCCATCCATCCCATCTGTCCACCCTTGGGTCCATCCATCCATCAAAACATTCAACCATCCATTTGCTCATTCATCTTCCCATCCATCAGTCCATCTATCAATACATCTATCACTACATCCTACCTGTGATCTATCGGTCCTCTCTTCCATCCAACCATCCATCTGTTCAACCATCCGTCTGTCCATTGATCAATACATCTTAATACACTGCTGTTATTTCTGAGCCCTCCTAATTCTCGTCTTTCCAACTCCCCGAAGAAAACTCCTGAGAAGCACAAAAATAGAAGGCCAATAAGTGTCAAGTTCAACATCAAATTATGAAAGAACTGTTGTTAAAATACCATGAAGTCGTTTAGGATCCTCAAGCGTCCTTTTCCCCCTATCTGGGGAATCATCACAACCTAAATCTGTCAGCAGTCTCTCTCCAGGCAGTTTTATTTCTTTTTATACCTCCCTTGACGTGTTTTTCTCTTCTTCACCCAAATATTTATGAACGCATCTTCCTCCTTACAGGAACATACTTTGCTAATCACGTAAAGCTGATTTTAACTGCAGGGCGCTTCATATTTTTTTTTACAGTTTGAAGCCGGAAGGAAAACAAGCCTCTCCGGCTATCGTTCAATATTTTGGCAGCATCTGTAATAGAAAGCGACAAAAACAAACACAAAAAGGGAAACTCATTACACACTGTGATATAAATGATAGTGTGAAATTAATGACTAAAATGGCAGCACCGAACACAGATTGGAGAGGGCTTGTTCTAATTTTCTGTCTGATTGCTGACAAGATGACTGTGGCTAATTTGGTTAAATCACGAATGAAACTCAGAGTCATAATAAGACTTGATCTTGATCTTGAAAGCAGAAGCCCACATACAGAGGAACAAAAAAGATTACACAAGAAGGAGCATATTCATACAGCGCTCCTGTCTATCTGTCACTCCTCCTCCTTTCTGCCTCCTCTTCATTACCTTTCACTCACCTTCCTTTTGTCTTTCGACGCACAGCTCTTTATTCTCAGGAGAACTTCTATTCATTTGGCGGTTGGGGTGAGTACACTGTGGTTAGTGAGCCGTCTGAATTAAGGAGGCAGGCTTTAATCCGTGCTTCACAGTGGAAACAGACGGTGTCTCTGTGATAGTATAATCAGGCAGAAAGCTCTCAAGCTTACCAAACGAATAGAGAAGGTTCAGCGGATTGGAAGAACAAAGGTGCAGACAGTAGCATGCTACTCTGACCCGGTCGTTGTGGAGCATGTAAGGGACTTGTTTCTTTTATGTCCTTATGTCTCCAGTCTTTCTGGAAACAGGAGGTTTGAGAGTGATGGATGATGGTGTGGGGCAGTTCATCATCACTTATTAAAGAAATGTAATGGATGGAATTAAACAAATATTTACCTTGAATGAGTTATAATTCAGCTGTCTATCTATTATCAATATTGCTACTTCTGGGGTCACGGGTGGCTTGAGCCAATCACAGCTGCCATTGATCAAGACCTTGGTTACAAACTGAACTGGACACGTCAGTATGAGACATCCAGTCACACACAAAAATTGAAAAGTTGGTTAAAGCACAGTAAGACATGGGCTCTTACTTTGTGTTTTAACGCTTGGCCTCCTCCAATAATAACCTGAAGGAGACATATGGTTAATATGGTCCATATGCACCCACAAACATACATATTTAAGTTGCACGTGCTTCATATCTCTCAGAATAGGCAGCAGAATCTAATTATCCCACATTTTATCAGAATTTTTCCCCTTTCTCTGACAGTTTCTTCAACCCTCCACTCACCCACTTCTCTTTTTCTTTACCTTCCTCCATCTACTCCATCTCTCATTCTGCCCAGCACATGCAATAGAATAGCACTTATTACGCAGACCAGAGTCTTTGAAGCCCAAGGCCTTTGTGTGCATGTGTGTGTGTGTGTGTGTGTGTGTGTGTGTGTGTGTGTATGAGAGAGAGAGCGAGTGTGCTCGGCTACATGTGCAAGAAAGAAATACAGGACACATACATCCATAACTGAGTGCTTCATATTGAAGAAAGACTTGAATGATGACACGTGTCGAGCCCACTGCATGATAAACGTGACTATCTGGTGAGTGTGTGTCCTTTTTTTTCTGTGTGTGAGAGAGAGAGAGCCTTCGGTCTGACACTTTCTGGCTCTTGGAAAAAAAAAATGTGTTTCCTCCGTTCTCCTCTCAACAGCTGCCATTTCAACTCCCACACAGCTATTACATTGGCCGCACAGCCTCACAGCCTCACACACACACACACACACACACACACACACACACACACACACACACACACACACAGCCAGACAAAGGGCTGTCAGCGGCAGTGTGAGAGAGTGATGGTCACTCAGTAGATAAAGGAGCATTTATTGTTCCAGCCAAGTTTAAATGGAGCTCTCTCTGAAGCACTTTCACCTCCGCTGCAAAGTTGAAGCATCTGTCTTTGACCAGATTCTTTTATTTTTTTGCTTGTGAGCAACAAAAAAAGTCGTGTTAACAAAAACAGGCAACAAGGAGACTCCAAAAGAAGCACGCTGAGGTTTTAGAGATAAGCTTGTTGATGAGTCCTATGAGTCTTTTTAACTGTAGCAAACATTACTTAACAGGTTGATTCAGATCTGCCAGGAAGCCCGTGGGTTGGTTCCTACCTGCAAAGTGCAAAAGTTTACCTGCAGCGATTCCATACTTTATTAAACAGGTTATCCTTTAGGTCTGATCATTGTTTTATGGAAATTCAGACACGGGAAGTGATTGAAAGTTTGAGAAGCTCTAGCTTTAGCAAAGAGGCTAAAGGTGTGTCTCCCTACCTCATCCTAACAAAGTAAGGCTGAGTTCTGAGTTTTCAGTATTGCTTTAATGGCTTTTAAAACTCTATATTAGGGGGGAAAAGAAACGAAGAACAAGTGATGTCACAGAGGCCTTATATATAAAGTCTATGTGTGGTATTTCAGTTTTGAAGTCACGATTCATTCAAGTTTTGTGAGCACATGTTCTTTCACTCCCCTCACACCACTCTGATGAGGTCCTCTAATTGTGGACAGTCTCAGGTGGACACTTGAGGAACAGATTCGTAATTTTTACCTGATTACAAACCAATCCACCTTAATTGATAAAAATTAACACTGATCCACTCAGCTTTAAGTGATTAAGCAATGTTGATTCAACATTGTTAAAAAAATTGTTCCAAAACATATCCCACAAGTTTAAACAGCTTAATAGAGTTAATGATTAAATGATGTTTGTCTGCAGGCATTTATTCTAGTGGATGCCAAAAAAGCTGCATGTCTTCTTGTTTATCTCAAAGTTTAACTACGGTTCAGAAAACAACTTCTCTCTGGACATTTGCCATCTCGACCTCTAAACTCTCTCTTCTATCTCTCTGCTCTAAGGCCTGCAGGCTCACTCTGAACTTGAAAACTCGCCTTCAGCTTTTGTGCTCCAAACGTGAAATTATTAACACCAGACTCACGAAATCATTGTATTTTTCTTGAAAGCAGCAAAACAACAATCTCAAACTGCTCCACCTCAGAGCGCACAAGTTCTTACGGAGTATAATTTCCCTCCCAACTCTTTGCTGAGAAATGATTTTTCTGTTTCTTTTTTATTTTGAGTTACATTGGGTGGCACTGACCTTTACTTTCTTTGCTTTTGGAATTTGGGAAGGTTTTCAGCCAACATTTGGAACTTTTCAGTCCCTTTCTCTGGTTGACAGACTCTCAGCACTCTCCAAATACAACCCCAATTCCAATTCAAAATTTGGAATTTCAATTGAGCTCTGGCCCAGAGAAGGTGGTGGTGTTTCTGGATGTTGTTGATATCTGGCTTTGTCTTTGCATGGTGGAGTTTGAACTGTCACTTGTAGATGTAGTGATGAACTGTTAACTGACAATGGTTTTCTGAAGTGTTGTGAGACCCTTTACACAATGATGTTGGTTTTTAATGCAGTGCCGCCTGAGGGGTCAAAGGTCACAGGCATTCAATATTGTTTTCTGACCTTGTCACTTGCGTGTAGAAAGCTCACCATATTCTCTGAATCTTCTGATTATATTATGGACTTTAAATGATGGAATCCCTAAATTCCTTGCAATGGCACATTGAGAAACATTGTTCTTAAACTGGTGGACTATTTTTTCATGCAGATGTTCAAAAATGTGGTGAACGTTGCCACATCTTTGCTTGTGAAGGACTGAGCCTTTCGGGGATGCTCCTTATATACCCAATCATGACACTCACCTGTTTACAATGAACCTGTTCACCTGTGGGATGATCCAAACATCTGTTCTTTGAGCATTTCTCAACTTCCCCAGTCTTTTGTTGCCCCTGTCCCAGCTTTTTTGAAGCATGTTGCATGCATCAATTTCAAAATGAGCAAATATTTGCACAAACACAATTAGGTTTTTCAGTTTTAAAATTACATGTCTTGTTTTTGTGGTGTATTCTTTTGAATATAGGTTGAAGAGGTTTTGCTCGTCATTGTATTCTGTTTTCGTTTACATTTAAAGCAACATCCCAACGTCATTAGAATTGTAATTGACACAAAAAAACTCAACATCTGTGTCTTTTGGGTTCTTTAGGCAGGAGTGTAAGAAGCTTCGTGAAGAGCTGAAGGAGAACCACGAGGAGGACAAAGCCACAGTGCTGGCTCAGATGACACAGAGCAAGGAGCAGGAGATGAACAGTGCCAGGGAGAGCTGGCAGAGAAAAGTGGAGGACCTGCTGGAACAGGTACAAACTACCGACACACGACTGCTGTAAGCCTGAACCAAGCTGTTCATGTTTTGGGTTTGATCATACTCCTACCTGGTTCAAGTGTGTTCTCGTTGAGCTCTTGAATTACGCCAAGATGAAGCGTTTCTTGGACCGAAAAGCCTTTAGAAAACTCTTGAATGAAAACCAGAAGAAATAATGTAGATGATGAAAATGTACAGGCCAAGAAGAACTAGCAGAGGGAGGTAATCATTAGTCCTTGATGTAGAGGACCTTAAGCATAAGTACCCCGATTTACTGGTTAAAGATGGCTTTAATCTTCAGCTCGGTCTGCGGATCTCTCTCAGTACAATACACCAGATGCCTTGTAGTGCGATGGCTGTAATTATGCCAGCAGTAAAAAAAATCAATAGGGAGAGAAAGAGCTGGTGGGAAAAGCAATAAGAGCAACTGCATCCCGTTGCAGCTTTACTTACCTCCAAGACCCCACGTCTCTGCCTGACTGACTGACTTATTCTGTCCTCGCACGACTGGACTCACACGTACGTTAGTTAGTGCTGTTGTTGAATACACCCGAGAGCAGGGCGCTGCGGCTAATGACCCTCCAGTAATATTAATGTACCATGACTAAGCCCTCCCGTGATCATCGTACGTGCACACAAACCTTGTCGATGGTTTTATTTATGTTCATTTCTGCACGCCCCAGTGCGTCACACTGCCGGCTGCTATGTCCATGCTGTCCATCAGCTCCACACCGATGATAAATGTGCCCACTTCACGCCTCACAACCGTTTTTATTTACTCTAATGTCAAATCATAGCAGCAGTCAGTCAGCTGATAGACACACACTGACAGAGAGCGAGCTGTTGGGAAACTCAAGAGGGCTGCGGATTCTTTTCTGTGCTCTGCATTTTGACAGATTAGTGTGTCAGTGACGGTGATGATCTGATGCATGGGGAGATAAAACTTAAGACAACTGATTTCACTCTTACTCACAAACCTGTCACTTTTTTTTTACAAAGAGAGACAGCATTTCAGAAACTTAACATTCTCTAACTGTTAAACTTCAATATGTTTATGAAATGCTCATTCATCCCTGCTTTTATCCCAAGAAACTTTACAAAAAGAGCTGGTCAAGACAGTAAAATTTATCTACACCCCAATTCTGAAAAAAGTCGGGATGCTTCTTTGATGTTGATCAAAACAGAACTTGATGGTTTTATAAGTAATTTAAACCTCATACTTAATTAAAATTTTGCTGAGACAAAATGGCAAATGCTGAAACTGAAAAGTTGTATAATTTTATGAAAAATTAATGCAGTGAAAGGAGATGAGGATATGGGCTTGTTTACCATTGTTGCATCACCTTTTCATTCAAAAACTCTCAGAAAACATTTTAAAACTATTTTTTTTGAGTTTGAAAAACCAGGATGTTTCATTTTTACTTGATATAAGATTTTGATGGAAGTCCACTTCTGCCTGGAGTAAAAAAGGGAGACTTGCCTGACTTAAATGCTAATAATAATATTAATAACAATTAAAGAATAGTTCTCACTGTGAGATACTTTGTCTACATTATGATATAAAAAGTCAAAATTACAAGAGACAAAGTGAGAATTATGAGATTCTAGATTGAAATTATGAGATAAAAATACCAAACTTCAAGATACTAAGTTGAAATTATTCGATAAAAATGGGCTTCCATAGATTTCAGTCGTATAACTGTTCAAGGTCTCCTTTTTCATGATGTGTTTAGTGTTTCTCATGTTTGACATGTCAGAATTGTCGGCAAGCCAGTTTTTTTGCACGTGGACTCTCCCACTACAGAGCCATCCTGTTGTATTACATATATAAAATGATTTGTATCACCTTTCTGAAATATGAAAGGTCTGTCCTGAAGAGGGCGTCATCCGAACACCAGCACGTGTTGCTCCAGAACCTGCACATATTAGCATTTATAGTTCCTAGTTCACAACTGTATTTCACTGCAGGGAATCAAAGCTTTACAGTCACAAACTTGCTCCCCCTGAGCTCTGAATGTTTTCAGCAAATTCTCACATACTCAGTGTTTGTGCCCAAAGGTTGCAGAACTCTGTAATATCCCATCAAGCACACTCTGCAGAACAATTCCTCACCTGCCAGAGGTCCTGTAACTTAATGACGGCTCCAACCTTGAACTCGGTGTGAAACATGGGCGTTTCTGCTTGCCGGCCTTACAGCTGCCAAACAACTAAATGCCAGTAGAAATAGAAGTCCTGATTCCAGTGTTATCCAAATGAGGGGTTCTGGACTTCCAAATCAAAGCAACGTATTTAAAATCTCAGTTGGTTTCAATGTTAAGTGAATTATACACCTTGAAGTAGTGTTTGTGTATTATGGCTGACTGAAGGATAGGATAACACTTTATGGAGTCTAGACACTGGTGGTGATGATGAAAGGATGTGATGACAGGTGAATATCTGGAAAACTAGACTCTGACGATAAGGGGTGGAGACAGCCGGGGTGGTCGCAAAGATCCACGCTGAAATGACAAACTGACAGAGCAAAGAGGAGTACGGATTAAAAATTCAGCAGCAGCAGTGATGGCTTGGTTGACAGAGGTCATGGCAAAGTCTGGGAGGTGAACACTTGAAAGAGTAGATGTCTGTGATCAAGTGTTGAAAAACAGAGATAGAGAGGGAGAAAGAGAGAGGTACAGAATATATAACCAAGTTTCCCCAAAGATCAGGCAGCTTAGCAGAGTGTTGACCTACCAACACCTGAAGTAGCTGGAACCAACTAGAATATGGTCTCCAGGGTGGCCCTCAAGGATATTTTGGCTTTACAGATCCACCAGCTAAACAGAATTAGGATGAGTTATTTAAAGTTCCCTTTAGATTTAGTTCTGTTTCTCTGGAAAACTCTGCTTTATTGAATGAACCAAGCCTTGAAGTTCCCTTGACTTCTTGAACCAACCACTAATGATAAAATCTCCAATAGAAGGGTGCATTGAGTTGAGGGTGAGGTCAGGTGGTGGGAAGCCAAACAGTGCAATTGTGGAGGGAACAAATGTCTTAATTTTCTCTCTTTTGTTATATCCCTTTTTTGTCATTTTTGTTGTTGTAGTTTGTGTATGTGCTTGTGAATGCATAATCATTGATTATTTTCCACTTACTTTGAGCTCCATCAACTTTTAAACGTCTTTACTCATAACAATATTTCAGTCAGGACCACTCCCATCGCTCAATTCTCAAAATAAATCATCATTTCCATACAAAAAACTCAAAGTTGGTGGTAAGAATTCAAGGATAGAAGAGCAGCAGCGAAGAAAATATCAACAGGTGACAATGAGTTGCATGGGAAGTAGGAAGAGTAGGCCAACTGACACATTTTTAATAGAACATCTATTTTTCTATTTGGTAATTGGATGTTCAGATGTTATCAGTTGAGCTGTCAGCTGACGAGGCTTGTGTGTGAGGTCAGTGTCTCCACAATTTTTCGCAAAAATATCAAAATAAGAAGTTTTGTTTTTGTTTTGACACCACCAAGAGTTTTGACACCTTAAGCAGGATTAATGGAGAGTTAAGGAAATGCTTTAAATCCTCTATGTTTACGACATGATAACGACCATAAGAACTGTTGTTTCTGATTGTTTTGTTGTTACTCTCCAACTCAAAACAATCTGTTTTGCTATTTTTTTTTTAATCATATCGTCTGCTCTCATTAGTTTTGTTCTTAACTGAGGAGAATAGATGTTCTTGGTTGACAAACTCACTCTCCAAAACCTCCATGAAGACACGTTGAGAATATGGATCCTGAAAACATAGAAATACTCAGAGGCTTCAGACGCTGATATTTCCTTCAAGGATTCCCTAAAACCAAACCAGAGTTAGAAGCTGAGACCACAGTGAATTAAAATTTATACGAGCACATTACTCTTTGAGAATATTGCATAATACCGACAGTTTCCGCAGCATGGGCACCATTTGATGTGCAGAAAATGTGGGAATGGGGGGACAGCAAAAAAATAAAATAAGAATAAAAATAACAGTTAAAGTCTTCAGCGAAGCTATGGGCTCAAGACTTTATATTTGGTTATGAAACAACCGGTATATCAGTGTTGCTTTTTGGAGGCAGCCTTAACTTTTAGCTCACCTTGTTGGTTGAAAAGGAACTGCTCCACCTTTTTGTTCCCCTTCCTTAGAAGTGTCTGAATGCAAAGGTGTAGGCCCAGTAACTTGTCCAAGGTCTGCTCTAACATTTTATTATTTCCACCTTCACCAGATCTCCCTGTTGAAGCAGAGTCTGGAAATGCAACTCTCCCAGTCGCAGTCGTCGCTGCAGCAGCTGCAGCACCAGTTCAGCCAGGAGAGGGAGCACCTGAGGATGCAGCTGGACGAGCTGCAGACGGAGCACCAGAGGCGACAGCAGCGTCTGCAGGAGGTCCACTGCTGCGCCATGCAGGACATGGAGCACGCCAGGCAGAGGGACCTAAAGGTACGAGGGTGAAACAAACAGATCATAGACTTTTTAACACCACAGATGTTTTAAGGCAGAAGGCTACAAAAAATGTTGAAAAATGTTCTTCTGTGGAATCTTACTTTGGAGTCTTACAAATGTGTTGAATGGACCTCCCTTTTTATTAAATTATTTGAAAAGCAGCTTTTTTCATTTTGAGCAAGAATCCTACCATGTTTTTATCCTGGCAAGCCAAAAAGTGAACAATCTTTGACCTTTTCTTTTATGCAGTTTCTTCATTCTATCTCTCATTCCGGCCAATATATCTGCCTAATGAATGCATCTGCAGCAAGAAATATGTAGGCTGATTTATCTGCCTGTCAACTTTGAGGAGCTGTTGTCAAGACCAACTTTCCCATCTGCCAAAAGTTTTTTCAGCAACTATTAAAAGTTCAATCATAAATTGCTACATTGGCAAATCAGCCTGACAGTAGCTCTGATGATGGGTATGAGCTTTCAGATTGATGGTTCATCTCTTCAGTGGGGCTGCAGTGTGTATCAGCACCATGGACAGCTCAGAATACAAAGAGTGCATAGCTGTGTGATGATAGATGACAAAACTACCTGTTTTAACTTCAAATGAGCCCGATTTCCTTCCACATTATCCACATGGATCGTCTTTTGAGTGTGTGATGAACCCAGATGTGGTGAATAGAAAAAAGGTGAATGGAAGGTAACACTTCACTTTACAGATCTGAAATTTTATCAGTGCTTAGTACTTCCTGCAAGAAAGTGCTTAATGTTGAAATGGGGCTCAGCAATTCAACACTGAGCTTTCCCTGCAAGGACCCCCCCCCCCCCAAGCTGCCTTGTAAATCTTAACGAAATAAGTCGATTGAATTTCACAATATGCATTTGATAATTATCTGTTCGTTTTATATAATTTTACCAAGTTCTTTAGCCCCAAGTGTGTTGACATGCATGCTTGAGATCACATGGAAATTACCAATTGTAACTTGCTTAAAATTAAATTTGGACAACTTTAAGGAAGTCACATTCTAACTTTCACCCAATTGTTGAAAAATTCAGGAAAGTTTCAAACAAATAAGATCAGAAGTTGGCTAATTACTACCTAACTATGATTAAATTTGCAGACCTTTAAAGTGAAGTGTTACCAAATGAATGAGAAGAAAATATCAGATCTACTTTTTGGAATATAGTATCATCATCAGATGTAAAAAGGTGGCTGTGTGAACGTGGTTGGTCCATTTACACAGAAAACTTGAGACTTATTACCCCACAACCATATGAAGCAATTTGTTCAGTTTCAAAGTACACGAACTCTGAGCCGCAGCAGTTATGTCATCTCCTGCACTAGTTAAGGAACTCCTTAGGAGCAGCCATCCTCGACATTTTTAATCCAATCAAGTGTTGTCAGACTCAAGGTTAGTCTGGCAGTGAGTCACCAGCATCATTACTCACTCTCACTGACAGCAGACAGCTCTTTTTCTGACTCTCTGTACTGACAGCTCTGTGATTCCTCTTCATAACGTCAAAATATGTACGCACAAACACAACATGCACACTCCTTCAGGTGCCAAGAAAATGTTCCTCAGCGTTAATCCTCCCACTTTGCAGTCAAGGTCGATTTGGATCAGCTATACATCACAATCCTAAATCCCCTCTTTGACTCGGGCGCCGTAATTGTATTAATGCTTTAGGCAGAGTGGAGGTCAGGCAGCAGCGTCCTTATGATGTGTTTTTGGCAGCTCCCTGAGTACAAATGCGTACGAGGATGAGTGTGTGGAGAGAGAACATCACCTCTGAATCACACAGCACTTATGAAATCAGTCGTCTTCATTATTCTTCCTGTAAACCAAACTGATTGGAAAAACAAACATGCCTCTCCCTTTAATCTGTCTCTCCTCTATTTGTTCCTGATATAAACATGCGCAGCAGCTGGTGCAAGTATTCCTCCATTTATCTGCAAAATTGACCACTTATTTTGGTGGGAGAAATCTTTCCCCCACCACAGTAGAAGTTTTAAACGAGTAAAATAAAGTGTTAAAAGCTTCACGGAGGGCTTTTATGATGGCGGGGTGTTTATATTTCTGTCAGCAGAGCAGGCAGAGAGAACTCAATTATAGTGAGTGGAGGCATTAGACGGATGATTTGTGTGTTCTCTGTGTGTGTCTGCGCGGATGAGAGGTACATTCAGATTGCCTGGCGTTATCTGTTCACACTTTGCAGGCGGCGACATCCAGGGAGTAATAAAGTTTTCACATTTCCTCGCTACACAAACACATTCACATAACCTAATTTAGCTTTCCAACTTCCCCTGCCAATAAAAAAAGCTACAAATAGAAGCAGTGAGTGTGCACGGATAGCAATTCACTTTATCGATTTGCTTATCATCCTCCGTCGTACTTATCTTATTCCTCAGGCTCTTGCTCACTCTCTCAGGGAGGATTGTTTTACTCTCTAGCTGTGCTCACTGCGGAGCTTCAGGGTTTGTACAGTTTAGGCTGGGTTATTCTTTCAGGTCTTTTCTTCAGACCCAATATGCCAATGCTAGTTTGGATCAAGCAGTCATTGTTCCCGGGTGACCAATCCGATGGACTTTTTAAAAACCCTTAAGCTTTGGCTTAGATAATTTCAATTTTGGGGGGAATTTCAGCTTGTAGTAAGTACAGTCCACACAAACCAACAGTGCTATTTTATAATACACAGTGCTCAGCATAAATGAGTACACCCCCTTTGAAAAGTAAGATTTTTAATCAATATCTCAATGAACGCAAGAACACTCCCCAAAATTTTGACAAAACTGAGTTTCATGGAACATATGTTTCACTCACAACATGAAAGTAAGATTGATAATATAACTAAGATTAAAAAATCATCAGTTTTACTCAAAATAGCTGATGCAAAAATGAATACACCCCCATAACAAAAACTACGACATCTAGTATTTTGTATGATCTCCACAACTTTTGAGGACAGCACCAAGTCTTCTAGGCATGGAGTGAAGAAGTTGGCAACATACTGCAACATCTATCTTCTTCCATTCTTCAAAAACGACCTCTTTTAGAGGCTGGATGCTGGATAGAGAGTGATATCTCTTTAGAATTCCCCATAGGTGTCCAATTGGGTTTAGATCAGGAGACATACCAGGCCACTGAATCTCTTTCACCCTGTTCCTCTGGAGAAATGCAACAGGGGCCTTAGAAGTGTGTTTTGGATCATTGTCATGTTGGCAAAGTGCAAGAAGGCCAAGGGCACGGAGTGATGGTAGCACCTTCTCTTTCAATATGGAGCAGTACTAGTGTGAATTCATGATACCATGAATGAAATGCAGCTCCCCAACACCAGCAGCACTCATGCCGCCTCACATAAGGACACTGCCACCACCACCATGTTTGACTGTCGGCACCATGCACTTTTCTTTCAACTCCTCACCTTTGCCACGCCATACAATTTTGAAGCCATCAGTCCCAATAGATTTAGTCTTGAATAAATTTGTTAGGAAAAGTACTTTTAGTGTGTGCAAATTCACAAATCTTGTTTGCAATCAATGGCCCACATTTGTGGGAGTATTTTGTAGTACAGTGTCTCATGAAGTATTTTGATTCTGATAAGAAAGTAAAGGTTTTCTGACAAATCTGTTGGGGTGTACTCATTTATGCTGAGCACTGTATGTGCAGACTAACATATTTTGTATCATGAGTGGCTGGTTATGTGAATTGGAATCCTGACTGTGTGAGCTTGGAGCTTTGGCAGTCCACAAAGGCAGAAGGAGAGGGGCAACCAAAACAGAGCAAAACAGCCAATTATAACTAATTACATGAAAGTAATGAATTCTTATTGGCAAGAGAGGTCATGGCTGAAGGTGTAATTGGGAAGCTTTTACATTTTTAGATTATATTAACATGTTCTGAAATATGTTAATGTGTCCTTCTTTGAAGATTAGCTTTTAGCAGAGTCCACGCTCCAGCGTACAGTCACCCCTCTTGGTCAGATAAAGAGGAGCTTATGCATGCTTTTATCTCTAACAAGCTCTGCTGGTGCAGTGCTCTCTGGTCTGCTTGAGAAAGCTTTGAGTAACCTGAAGATCATCACAGTGCAGTGGCTCCAATACCAACGAAGAGCAGACAGAGAGAACACATTTCACCTGATTCAAAGTCGATGTGTTGTTGGCTGCGGGTCAGTTAAGGCATTAAGATTCTGCTCTTGGGTTTTAAATCACTCTACAGCCTTGCACCTGAATACACATCAGACACGCTTTTGGAGCCACAGCTCTCTTGGATGTCCCAGTTTCTCCATCTGGAGTCTTTAAGCTGTCCTCAGGGTCAGGATTAAGACCAGCTGGATCACCGAGGGGCCGCAGTCTCTGTTCACATCTCTCACACGCTCCTCCTCATCAATATCACCCTTTTTCTATGCACACAAATAGATCCAGCCACCAGCACAGTTACAAATATTGACCCTCCAGTAATGGAATGAAGATTGAACCACCAGACCTCCACACACAAACAGCACAAAGAGGAGCAGGGAGAGAGGAGGCAAGAGTGGCATCATTACTGTCAATTTGTAATTATAGTATCCACTGCGATTAGGCTTAATTAATGTGCTACCTTTAATTAAAGGAATAAACGATATGGTTTTTACTGACCCATTGCACAAATGGACCAATGATCAATACCACCGAGTAAGAGAGATTAGTGGACCTTAAACTCACTTTCTCATACGGTGACAAAACCTCTCAGCGAACTTACAACGCTTCTACTTGTATTCTTACCTGATCAGTCATTAAAACTAGTGATCCTACTTTGAAATCACTCAATAGAAAGTGAGCTCAATGCTCTGCAGAGTTTTTTACAGGAGTTTTCACCTTCACCCACGACTCACCTCACTACCCTTCCCTGCTCTGTTTGATCAGAGGGAGGAAAGCTTTACTTTATTCTCTGAAAATGAAACTTTTAACCCTCCAAAAACCCTGGATTTTAATGCAAGTTATTGCAGACAAATTCTTCAGTAATAACCTTATGGAGTATGCAGTTGATTTGACACGGAAGTAGAAACCCAGCCTGGTTTCACGGGAGCTGAGTTTTGACTCTTTTTTTAGTCTTTTGTCTGCATTTTGTAGATGTAATATGAATGTCCCGTCAAACCTCAAGAAACCAGAAACTGCAGCGTCAAACTGATGTGACTCAAACATTCAGGCTTCTCTCTCCGTTCCATGAATCATTCCCCAAAGGCATCACATATTTGTGAATTAAAATGCCGCAGATGTTGCTGTCAAACCTCTATGAATATCATTTTGAGATGTTCCTTCTTGATGGGCTCTGGTTATAATTTGCAAACTGGCATCTTAATGTTTCACTGGCAAAAGAAAATGAGCCAAACTCAGTGTGAACAGTTATTTTCTTGTCTACAGTGATGTGTTTTAGGGGCTTTGTGTGATGATGAAAATGAGATTTAAACTCTGTAAAGTATTCTAAGACTGCTGATGGAAGAAGCAGCTGTGCTTTCTTGATTGAATGGCAAACTTGATGAATCAGCGTGCAAAGACGTGATTGGAAAAAGAAGGTTAGGAGCTGTAAAATACTGTTACTCAGTTATCACTCCATGCAGCTGATCTAATCTGCTGTTACTAGTCCAACGAGCCCCTGAACTCTACGAAAACCAGCCAGCAGAGCTCAACTGTTCCACAGTAACCAGGATAGTGATTATACATGACTGGAAATATTCCTGTCATAGATGCCACATATAGGTTTCTGCAGAGTTTTGAGTCAAATTCACCTTTAGCCTCTTGGCTAACAACTACAATGTGCACACCTGTCAGTCAAAGTTAGCCTCATCTCTAATAAGGCCCTAATCGTACACAAGTTGAAGCTTTAATATCTTCAAAACAAATTACCTCTCATGCTCACTGCTTTGTAACCAGAAGTGAAAAATGTGAATTGGATCATTGAAACTAGAATTAAGGCTGTAAACACCACTTGAAACTCAAAGAAATTCTAAATGGCATTCCAAACTAGAAATTAAGGCTATAACTTTAGTTAAAAATTGGGGAAAACCATAAAACAAAACATTATAATGAGGTTGAAACTGGAAACAGTAAATCTGAACTCTTAATGAGAGAAGGAACTGAAAGTATGAATATGTGCAGGATTCAAAACTGAAAATTAGACTATAATTGAAGATCAAATGAGGAATTATTCTGTGAAGGAAAGTTGGCGGAAGGAAATAAGACTGCGAATGGAAGTTGAATTTCATAATAAGACTATAATTGGAGGTTAAAACTTGAAATGATTCTGTTAATAGAAGCTAGATTAAAAAATCAGACACCGAAACAGTAAACAAATGCTTAAAATGGAAGAAGAGCTGCACATGAATTATTGAAATTACAGATAAAAAAGAAATAATGTGTTGGTGATTGTCATAGGAAAATGTTTAGAGGAACGTACAGTGAGAAATGAAACAGTTGCATTTATAAATGATCATAGCTCTGTCAGATTTTGGTTTCCTCAAGAACTAGCGTATGAAATCATAGTGATCCACAGTGGAAAGCATATTGTAATAGAAATACCTGAGAGATTAGGTAAAATTAGAGAAACTGGCTTTTAATGGTCAGCTCTGAGTCAATCAGTCTTACCAATTTTGCTGGACAGGCACAACAAATGTTTTATCAGCTCATGATGAAAATGAAATCTACACAGCAAGTGATGGTGTTTCCCAAAGAAATAAATTGTGGATTCCTGAATATTTTCCTGCCGGAGTGTATAATTTAGTGCTGGTGGGTGTATGTGTGTGTAAGTGTGTGTGATGGGTACGTGTTTGTTGTGTTTGAGTCTCAGCCAGCAGTGCTAATACCTGACGCTAATGCTGTGTATAAATGCTTGTCAGTTGTCTTTGTTCTAATATGCTGTTCCAGTTAAGTTGTTTGTTAAATTACTGTAATGAAGCCAACACTGTAAACATCACCAGCAACAACATCCACTGCTATGTGAAACAAACCGAACACACTTAAATTAATCACTGCTTTGAAAAATGAGGCAACAAATGATGGAAACTCATGCTTTTATTTTAGTAAAACCTCAGCTCTCAGTGTTTTGACTCAAGAGGTCCATTTCCCTCTTCTTATCGAAATAAAATCTCCTGAAATAAAGGAGAAGAGATTTTCTAACTCACTTCCCCATTCTATGAGTCAACCCAAACTCTCAAAAACTCGACAAAAGAGAGACTTGGGATTGATTTGAGTTTCAGTCAAGGCTGTCCTGCACAGAATGTGTTGAAACTGTCTGTAAACCTAAAAAAAAAGACTTCAAATACAAAGGGAGCTGTCTGTTGTACAGTACTTTCCACATAGGAGTGATCTTTTCTTTGTTTTTTCTGAAAAAGTGCACAGTAGAAATTGTCCAATTCTTTGTCTGACTGATGTTTTATTGCAGTTAAAGTTAGAGTGGGATGATGTTGAGTTTCTCCTTCAACACTCAGAGGATTTCAAATGTTGCTAAAAAGCTTCCCTATCTCTCCTTACTTTGCATTTTCATCTCATATCTCTCCTTCCTTTTACATTTCTCTCCCACTCCATCATCCTCCTCCCACATCCTAAACTTTTAAATAACAAATGTTCCTCTTTCTCTCCCTCTACTCGCTCGTTTTCCTCTACCCTACTTTTCCTCGATTCCCTCACACATCTCTCCCCCTGGCCCTCCCACTCTCTGTTCTCCGCTTTCTGCCTATTTTCCTGCCTAACCGTTGTTCCTTTCTCTTATCCCCCTTCCCCTTGTTCCCCCACCTCCCTGTTTCCCCATGTCTCTCGTTCAGGAGCTGGAGGAGCGTCTCCGCCATCATCACCATGCAGAGCTGCAGTCTCTCAGAGAGGCTCACCGCCAGAGCATCGAGACACTCAAACAGCAGTCAGAGCAAGAGCTGCAAACACTCCGCTTTGAGCTGGAGGACGAGGGCAAAGCCATGCTGGGTGAGCTCCTTTGTGTGTGTGTGTGTGTGTGTGTGTGTGTGTGTGTGTGTGTGTGTGTGTGCGCGTGTGTGATGGAGTGGGAGTGGGAGGAGACAATCAAAGTGTTCATCCAGTCGTGACTTTTTGACAGATTTTCTGCCACTCAAGAAGCCTCGGTATCCCAGTGTGTGCTCATTCAAAAATATAACAGCAGTGAAAAAAGCTGAGAGGCTTTATCTGTTTTTAGCTAGAAAGATTGGATGTTAAAGGTCAAACTTTGTGGTCTATATACGACCAGTATTTTGAAAGTTATGAATTACACAAGATGTTTGGATGGATACGATACAATACATTTAAGTACAATATGAAACATAAACAATACGACTCAGTAAATTTGAACACAATGAAAAAACACACGCCAAATAAACAATGCAAGCCAAATAATGACTCGTGATATCTTACAGCGCAACAAAGTTTTTTCCCTTTTAGAAAATTGTGATACCAGGTTCTCAGGTAGAATAAAAGTTCAAACGATTTAACCTGGATAGAATTGGATAGATTGTTACTCTTCACAACAATATGTCATATATTTGCAAGTTAACTTCAGTACAACAAGCCTCACAACATTTATCCAGCCAAAATCTGTGCAGAAAGTTGTTTTTATAGTGCAAATTCTTTCACCTAAATCAAGATTTTTCCTCTCTGCAAAGGACCCTGATAAGAAATCAAAGATTCAAATTTGTCTTTTCTTATTAATTTAACACTTTTGGGGGCAAAACCACCAAAAAGACTCAGTGACTCATCCGCTCTTTAGGGGAGTTCACTGAAGTCAGAGTGATGTTTTCACTTTCACTCCTCTGTAATGAAATTTAACTTAATACTGATGTAACTCTGAATACATTAGGCTGTATGGACAAAAAAAGAGACATATAAAAGCTTTATTTTTTCCACAGTCTGTGTTTTTGATCTATTCTTCATAGATTAAAAACCCCTGCAGTGCCGGTTGCACCATCATAGCTATCTGAGTGCAGAGTTTAGAGAAACTGCTGCGAAGCAGTCTGTGTTTATATTTACAGAATAATGAAGTCGAAAACCACTTTTGAACATAAGTAATGGTCTGTTTGTGTGGTGTAGAGAGGACATTAGCAAAAATCTAGAGACCAAAATGGATCAACAGAGCTGGAAAGTGCAATAAAGTCTCAGTCTTAGGCAGTTTTTAGTGCTAACACACTGGTACTGCAGTGAAAAATGGTCTTCCATTAACCTTGGTGTCATGGTCTTGACACTGAAGGGCTGCTTCCATCTATCTCTCACTTCCCCACACACTGACATCCTTTTATTACCTTTTTCTCTTCACCACCTTCCCTCTTACCTTTCTTTTTCTGCTTGCTGTGAATGAATATGTGTCTGAGCACGTGTGAGTATAGGTGAATATTCTTGCAGTTTTTAATGCTGTTCAGGAGTAGAGACCCTTATTTCTGACCGTGAATAAGTACATTCAAACAAAAACTCAATGGATCCTGTCTCTGCTCCTCTAAACATTGGACTGTTTGCTCTGAAGGTGCTCAGTGAAGTGAGGTTTAAAGGCCACTTGGGTAAAGGTAGCTGCAGCACTTTGCTTTATGTGCAAAATAAAAAGACTATTTGTTTTGTAATAAAAATGCCATTGCATCTAATGAGCACTTTTGCAACTAGGCTAAAGGTCGGGGTAACACTTTATAACAAATCCGGAGCTAGAGAGTGGAGACAAGCTCTGCTTTGTCAAGTGAAATATGCACTTCATAAACCAAAATGTTGCCAGCCTGCTGCAAATTACACAGAGTGCTCTAGCTAGTTCAGCATCCCTCTATTTCTGTCCTGCACACCTGTCTTGTAAATAATGCGTGAGGTATAACTGACTTCTGCTGTCTGTTTCCTCCATTTCATTTTCATTAGCCTCTCTGCGCTCAGAGTTGAACCACATCCACGCATCAGCCATCGAACACCTGAGACAAACCCACCAACAGGAGTCAACTGCTGCCAAACTGGAGCTGGAGAAAACACTGGAGAAAAACCGGCTACAGGTAAGACTTTGGACATGTTGGGAATATAGTAGAAAGATTTTTCTGAGAACAAACCGTAAACCCACACTTTATGTCTTAAAAGTTAATTATAAAAGTGGAAACCATATTTTCATAACCATCTGCGCAATCGTTTCCATCCGTCTTTTTTTGTTGACCACAGCAACCACAGCATGAAAACAAAGCTTCTGTGATGAATTTCTGTGTGGTCACGTGTGAGTCCTCGGAGAAACTCCAGCATTTTCTGCTTCTCTCATTTGCAGAGTGAAGACTTTCTGGCTAAATAGATAGAGGAAGTGTGTAAACACCTCCAAATTGGCTTCTCTCTCCCACTATTAAACACATTCATTCACAGTCTCCCAAAGAAGCTGTTCAAGTGAGAAACAGCGTGAGCCCAAAAGCATTCTGAGGCACTTCAAATGGATTGTGCTAATAGTGCCATGAATTGTGCACCATTTTCCTTCTCTCTCCTCAATCTTGAAGTCTGATCCACAAATCATGTTGCAGTGATGATATTCAGGTGTAAACACGACCATGAAGTTGTGCCATATGCTCTTGATTGGTGTTGATTGTAAACAGCAGTCAGCATCTCTAACTCCTAAGATCATTTCGAAGATAAATGTTGTCATGCCATGTCAGTAGTAAACACTTAGGTGAGTTACCACCAACTCTCAGCTACCAGTGCATCAAAGAAGGCAATATGTGTGTAGCATTCAACTCTTTTTGAGATTTTCTTTTGACAGCCCAATTACCATTCAGTCCTTTGAGAATCAGGCCCTCAGGAGATAATATAGCTGAAAAGAACATCATTAATTGTGTATTTGTAAGCTTGTATTTCTTGGAAAATGTCATAGCTACATTTTCAATACTAAAGATTTCAGTCTTGTTGCTTTTGTGGCACCCAGCAGGAACTAGCAGCCAAATTTTAAACTATAGAGCCTCAGAGGGCAGCAAATGGTCCCAGAGAAGTTGCTTTGTTATTCCATACTGTGCAGAGAGCAGGTAGTTCTCCTCAAAGCAGCAGGGCACAGCGAAGAAAAGATGGTTGTTGCCTCAAGCTTCACTGTGGCTGCTTCTTCCGTCTCCATTACTCCCAGAAACATTGTTTCTGAATCTCTATCAGAGAAACTATTGAGGTTGTCTGCTGCTTTTTGTAAACGCACCATTCACAACCTTGGTGAGCACTAAAGCAGATAACAAATGAATTGTGTTTCCTTCGAATGCTGCACAGTAATGACCGCTTGTTTTGGACTTTAGAATGGAACAGTTCAAAGTAGAAGAAGAGGAAAGCTTTTTAGAAATAGCATGAGAAGTTAACAGTTGATATAAGTTTTACATCATTTACGTTGAATTTAAATGAATAGCGATGGGCTCTGTGGTCTATTTAATGATATATCCAGATTTAAAAGCACAAGCAGAAGAATCAGTATTGATGCTTAAATTAAAACTCAAAACTTTTTGTAAGAGTTTTTCTGGATGTTTATGATTTTCAGGTCATGAATATATATGTATATTTTTAATGTTTATCTATGCCACCTGTCGAACTGAGATAAAATTGATGTGAAGTAGATGTGGGATAATGTAGCCGGTATGCTTCACACGTTTTGCAGATACATTATCACATGTGCGCGCCCCCCCCAAAACACACACACACACACACACACACACACTTAAAACAACAACAACCAGCATGCTACCTCTTCCCCTCTCCTGTAAATTGAGCTTATTAGCTCATTACCATGAGCTCACCTCATGATACAGATGTTCTAGCTGCGAGGCACAGCTGGTTGTCTTTAACACCCCGCACACACAACCATCAGTCCCTCTCATCTCCAGTTGCCAAGGCAATGGGGAGTCAATAAAGGGTAATAGCAGAGAGTTGCAGCCTGCACTGCCTGTCAGTCATAAGACCCTTGAAAACAGGGAAAATTGAGTGCAGATTGCAGTCACATCTGAGAAGAGCAAGTGCTTCTTTCTGACCCTCAGGCTGAGTGACGGGGCCTTCATTTGGACTGATTTTTTCAGAGCTACACCTGTGAGGAGTTTGTTTTGTCACTGTGTGTGGACGACTGTGTGACTGTTTTTGAGAGATACAGAGACTGAAAGGAAGACTGTCATAAACATATGTACATAATGTAACTCAGAATTTATGAGGCATATATGGTGCCTTCTTGTGACTTAGTGATTAAGTGCCCTGCCCTTTGGGGGTCATGAAGTTTATCCGTCTCTAGCAGACAATCTTGTTTGTGAATTGATTCATTAATGCTGTGAAATCTGCATGTTTAAACTCAGAGACACCAAAAGTTTGTGTTTACATTTTTTCTTCCTTCACTGTTCCCTGAGTCCTGATAGCTCTAAATCCCAAACCTCCTCAGCAGAGTCATCAGAGTGAAAGAGCTCACCAGCCGACAGTCATCAAACTAGGTTAAATAATGTTTTTTAATCGTTCATTGACTCAACAGACGGGAAGGATGAGGCTGATGAAGTGCAGGGTTGTGTTTATGTGCCATCTGTCTCCCCTGGAGATTTAACACTTGTTTGATCAACCGGAGCTGTCTGATCAATTATCACATCATCAGCATCTCCAGACAACAAATACCTCCTCTGTTCTATTTCTATTGTTCCTTTTGTCATGTTTTTAAGCATCCTTGACAAAGTCTTTCTTTCTCTGAGTTTGACGGTAGGTTTTGTTGTTTAGTGTATTAATATCCTGTATGTAAAGTAACTTAGAAGTGCTTTCTCTTTCTTGAAACCATTGTTTCTCATTACAGCATCAGAATATTACTTTTTTGTCCCCTGTTTTCTGTGGTAAATGTGAAGTCTACATGCAAAGGCTTCTAAATCTGAGAAAGTGTTTCTCCTTACATTGATTTCACTCAAAAAAATAAGACAGGGAAAAATTGCAATACCTCTTCATATAGTTAAAAAAATGGAAATTTGTTTCAAGGTTGCCCATCATTTTTGAAGTGATGTTACAATTCATTCGAAGAGTGTCCAAGCAGGTGGCTACACATCTGCTTTCCTTTACGTTCACTAAAAGAATCCTTCAAGGCTCTTTTTAGGACCCATTCTGTTCTTTTTTTTTTTTTTGTAAAAGACCTTTGCAAGGATATCAGCGCTAAATTACACTTCTTTGTTGATTCTATCATACAACCCTTGAGCCAACTTCAACAAAAGCAGTGCAAAAGCTTCAGATGACATTTCAGTCTCCATAAACATCTCTACTGAGTTTAAAACTAGTGTTATATGCTCTAATAAACAATATTCATGGCTGCCTCAAAAGCTCACTTGAAAAGCCTGCCATGTATATGAATGTCTCTTGTAACTGTTGACAGTCGTGATTTCTCCATGTTCAGCTGTTTGTGAACTTCTCTTATGTTTGTAACTCTAAGGCTGCTACCTTGGCCAGGTTTCTCTTTGAAAAGTAATTTTTTAATCTCAATGTGACTGTGCAAGTCTTCAAAATCAAAATCTCCATAATAAAAAGTTGGTCACAAAAATGGCCATACCACCAGGCATACTGAACGGATGATTTGGTCATATCAACCTCCGCTCTGCATTTTTAAACCTTTTCATCCTTTTTTTAGAGCATCAGGAAATCACTTCCTAATTCAGTCCTAAGATTGGGCTGCCTAATGTCCATGCTTCTTGAATAATTGAAGGACTTATTTATTTTTCAAAGGCTTCCAAATTGGAAAAGAAGGACTGGAAAGGGATGGTGCACATATTCTCCTTTACTGTGCTTTTTACTTATTCAGGCTTTATACAAAAAGACGTGCGGAGAAATAGAGTCAGGCTTAACATTAACTCAGTTCTCTTCAGCCGCCTGCAGCCAACACCAGCAGTTTTATCTCTGCAGTCGTCTGCCATCAACATCAAATAGATATCTGCTGTAATTCGATTGGATTAGACTCAGGAAAAAAAATCCTCTTCATTCAATACATTACCTTGAGAATAGCAGCAAGAGCACTGAAAAGAACCAATTTTCAGTTATTTTCTTTTTCCTTTGTGCTGTCTTTTTATTCTCCCAGCCTCTCTATCCCCTTCTTGTTTGCCTGTTTTTGCCTTTGTGTCTCCCGTCTCTCTAGATTTAGACCAGAACATTTACAAGATGGAGAGTGACATGAATGAATGAGTCGTTAAAGATTCATCTGCCATGTCCCTATCATGCCTAATTGCGCCCCTCGGTTTATTGACGGTAAAAATTCAGCTAATAACATAAAATGTAATGGTGAGGGAGCCTCGGAGACAGACAGCGTGACAGGAGTTTGTGACTCTGAGGCTGTTATATGATGTGAGATAATGGTTTTTGGATACAGGAACAACGCCCTCTGCATGATTTGTCATCAACACAGGTGGATGAGATTTTATTCGCAAATCACAAGTGGACAGTAACTTGTTGGAATCGGTCTAACTGATGATGTGATGCGACCCTGTGACTTCTATCACACCTGTGCTTCTATTTCCCTGTGAATTCAGCTCTCTGAACATAATGATTATGGTGATGATCTGGCAAACAAAGCCATCACTGGGCTTCAGCATAATTTGTTTTTTAACACTAACTTGTGAATTTAGCATTTTGAAAGCTGGCTTATGGCACTATTGAAGGCTTATTACAGATAAAAGTATCAAACTTGGTTTTCAGGCTTGATATTGTCCATCTGATGGCTTTGTTGTAGCTTTTACATGACCTACAGCTCAGAAAACAATTTGATTATCCCCAGCTGATGTCCTTAAAACCCCTTGTTGCAGCTACTATCTCTTTAAGGCCACACAAACATTTAGAACCCAGAATTTCAGGAGCCTTCATTGTTGCTGTCATACCAGCTGTATTTCTGTTTTAAAATGAAGCATTTGCACATTTAAGGAATTTGCCAACTGGTGATGTCACAAGTTGGGCATATCTTCTTTTTTTCTCGCTGTAATCATACGTGACTTTTTGAACAAGCATCTCAAAGCAACCTTGTTCCTTAAGGGAAAATAATCAATGCATGTTTTCCTCACAATTTGAATTGCTATCCATGTTTAGAATTGACATCCGAAGTTTTAACTTTACTTAATATTATCAAAATATAACAAAGAACAATACTAGCGGGATAGCACGTTTGAGAATTTTAAATCAAAGTCAGCTTATTGTATTTTATTGAACAAAATAATTTGAAAGCCATGTATAAAAGATACAACTCGAGGTCAAAATTGGGATAATTGTGAGACCAATCTTTTCATAAAGTCAAATTTCCTCATCTTTAAATGGACACTAAAAATCTTTTGATTTTCTACCCACAGATATTTTTTTTTCTGTAAAAACATGTTCACTGGGTTGGTTTAAAAACAAACCACTCAAAGCATTTTAATCCCACTTTGACAGGTTCAGCCAGTTGTCTCTCAACTGACTGATAAAAATAAATGTACAAGTCTGAACAATAAGAGAGATTTTTTTGGATATTTTTAGTGTCTGGTTTGTTTGAGGTGATCAATTTGTAAGTTTGTCTTATTGTTGACTTTAAGTTTTGACGTTTCAGTACCAAATCTCATGTGTGGAAAAGTCAAAGATCCCCAAAGGATTAAGTTATTTTTATTGAGTAATTTCCTATCAGGACTAAATCCCATCAAAGGCCTTAGTTTTGAGTGCTTATGTAGTGTTTTGTTCCTTGCTGGAAACATTAATATTTAAAACTGCTTTCACATGCAAAGTTTCAATTTTAAAAATGTTGTTTTTATTAAGCAAAACAAAAAGAATTTGAAAGTGAACCTACTGGTATTATTTTTTAGATGAATGGAACAGGCTTTAGTTTGTGTTTAAGGCAGCGGGACAGTTTGAGAGGGATTAGTCTGAGATAAACCACAGTACCAATTTTCATCATAATGACAGATCATATTCCCAGGAGTAAAAATGTGTCTTTTTACAGTGTTTGGAAAAACTCTAACAACAGTGGAGCTCTGTGGCACAAAGAGAAAAAAGGGATATATTTATCATCCTGAGGTTCCCCCAGATAATTCTCCTTCAGGGGTTGTGTTAGTTTGTCGTTTTAACTATAGATGAAATATTTATGTCAGCCTTTTCAGAGTTTCGATGAAAATTGACCTTCCCTAAGCCCTTGTTTACCTCTAAATCGACCAAGATGTGAAATCTTTATGGCATACCAAAGTAAAGACGAAGTGAGTCACATATTTACCCAACATCCTTGACTGAACTGACTGTAGAGTCAGTCAGGCTGCTTGTTGTGATGTCCCATGAGTGTTTGAACAAACCCACGCTCTGTTCACTCCCACCTTTTCAGACGTTCACTCGTTCTTTTTCCCACTTTGTAATGATGACTAACAGAGGCCAGATCTTGTGTCATTTTTGAGTGTAGAACAAAAGAGCAGCTCTGCGGGGCTTCGTGAGTAATAGGAAGAGTTGGTAATTTTTATTTACATGGACGTCATTCAGAGATATGGAGGACGATAAAAGTTGACAAGATGAGTGTTCCATTTGAATTTTCATGCAGTGCTGAAGATGAAACCAAACTTATTTTCCCAGAACAACTTTTGCCTTTTTTTTAACAAAAGAACATGTAGCGACCACTTCCCTCATGAGTGAAAAACTCTAGTCCTTCAAGTGTCCAATTGAAGATGTCTCCAAAAGTCAAGGAATCCATATTTGGGCCCATATTAAGAGATCTATTACCTCAGCAGAATGAAAAAGCGTGTCACCTGTCACAAAACATGGTTTCTACTTCTTTTGCTTTTTTTGTTTGTTTGTTTGTTTTGTTGTTTTCTAAAACTTCAGCGGGGTTCAAGCTTTTCATGCCTCAGGTGTTAAAACAATGTCAAAGATAGCAATAAGTTATACATAAATAGGTATTATTTGGAACGTACTGTTGGAAAATTAATGTATTGTAGCTGTTAGCAGGGCTATAAAGCTATGGTTACAGCTTTGCCACTTCACCAGTTTATAGATCAGCTAAAAATTTAGAGACAGCAACTGTAGTACATCAGCTGCCATTTTTGAGTCTCAAATCACCTTCCCAGAAAACAGTGGGTGGTACAGTTAAGATTGCATGGACTGCATTGATCAGCCGTATAAACGATGATTGGTTTTATATTGAAAGGAAGACAGGTTTAAGATATAATGAAATAATTTTTGTTCCACTGCTACGCACTCATTTATTTCAGAGAGAGCCTCTGATTTCAGCTACTGCTTGAGAGCTACTGTCTCTTTAAGGCCCAGCATTCTCGAAGCCTCCTTCACAGCTGTCGTCTTACAAAGTTGTATTTCTCTTTAAAATGGTGCATTTGCCATTTAAGGACATTTTTAAACTGGCAATATCACAAGTTGGGCAAATTTCATCTTGATCTCACAGTGTGGTTTTTTAAATAAGCAGCTTCATTTTTGCATTTTTGTTCAGCTTCAACATAAGCAATGATCATAGTTGAGGGAAATATGGCAGTCAGTCCATCCTATTGTCTGTCTCTTGTTTTGATGAAAGCTCCTTTAGGATTGAGGTTCTTCGCATATGGTAAAGATCCATTTGGCCTTTTTTTCATAAAAGTCACCGTAACTTTTATTTTGAAAAAGTTTTACCAAACACCAAGCTGGATTAAATGGCAGGTTTCACTGTGTTATTCCTTATGTGATTGGAATTTGGTGATCAAATGACCTCATAAATAAAATCAACATTAGCGTAGCAGATGGCAAAATAATGAAAATTCAAACACAGGTAGAGAACAGCCTCTGGAGTCTTCACCACCTGTGATGTATAAAGTTGCGCTGACATGGCTACAAATTGTATCTTGACTTGGTGGCTGAAGCAGACACCTGTGGGACTGTAATTCTAATTCAATTGAAGCCTTGTCCAAAGTGGCCCTTAAGTGATAAAGTCAAGAGCGATACACTGTAATTCATAAAGGAACACTACAGCCTGTTCATGGTAACAACAAGAGTGGCCCACTCCACCCTTGGGTATTTATGATTAAAACTCACTGTAGGACAGTGAATGGTAATGAGAATCGCTTTTCATTATCGGTCCATTCATTAACATTCACTTTGAGTTTAGCAGCCAGTGTGAGCCTTGACTTACTCACTGTAGATTAATCATCTCATTATGTCTTGATGAAGTTTGTGCTGATAATAAAAAACAGGATACTTGAGAAGAAGGAACTGCAAACACGGGCAAAATGAAATTCAATAAATATGCCCTAATGTCATCAAGTAACTTCAAATTTTGTGAAAAGTGTTTGAGACTGAAAATGTAGTGGTTCCAAGTTAAGAAATATTGCTTCAGTCGTATGGGTGTTAAGAAGCATCGCCACAAGATAAGCTACTCCTTCAACTATTTGCCTAGACTTAAGGCTAAGATTTATTTTTTGACCAGAGTTTGATATTTTGCTTAAACTGGGTTTCTATTTGACCTTTTTCCAGGAGCGTGACCTGTTGGGACGAATGACGGAGCTGCAAGAAGAAGTTTCCAGGAGAAAGAACCACATCGCTCAGCTTGACCACCAGATTCACACACTCAACGAGAATATCAGCACTCTGACTAAAGAGCTGGAGCTGAAGGGCAAAGAGGTGCTCAAGATCCGCAGTGAAGCCAATCAGCAGATCAGGTATGACTCAGTGCTCAGGGGAGATGCACTTGGTTCAGAGTTTTTGTTTGTCATGATTCCTGAGAGCCAAACTATTTTTTGTGTAAGAAAGAGCAGAACTTTATTACTGACATAAAACTTTAAAAAAAAAAAAAAAAAAAAAAAGGAAAAACATTTTCTGTCCCAGGTGTTCAAAATTATCATGATGTAAATTTCAACCAGTATTTCCTCTTTGTTCAGTATGACGGGGTATTAAGGCCACATTTAGAATTTTTTTTTTTTTCTGCTTCATATTTTACTACAAAATTAAAGTCAAAATAATTTTTTTACTATGAGAAGAAAGTCGAAATTAATTATTTTACTACGAGATTAAAGTCGAAATTAATTATTTTACTGCGAGAAGAAAGTCGAAATTAATTATTTTACTAAGAGATTAAAGTCAAAATGAATTATTTTACTAAGAGATTAAAGTCAAAATGAATTATTTTACTAAGAGATTAAAGTCAAAATTAATTGTTTTACTAAGAGATTAAAGTCAAAGTGAAGTCGGAAGTAGGTAAGGAAATATGACAATCTGATGCTGACGTGCTAAAAGTTGAAGTATCTCCTTGTTTGTTAAACCCAAGTTAAAGTAAAATTTGACGAAATGCTCCGTAGTCCTCATTTCCTTCTCTTCCTATACTGTCCTCGATTATATTTTGACTTTATTCTCGTAGTAAATTACGTCATTATTTTCAACCTTAATCTTGTAGTATAATATGAAGTAAAAAAAAGAATCCTTAATGTGGCCGTAATACTTCGTCGTAGTTTAGCATTTGGATTTTTTTTTTTCTGCCGTGTCTCTATGTGTTTTCACTGATGCCCAAACTGCTCTGAACTCCTGGATCTTTGCTGATGCTCTTCCTGCCTTGACTTTTATGCATGCATTAAAAAAGTGAGGGGAGGGTGTGCTCTCCTAACTTCTGGCTTTGGCATTCCTCATAAGCATGTGAAAGTGTAGGGAGTTCTCAGAACACAACAATACTGCCACATATAACTTACTACATCTAAATAGTGGTTCTCATCAGCAGGAGTGAAACTAACTAAAGTGAGTTCTTGTCAAGGTTACAGTCTACAAGACCAGACTTGTGTCACATCACAACAATTTTTTAAATACCAGATAAAAGTTCTAGGACTTTTACAGAGTCTTGAACAGTCAAGATGAGTTTTGACATTTCATTGAAGCAAATTGGAGTCAGTGTTTCTAACATGGTGACCCTCTGGGTTTCATAATCCATCTTCAGAAACCAACGAGAGGAGTCTCTAAAACAAGGTCTGTGCTTTACACAATCTATGGCTCGTATTCCCGCAGGATTTTAAAAGCATGTCTTGTATTTATGGCTACATGACATCACAAAAAGGACAAAGAGGACTGTAGCAGCCCTATATACTATATGGCCTTGTGTCGGATACAGAGGTACATGAACAAATCAAAAGAACACAGCTCCCTTGGTAGCTGCCAGGAACTTCCAAGATCAAAACTACAAACTCTTGCAAGGGGCGTCTCCTTTTGTACCAGTACAAAGTGGCAACATCTAAACCTTTATTAATGATAGCTCAACATTTCCACCCACTGTTTCAAATCAGACACACAGAAATATCCTTCCTAAGCCCTCTTTAATCACAGTGGTCCCTGTTATCAGTGCATGTTGCTGACTTCTCTTTTTACATTCGGATGATGATAGTTTCTGCAATCCTACTCATGCTGCTCCAGCCCTGATGAAAACACACAGAGATGAAAGAGGGGAGAAAGACCAAATGAGGCAAATCAGTATCTCTTATTCTCTCACTGTCTTTGTCTTTCTCCTTCTCTCCGGCAGTGTCAGGAGCCCATTGATTAGGGGATAGGAAGGTTGTTTAGGGTAAAAGCAGAAAGAGGAATCCATAATTGTGTTGCCTTGTGCGGCATGATACGAATATTTTAAAGAGCTTCAGGCTAATGCGGTCCAGCTACTCATTGGAATCAATCTCTAACCCTGTATGTTTGTATCAAGGTCTTTTTGCATGTGTGTCTGTGTGACGTCTGCTCCCATGATGCCTCATTCTCCATCATTTTTCATGTACTGCTACGTCTCTTCTTTTCCCTCCCTTTGCTAGCAGGCCCATGCAAGCAGTACATTTCTCCTTCTCTTACGTAACCCCCCGTCTGAATCCTGGTCACAGCGCTAAAAATAGACTGATAAATAAATAAAGAGGAAGCAGAGAGAGCGATAAGATGTGCGCCCCTCAGGGAGAGTTGGCCCAGTCAGAGTGAGAGGCAGACAGACATCCATGTTTCCCCCTCCATCTCACCCTCACTTCCCTTTCATCAGCCCTCTTCCCCTCCTCATTTAATTACCATCTTTTATTCCATTTTCCATCATCCCCAGCTCGTTTTAGCTCCCGTCTTCCCATGGCAGAACCTGCTACATTTGCAGAGTTATCATATTTGATAAGAAGAATTAATTAAAGTCTTTTACATAACATGAACGTCAATTATTCATACATGCCATGTTTTCCACTTCCACTTTAATTTGATGCATTTTCAGATCCTCTCATTTTTTTCTGCTGCAACATCAACACAAACCTCCACGTATCGACACATACAGTAACTCCACCATAATCACATTCGGAGCATGTAATTACGTTTGAGGAATTCAGTCTCTGTATCTGTCTCTCTTTATTATCTCACCACTGTTTCCTAGGTGGAATAATCTATTTTGTTCCCTTCCACCTGGACAGCGTGCAGGTCCTGATTAGGAATGCCAATCACAAAACAGAGAAATAATTCCAAAAGTGTTTTATTCCAAGCTGTAAAGGACATTTTGGTTGTATATTGAATATGCATCAGTAAAGCTGTAATCTAATAATCAGAATGAATAAAATATCTTTATGAAGTGAGAAGCGTTGTGTTGCAGAGAGGCATACTTTATTATTGATGGTTGTCAATAACTTCCATTTCAAAATCCCAGGGTCAGTAACAAAAGCTGTATGCCCATCAAGAAAAGTATTTCTGCAATTATCCATCCAAACCAGTGCACAGAACACTAAATGAAACTGTTTCAGTCATAAAGTCGAATTTGTAAGGATGGCAAAGTCCCAATTCAATCACATAGTCATTGTAGACTCCAAAATAAGACATGGGATCTAGGTCTCAGATTACGCACACATCACTGTCTTCAATGAAAAAGTAGGTTTGACTTTCTCATAGAACAGAAGACTGGGGCATTGGTATCTTTCTTTACAAGGCTGAACTACATAATCCGCTGTCTCGTTTATGCTCGTTACTGACTTTCAAAGTTGCCACTGACAGTATCCTTCAGTCCCATGGACAGATTCTGTTTGTCAAGTGCTTTCAGTGTTTTCGATCCTGTCTCCTAATCTAAGCTGCGAGGTCACCAAGAACCAGTTTCTTGGTTTGAAATGTTTTTAATCTGAGGCTGTGAATAGTCCTGGTAAAGTAGTAACAATAATAGAGTAGTTTTTTTTTTTACTTAAGTGTTGGTTCTGAAACAAGCCTGCCTTTTTGGGATTAATTTGAGCACAACACCTCACTCCTACCCATCTGTACATACATGCACAGCTGCTTGTGTGGGGCCACCTTCATCTGGTTTTTATCAGCAGAATGTTTCAAAGTTGCAAAAGTTTTTCTCCTCCTCACTAAGCAACTTTTTCAGCACATGAGACTTTTTTGCTACAGTATGTAGGATGCGTGTGGAGCAGGTTTGTTTTTAATGATGTAGCTTTACATATCAGTGGCAAATAAACTTTGTTCAAACTTAAAACACAGACAGGGAGCTTTTTTATATCAGAAGTTTGTGGCAGTTACACTGAGTGTGTTTTCACCATGTTCAAAAGCAGATGGGTACAGATGTGTGATCAGTGTAATTATTGAATTTAACACATTAATCTGACAGCTCCAGCTCTCACTTTTGTTGAATAACTTCTTCCTCTTAAGGACTTGATACTTAATCCCCCACTCGTAAGTGCTGACACTGTTTTTTCTTTGGATGAGGACACTTTAGAGTCCTCTTCAGCTCCATCACTTAGTCAGAGGAGATGTCCTCAAGCAAAGGATCAGTTATCAGATAAGACTGTCTATAGGATGAATACCTTACAGTAAGATGAACCTCATATTAACAGGCATCTGGTCAAGTGACACCAGCCAATTAGGAGTCAGGAGAATCCTAATAATAGACTATTAGTCTCTTCATTCCCCCCACAAACTCCTCAACTGTCCACTCTTCTGTCTCCTCAGGGCTCACGAACAAGAGTTGTTGAAGAAGCACGAGAGGGAGCTGGCCGAGCTGAGCGCAGTTCACAGCAGAGAGACGCAGAATATGCTGTCAGACTTCAACAAAGCCCAGGAAGTGCTCAAAGACAAGATCTCCGCCCTTCAGATACTGTATGTAAACACTGTAAACACTCTCTGTGTGTGATTGTGTGTGTGCGTGTGGCTCTTAAACACATCTGCAGCTGACAGAGGTCTATGGCCCAGAGGAAAATCACTTCTAATCTAATCCTTGACTCATCATTGCTTTGTGCAAAGGTCAACCTATTTGTCCTACATAATGTGATTATGTGTTGTCAGGTGCCAAGTGGAAGCTTAAAACTACCAACACATCGTCTCAGGGGACAATAAAAGACAAAGTGCTGGAACTTGCAGACAAAATCTATGCAGACCTCTTTGATTTTTATGTATCATCTGGAGCTGAATATAAATAGGCGGGTGTGATGAACTAATTTCCTCTCAGATTGTTGTATTGTTCATGTCATGTTATGAACAGCTGCATTGTGCACAATGGTGCATAAGAGAGCCATAAAAGAAAGTGCCAAAGGAGATTTACTGGTGTACTCATAGTCTGTACCTGAGCTGCATTCACCTGGAATCACTGCTCTATGTTTCAAGACACTGAAAAAAAAGACAAGAATAACTTTGAAAAAAACAAAAGATCAAAAAGAGAGGCACAAAGTCGAGCATTGTGCAGCCATCCTGGTTCCATATGAGTGTAGCAGAATGTGCTGTTCCGCACGCTCCCACACATTTTCACAGTGTAGAGTCTTTGATCAAAAATGAAAGAAAATTCCAGACTTGTCAGACAGTCTGTTGTTTTTCAGAAATCTGATCCCAGCTTAATGAAAGATTGATATCAAGGTTTATGAGGAAAATACCTCGGGCCTCATATCCTGGGTTTCCTTTTGTGTAGGAAGCAACTGTTTGCAGATGTGATGATGATGATATGACTCATGAAGTGCGTCAACATGGCAGCATCACATAAACTATATTGAGCGTAGTTGGAAAGTTTGTACATTGTGAAGAGAGCCTGCTGTCTTTGTGTGGATCCTTGCAGGCATTATAAAATTTGTTCTACAATAATACAAAATGCAGTGATTTGTGTAGCCAACTAGTAATTCTGGTGACCGCTAGTGATCATTCGTGCACTGTTACATTGTGATTTTCAAAAAAATGAACTGCTATCCATCCTTTTTAAACCAGTGCAGTCACTCCAGTGGGTGTGATCCATAAGAAACTAAACTGTAAGATTATATTTCTCTGAAAACAGTTGAAAACCTCCCCCACTCGGCCAAAGTAAAACACTGATTTCTCTGTCCTTTGCCTGTATTTAAATGTACATTTATGCTTCCAAATGCAATCAAAATGCAGAGTATGAATGTTTTATGAGAATCATTCTTTAACTGTGTAGTTTGTGTGTAAATTGGACCCTTGTTATTCCAAGATGTGACCTCTATGTTATCAGTGCTAGCTACAGCTCACGGTATTATAAACAACAGCCATTGTCTTATTGTTCTGCATCGATGATGGACGTGCTGATGGGCAGCCATACTGCATAATACATGAAAAGTATGTAATTATGTTATTATGGAGTATGCCAGGCAGAGATTACCATTGGTTATTCCAGCCGGCCTGCTAAAGCCATTGTCAGTGGTTCCTAATTAAGACTTGTGGACTTGGGGGTTTTATCATTTCATGGAAACCTGTAGCAACATGGAAACCATCAACCTCTAAATAAGTAACGCTCAACCACAAGCACACATTTCCAATTCCAGTTGAAATCTTACAACAGATTTGTCTTATGAAATATAAATTTGACTCTTGGCTGTCTGCAAACATGCTGAATTTGTTTCCCTCTCATTAAAAAAGTAAATTAGTCTTCCTCAGACTAAGAAAGGACATGGCTCCTTTCTGAAATTCAACTTTTTAAGTGAATACTTTTTTTAAACATGTAAAAAAATAACAGAAAGAAAACAACAAAAAACAGAGATTCTCATCATAAACAAATGCAGTCACCTGAAAAACAAAGTAGGTGAACTGTTTCCACTATGTTTTATGTGCTGCAAGTTTACATGCTCAAAAAGGAGTAGAAATGAGTATAAACTTGTTTTACTCTCACCCTTTTCAACATTAAAAAATACTTCTTAGATAAACTCTCCCTGACACTACTTGATATACTGTACCATGTCGAGTGTTAGTAAAGAAAGGCTAGTTTATTTAAGTACTCAGAATGCTTAACATGAGACATTAAAGAGGGGGTATCATGCTTTCTCATATTTAGGTAACAATTACGTATGATCATACTGAGTATGTGCAAATTTTCAAAACACTGCATATTCATGCATTATAGAAATCCCTGAGTCTTTAAACTGCTCAAAATATTCTAAAATTTTCATGAAATCTGAAACAGATCTCCACCAGACTTACTAAAATGATGAGGTCATCACATATAGATATTCAGAGGCCTGGCCAATCAGAACAAAGGGGGGAACAAATTGCTTCAGACAGAGACTGAAAGAAGGGTGTGGGAGAAAATAGGGATTTTTTGAACTGTGAATTATGTGAAGCTATTAGGGGAACTAGTGGGACAGAATGAAGCCTGAAAAATGTATATTACCCCCTCTGTAATACAAAATGAGAGATTAAATGTTAAAATCACCAAAGCAGTCAACCAAAAATCAAAGATAAGAGCATTTTTCTTTTGTTCTTACACCAGACAGTGAAAATGCCTTGTCATGTCTGCAGCTCACACTTCAAATATCATCAGGAGCCTCCTCAGATGAAGAGCCTGCAGGGATCAGGAGTAATGTAATCATATGGGGGGGCTAAGACTGCAATAAGCGGAAGTATGTCTTCATTATTAAAGAGGTGGAAGAACATGCAAATTGTTAATGTCACCCAAATGACATACATTGGGGGGATTCGGAGGTTAACTCAGGTTCTTGGTGAAGCAAACCACACTGCAGCAGTGTAACTACAAAGTAGAAGAAGAGAGCAGCTGTAGGGAATCTTGAGGTTACATCTCCAGAGACCAGAGAGAAGGGTGTGTATGAGATGGCTTCAGGTGAAGACTCAAAGGAGATGAATGGAATAAAAAACTGAAGAAAAGAGTGAGTTAAAGGGTACATTTTAGCTGGTGGGCTCTGAATGATGCTAAGTCATAAGGGAAATGAGCTGCAGCAGGCCTCGGGGGGAAAGTTATTGAGCTGCGCAGATAAACCGAGGACAACAGATAAAAACAGGGTGTGATAAAGAAAGAAGAGGCCAGAAAAGTCTGCAGCTCAGAGTCAGGAGATACGCAGAGACTCCTCAGAGCTGACCTCCTTTTAGTGTGACTCAGCTGAGAGCAAAGCACCACCTGCTGGACTAAAGGGAGACCTGCACATCAAGTCTACAGGCTCATCAAAGCATCTTTGGTGTTAAATATAGAAATGGGACTGCATGTTCAGACGCTTTTCATATAGGACACAGAATCATGTCATCCATGAGTAAAAGGGCAGATTTACAGAGGCTAACTTGGCGAGTTAACTGATGGAGCAGCACCTATGACAAGGCACTAACAGGATTTGATGGTTTGCGAATCATTTAAAGGGACATATTATGCAATCAAAACTGTTTTTTATAGATATACTTCGGTAAGTAGAGTATCCACTGATTCACAAACTGTGAAATATGTCTGCTATGAATACAAAATCTGATTATGCGATAAGAATCTGCTTTCTTTGGGATGTCACCATGAGGGCTATTACAATATCAACTACTTCCCCATGAAGGAATTTTATCCTCAACTTTGGGGCTAAACTTTTGGGAAGTTTAACATATCATCTTACGAGAGAGAAGCCTGGTTTACACTTCTGTGATGAATCCACTCTGTATTATATGGGTTAGCATAGTCTTGTCTTTTGAATGGAAACAACACAGGCTGCAAGCTTTGTAACAGCACCATACTTTATTTACTTTTATGAACAGCTAACTCACATGACATCCAGGTGCTGAGACTCATCACTATGTACAGATAAACTTTGCTGAAATCACAACATAATATTTTGAACCTCTTGTAGTCAGAGCCTGCATCTAGATGATGGGGCTGCAAGTTTGAGCACAGCTCTGGTAGGGCAGGGCAGCAGTGGTGCTAGAAAAACAGAGTCAGAGACCGGAGGTGCTTCAGCTTAAATCAACCATGTGATTGATAGGCTCCTTTGTCAGGTGATTGTGAGAATGACACATGGCAGATGTAAAAGTTGTACAGGCATTCCTGCGTTTCCAACATTTCCAGCGAACACTGATTCAGTCCCCGGCACCCTCCCCCCTTTCTTTTTTGCAATAACAGCAATATGATTATCCACTGCTCAACATTACATGATACGACTGGATCCTTTCATAATCTTTCTTCTGCACAAACAAGCAGAAAATGTAGTCACTGATAGTACTGATAATACTTAGCGCGCAGAAATTAGATTGCCGCTTACTGGTTTTGAGGTGGAGTGCTGCAAAGCAGTGCTGACACTCCAATGTATTTATTATACAGTATGATGATCAAAACGATGTCGGCCACTACAGCAAAGAGTTTGTTGTAGTTTGATGAAAGCACGGTACAGACATTTGTATTCAAGCTTAGGAGTCTGTGTTCAAGTGACCAAAGTGGTGTTATTTGTCAACTTCAGACTTGTTTTGTATTTGAAAGTAAGGAAAAAACATCATCAAATTTAAAAAGTTCCTGTTTCTGGTGATTTGAAAGTACAACTTTGTTAAATTTTAACTTTTTGTATTAGTGTTTGTATGCTTGACTTAGAGTGATTGCTTCAATCTGCCTAAGGTGTTTAGCTTTGCTTTCGGGACATGAATCCCAAGTTAGTTTTCCTTCAAAAAAGAAAGTTTGAGTAATGAAGTTTCACACACACTATGAAGTGGTCTTCATACTTTCTGTCTTTGACAACTTTCCCTGTTCGATTTTCTTCTAGGTCAGCATTTTTATTCTTGGCACTTTGTTTATTTTACCCTGTAAACAAGTGTTTCTGGGTCTTCATCTCATTAACCAAGATCATTAATCTGCCTTAAACCAGCAGCCTGTCGCGTTCTACCTAATTAATCAACAAAGCAACGACAGCCTCATCCTGCTTAACAAATCCCTCTCCCTGAGCAGACACAGAAAAAGCTCCCACAAAGTTTCACTCAAGGTTTGAGTAGTTTGTCCTGTCTCAGTGGAAAGCATGTCTGTGGGTTATATTTCATTTTTCACCAGCAGGAAAGTCTGTTTGACTGTCTAAAGCTAAGATACAGTGCTGCAGGTGGTTATATATTTTGTTCATGTCATCTCAGACAAGACAAAGATATGAGGAAAACCATTAGTGACTTTGGTCTTTCTTGTGCTTCATGTGTCACTGACCGTCAGGTTGGGTGTCACTGAGGGATTTCCTGCTCAGTGAACAGTCGCTGAAGCTTTGGCAGTCAGGCGTGAAATAGTTGGACATGAAACATTTGACCTTGGTGAGCACCTGCCACAGGAAATTCAACATCTTTATTGTAGAAACACATTTCCAATGTACACAGAGGTCAGAACGACTTGTTAAAGAAATGTCTTTGGATTGTGAATGTAGTCAAGAGTCCGCTTGTTTCCTATCAGTAACGACCCCAAGGCATCAGGTTATCTTAAGATATAGGACTTTGCCGTGCATTTCTGATCTGGCACTTTTCTATCTTTCGGCTTGTTGTTTTGTTTTCACGGTCCTTTTTGTCTATTTTTACATTTATAACTGTACTCACTCATTCTTTTACTTGTCACACAGAATCTAAAAGAATTTATCTGCTTTCATGACTGTTTTCGCTTCTCCAATTATTTCTAAACATTTGATTTGGAGCTTTGCTAACTCTACCTCAGCATCAATGAAAAAAAAACTACACCAAACCATTGATGCCATCCCATAAATAAGATTGCCAATGGTATTGTGTCTACCTAAATGTATAAAGTTTTAGACATTGAAGACTTTTGCATGTGGAGTGTGAATTTTAGCTTATTGGTCGTTCTATTTTCCCCTTAATTATAAAACAATGAGAAATGTAGTTTTCTTCAGGTCTGTCATGATTCACTAGAATACACAAACTCCTTTGGTAGAGCTGATCTGTGTGTGTCCTGGATGTGTTAACGGACGACTGATTGTTTGCACATTGTTGGAAAATAAATGTCACAGATGTGTTTACAGCCTCAAAGTTGTGCAAAGTTAAACTTTATTTTAGGTATTACAATAATTTAATTGGAAAAGTCACATTTTGGGTGACATCCAAAAATGCAAAAAGTCACAAAATCAAGCTAAATATGAACCTGACAAGCTAAATGTCTGAGTTACGCTGATTAAAGGCACATATAAGAAAAACTTATAATTTTTTAGACAAAGCCATTTTTCTAATGCTTCATTTTAAGATAGGAGACAACAGGCGAGTCATGTTTTTCATATTTTTGTTTCTTGAACAAGAATTTACCAGGTTCTTTGGATGAAATGCCCAAAGATTTTTCTTCACTCAAAGGCAAAATAGACTGAAGTTAAAAAAAGGAGCAGATTACCAATATTGGATGCCATATGTGGATGTTATAGACTCATATTTTTCATCATTTATTACATCATCTCTTCAAATAAGACTTTTTTTGCATGTAGAATGATAAGTCAATGTAAAGTGAACCTCTGGGACCAAAGATTTAAAAATGATCTTGTCAAAAAAAAATTGTTCTGTAGCCCCATTATGTGATATTGGTGGATTTATTCTTTGCACAACTGGTTGTAAATGTGCAATGGAGGATGATTTTGAATTCCTCTGTGCACACAATA
The DNA here is from genome assembly GCA_008086565.1 of Thalassoma bifasciatum. Taxonomy (NCBI): domain Eukaryota; kingdom Metazoa; phylum Chordata; class Actinopteri; order Labriformes; family Labridae; genus Thalassoma; species Thalassoma bifasciatum. The sequence goes on along the minus strand of RPOG01000229.1, from coordinate 98,624 downwards.
GAGTTGATTTGTTGAATAATGACATTGTTTTGCTTCAAGATAAGAATCCATAGTTTCAGCTTACACACGTCCTCTCTTTGTTGTGAAATCTGGTCCCAAACCGACACGGACATAACTAGATTTGGGGGGGATAAACAGGTTGTGATGTTTGAGCTTCAGAAGCTGTATGACAAACAGAAAGAATGCAATGAAGCGACTATCAGATGTGAACAGAAGGACCAGCCCAGCAGCCGTCATAGTATCTGATCAAATCAGCATGTATCAGTATCACTGAGCCGGGGCTCCGCTGGACGCCCCTGTACATCAGCGGACAACCCTCTGAGAGAGCTCGGTTTATCGGGCCGACAAGCTGCTCTGGTGCTCGGCCTTGAAGACGGTGTGATTTCACACAGTGGCATAAATGTCACACAGATACCCCTCTGTGGCGTGAACTGTTGGAGAGTGGGAGGTGAAGGCTGTTTAGCTCACTGTCACAGAGGCTGTTGGTTCAGAAAAGCTTTGTTTGGTCAAAGAAAAGGCCAGAAAGTGACACTTGTAACTGAAACTTAATGCCTGTTTCCAGCTTTTTCTTTTTTTTCCCCAATACCCAGTTGAAGTGTCAGGTTTCATTTAAATCATCTTTCATTCATTATATAGTAGCAGTAGCAGAGTGTATATATCTGAATGAGGGCATAATAACTTTGGTGTCTTCACTGAGAGCTTATCCTTTCCATTAGAGCTCAAGTACTTTGTCGTAGCTGACAACTCATCTCCCATGTTGCTTTCATGTTCTGTATTTAACCTTTAAAAGACCTCCCCAAAGTGCATAAGTCCCATAAACTACAGGCTGCTGCTGCCAAATGGAGGCTTTTAAAGGTCTTTCTTTCATTTTGTAACACTTTCAAAAACCATGAGTCATTTCTCAGCCTAAACTGCCACTGTTGATTGGTTGCTTTTCGCTCAAGGTGTTTTTCCGCCGACTCCAATGCCCATTGTGCTCAGCGATCTTTAGCATGTGTTGCATTAAGGAAAATGTCACCAGATTTTAGATGAATTGGAGGTTTTGCTGAAGTGATTTCTCTGAGGGGCGGGTGGGATAATGACAGAAATCCATTTTAACGTTTTTGAAAGTCCTCAGAGGGAAAACAGCCTCTGGAGGAAAAGTGCTGCGCTGATATGAATTTAACGCATAAAACACTTCATGGGTTTTTCTGAGGGAAGGGATGTATATATAGTATCATATTTCTTGCTGATTATGTGTTGTTTATCTCCTCCAATCGTCATTCAGTTGTTTCTTTTGCACTTGATTAAAGAGCCTGATTATTGATCAGCTGATTTGTCTGTCACCTTACAGGCTTGAAGGATCAGAGGAGAAGTTCAGGAACAGAGAAAGTCGTCCTGAGGATCTACAGATGATCGCTGAGCTGAAGGACATGGTGTCTGAGAGAGAATCTCTAGTCAAGAAACTGGTGGTAGGTAACACCTAAAGAGGTAATATGAACAGTTGTAAGGCATACTTGGTATTTGCTCATGTCAAGTTGTGTTAATGTGAAGGTATCATGCTTTTTCTATTTTTTCAAAACATATGAAGTTTAAATGTTGGATGTGAAAATGGAATGCGGGCAAACTTTCAAATTGCAAGGTAAACGTGTTGGACATCACCAATTTGTTTATTGGAAAATCTTGTCATTTTATAAACAGAAACATGTTTTTTCACATGAAAACAAAAGGGGAAGCTTCTTGAATGCTGGGGTCTGGACTGTTTGGGGTGTCTTCAAGAGACAGCAGCTGAAATGTAGCACCACACACTGTGGTTTCTCAAAGATAAAATATTTAAGATGACTGAAAAAATTCTGAGTTGTGAGTCAACTGCTAGTAAAGCTATGGGGGCCTGAAAAAAAGAAGCAAAACCCCCCTCTCTAAGCATTTTTTTCAGAATCAAAAAACATAGTAAAGATGCTAATGACAGGCAGGGGTGCAACCACTGGGGTCGATTGGTGTAACAAAGACTTAATCTGAAATCTTTTTGGCCATACCCAAGACTGGTCATAAATCTCAAACTCTTAAAAATTTGCACGGTCAATGATGGGATCTATGCTCTGTTGTACAAGTTTCTTTTGCAGCCTTATTTTTTTTTGCACATTCTTCACATTTTGTTAGCTTTCAAAATTTAATATATATTATTGAAATCTTTAAAAGAGTTCAGATGAAAAGACACGGTTGTTGACATACACTTTTCATTCTTTGGATATAATTAATTACCTTTCATTGATACTGATTTTGTTTTCAACCCAATAAAGTTGGATTGGTTTTGCTCTATTGGCAGTATTTTTCTTTTATGAGATGACTAAGGTCTGTACACAGAAATAGAGCATTGATAAAATCTGTGTCACAATTCAAATAATCTAATCAAATTGGGCAGAAATCATAAAGAATATTATATTTCTATGGAACACATACTTTATGCCACCTTGGCCAAAAATCTCTTCACACCCCTGAAGCTAGGACCTGAGATGAAGCACTGAGGTGTATCATGTGAAATGAATATGTTTCATAAATCCACAGCCTGCTTTGAAGACAGATTACAACCACTCCTGACCCCAAAAAAAGCTGCCGACCAAATCCTCTTGAGACCAAAAATCAAGTTTGAGTACAGTGGATTTCCTTGTAGGTTCTGAACTTGACTGTTGACTTGTTGAAAGGGTCCACTTCAGAAGGATGGCTGTACTGAAGGTGGTGTTAAGAGTTGATTTCTGCAACTTTTGAAAGAGGTTTAATTGAGGCTTGTCTGCCCAGTATGCACAAGTGTGGTTAACATTGAGATTTCACGAAGTTTGTCTGGGACTTTCATGACAAGAACTTCAAGATGTCTGTCATTTCACCGATCCCATGACGGTGACTTTACTAGTGAGACATTGACTTAAGTCTGACACCAACCGTCTGCACTCAATGAGATGTAAAGTGAAACCAAAGTGCTGAAAGGGTCATTTCCCAGTTTGTGATAAAGAATAGAAATTAGAGTTGAAGCCCTCTTAAAATCTTCACAATGTTTTGCAGCACATTTCATGGAGGCATTAAACCACTGCTTCGAGAGTGTGCCTGCGGAGAAAAAGCCAATAAAATGTGTGATGCTCCGAGTTTTTATTGGCCCTTGAGCTAACACACTGTTCTCCTTCAGGACGATAAGAAGTTCTACCAGCTGGAACTTGTCAACAGGGAGACCAACTTCAACAAAGTGTTCAACACCAGTCCTAATGTAGGAGTCATCAACCCGCTCATAAAGGTAGGCCCTGAAAACCTGGAACACACCACACACACACACAGGGGCACGCCAAGAAATCTGTCGCTTTGTTTTACTATGTAGCAAAGATGATATCCACCCCATCTCATTCCACATCTATAAATGCTGAGACAGCAGAGGAACAATCAGTGCTGAAGTTGTTGGAAGGTATGACTGCAGCATAACAGTGTCTTATTATTTAAGGAAATTAATAAATGAGACTGTTTGTGCGACCAGCAGCCTGCAGCAGTATCTGCCATCACAACAACACAAAATGTAGTTAGTTTATAGAAAAGGACAGACTTGTGGCGATCCACTGAAAGCGTAGCAATCTGTGGGTTTACAGTGATAGCAGATGGTAAGAGGAGAGAGAGAAAAAAACAAATTTTGGCGAGATTGTTCTTTTCATCTCAAACACAGCAGCCAAGGACAGTTAAACAGAAAACAATACATAAACAGGAAATGGATGTGTGTTTTTTTCATCTGAAAAAGAGGCAAACATTTCTAGCAACCTAAGGTCTCATTTATTTACAGTGTTAACACCAAGGCGTCACAGTTTAAAACCGGCTTTTGTGAAATGGCATTGAAAAAAAAGGTCATATGGCTTTCTGATCTTAACAATCTGAAGGTTGTAAAGAAGAGTCGTAGCCAAACACCAGCACAGCTCAGATCGTAAGTAAAGGCCATCATATCATAGATTTCTCACTCAGCCACCCTCGCTTCATAAAAAGTACCAAAAAGGGAGAGTTTGTCACATAAGATGATCAGACATATTCTATCTTTGGCAGAAATTTCGCAGTCATGTAAGGTTTCATCTATCATCATTTGAAGATGTCTGATAGTAATTTTCAGGGTTCAAAACTTCTGTTGCTCCTGTAAAACACGACATCCCAATCACAGTATGTCTGAGCTGAATGGTTCTCATCGCATGCTCAATATATAACTGTTGACACTTTGGGCTCCTGTTTTCCACATATCTGTATATGTGTCGTGTGTTCATCATGCGCTAGTTTCTGTGTGTTTATGCGTGTAAATCTGCGAGCGATTGTTCCTCCTGATTGGACTGTACTTCCTGACTTTTTCTCCAGCTCTCCTTTGCTTTCCAAGCCATTTGTTAGTGTGAGATGTCTCCTGCTTTGACACATCTCTCCTCATGTGAACTCCCATTCTGCTCAGAGCGACTGGTGCTTTAAGACTGAGTGATACCAGTCTTCAGATTGATCCATTCACTCACTTTAAATATGGTTAAGTTAGCACGCTGCTCTCTTTCTGTCTCTAACTGGATGGACTTTTAGGACTGTCCCTGTCCTCCATTTTTCCTTTTTCTTTCCCTTCATTTCTTCTTATTTTTTCCTCATTATTTTGGTTTCAAACTTCCCTTTATGACCCCCATGCACCTCCTTTTTCTTTTTTTGTCTGTGTAGCAAAAGAGAAAGAATGAGAAAACAGCAGCCAGCAGATTCAGCAGCTCTACTAATGTCAGGGCTCTGGAGGCAGCAGGTAGGGGTGTGGGTGTGGCAGGTTCAGGGAGTGGGCAGCCACCTCTGCCCCCACCTCCGCCCCCAGCCCAGCCCAGCCGTCTAGAACCCATCCCCAACTCCCCCATCCACCACCTTGAACTCAACTCCAACAAACCTCTACCCCCGCCGACCCCTCCCACCGAACCCAAGAAATTCATGAGGTGAGACCCTTTCTGCCCCCACGGGCTGCAGCTGGTCAATCCATGCACCTATCATCCAATCACAGGTTAATTATTTGGTTTAGAGTTAAGCACTTTAAAAGGTTGAAACTAGTTGCCAGAGTTTAAAATTGGGTGAAGCAGGGCTTGTGTTATCGCACAAATGCCTCAGAATAACCAAGAAAACAATTGTTGTTTTTATCTATGAAGGCACTTCTGTCTGCAACAATAACTGTATTTATATTTATATATATTTACGTCCTATATTGACGTCCTTTTGTCAACTCTGTCCCCTTCATATAGAGACCATAAGAAGCAGAAAATCATTGTCCTCAAGAGCTGCAGGGAGTCAAATAAAAGATTTCAAACACTTTGATTTGTTGTGAAGTTACCTTTAGATAGCAATATTTTTTATATAAAGATCACAATTTCCAGCAGAGAGGACTTCTTTCAGTTAACTGGCAGACTAAGCTATAATTTGCAACATGAGTCAAATACTGAAGCAAAGGCTCTGTGTGCTAGGCTAAAGCTAGCACTTTTAGCAGTTTATCAAGTACAACAGAAATAAAGAAACCACATCAGTGAGTTTGCCTGTGGCATAAGTAGTAGTCTTTTATGATTATAGAGAAAATTATTTTTAATCATCAGAGGAAATCAACTAAAAGGGTGAGGAGAACTCTAAACTTTAAAATATTATCAATAATAACTTGATGAAGGATTGGCTCACTAAAACATTAAGTCACAGCTGTGGGTATTGCTAATGCTCTTAGCTAGCAGAGTGGAAATAAACACAATTTTAAGCATTCTTTATGCTTTTGCCCTTTTTTTTGTTTTGATAATAACATAAACTGAACCATAATCCAAAATCTTTATATGAAGTATTTTTCTGCTTATCCAAAGCTTCAAAGAATGGCCTTGGAATGCAAAAGGGGCATGTTTCCATTTCTGTTTTCATTTTTATTCTGTCTGTGTGTTCGTCGGTGTAAACACGTTTACAGTGTGCATGGTGACAAAGTTTCCCTCTCTCTGTTTAAAAAGTCAGTTTGTGTATCTGTTTGGCATTTTGTCATGTTGTGGTTCCTCATGTTCATCCTCTCATCAATATTTCAGCATGTTGCACACGCTGCTCTTTATTTCTCTCAACTCAAAGTGGTTGACTTTTTCCGCTCAAAGAAATTTATCTGTTTTTGTTTGGATTTCTTATGAAGTACATATAATCTTTTACTATCTTGAACTGTTCCCTCTGTGTGTGGTGGTGTTTTAATCTGGAAACAGCTTTTCTTCTCAACTCTGTGGTCCAATAAATGTTTCTCAAAAGTCGCTGAATAGCTGTGGTGGTGGCTGTGGTGTAAAAATAAATGATGTAACATGCTTCTACCATGAGTACATGCAGTTTATACATTGCATGCACAGGGCATTAGTATTTACATACTGAGCATGAGTGAGAGGGCGTGTGTGTTGGCATGTCTTCGCTATTCTCAATCTTTCTGCATGTTTTGCTGCCGTTTCAGTCAAGTATGAGATGTGGCAGTTGCTTTGCAAAAGCTTGGAATAAACCCATTAATATGGGACCCACCTTTTGCGATCACACACTCTTGAAGGTGATCTGGGTTTTTTATGACTAAATGAAAAAAAGCATATTACTTCTAGGGTTGTGAGGGCAACAGCATCAGCACACACACAGAGAAACGGACTCACAGCAGAGCCCAGCTGTGACAGTATGAGGTCAGATATTATAGATCTGCTCTGAAATGTTTTCAGACTCTATTAAAGGACTCGTCCTCCTCTCGGTGCTCTCTCTTTGTTCCTGACAAACATTTGCACTGAGACTGATCCCTCTGCACAAACAGAAACCCTCTCCACATTATCAGCAGTGATGTGCTATTTGTAAACCCGACCCTTTCAATCACTGCATTATTACAGTTCAAATCTTGGAGAGGTCTTAATAAGATGTTTGAGTTCAAGTTCGATTTGTTTGTAATTTTTAAGTTGTCAATGAAGACGAAACACTGAGCCAGCACAACAGTGGAGGAAGTCAGATTATAGATTATTTCAAAACGTTTGATATCTAAAGAGTATTAAGAAAGGACACAATTTTTCAGACTTTAAACTCAGAACTCAGAAAATAAAAGAAATCTGAATTCAGGCTTGAAAAAAAGCGTAAAAGTCAGGATTAAATGAGAAAAAAAAGTCAAGCTTGAATTTGAGTATTGGTTTCAGAACTGTAACAGTAGCGACTGTCATTAGTTCATAAGAAGCAAAAAGCTTGGAAAAATGATGGGAAAAATATTGCAATTTGATGGTGTTTTACTGCTCAGGAGACATTGATGAGTTATATCTGCCTTTAGCCATGGTTGTCCTGAATCCATAGAGGTGTAGGACTTCATATTACAGTGATAAATTAGACCACAGGGAGTGGAAAAAATCCAGACATCAGATTTTTTGTTTCTTCAAATGTAGCACCGCCACCAATATTTTTCCTAAGTCCCGTATGCGTGAACATGCTAATACACTAATTCCTTAATTTTTGACTTTGAAAAGGATAAAATCAGAAAAAAATCAGTTTTTCCAGACATAATTAAGTTATTTAAGGCTATAGCCATGGTTCCCCTGACTGTATCGAGGAACAGGACTTCACTTTGCAGAGGACAAAAAGGAGAAAAAAGTGTGACAGTAACAAGAAACCACCAGAAACTGCTCAGGATTCAGAGGGTTAAAGTCTGAGTTCTTGTTTTTTCTCTGATTTTTTTTTTGTCAAAAATTCAACCTTTTATGATTTTCTTTCTATCAAAGTAAAGCAAAGTTGAGGTTTTGGGCTGGTAAAGTAGTAAAATGATCAGATAAGAAATAAACAAACAGTACATTCCCTGTTAGCAAATGGTTATTTGATCATTATTGTGCACAGCATGCATCCTTATAAAATTCAAAACAATTGATTTGTGCTTCATGTAAATGCTCGTATCTCTCATACAATGTTAACTGATGGAAATCTTATACAGTATTAACGTCAACATGTGAGAGCTTGTTGCAGATGTTACACCAAGCCAACAGAAGATATCAGTGGGCATCATTAGTCTTCTTTCTGCTTTCATGCGTGTAACCGCCCTGTTCTGGGTGAAAGCTCAGTAACTTTAAAACCATAAAGAGCTCATCGAATGATCACAGTAGAAGATACTGAGTCTCTTTGGCATTTAAAAAGTTGTAAATGCACTTTGTTGTTTGCAAACAAACGACAAATTAATATATTTATGTTTGAGTTAATATTTAATGCACCTAAAACTGAATTCATTGACCATGTGCCTTATAAATATGATCTATCCCATTTACTTACATGAAAAGCCTTTTGGGAAATAATTGTCTTCTTCAAGCATCGAAAACACAACAGCAGCATCTAAAATAAACAAAGTAAATATCACTGTGGGTTACAGGACTGTTTATTTAGGAAGCAGCCAATTAAGGCAGCAGAAGCAGGTGTTTGTTTTGAAAGATTCAAACAGTCCATCTAATTAGTTCAAAGTATGGGAAACAACACGACCCCCCCTCCCTTCCCCCAAGGATATAAAGCAGAAACCAACTTCAGCTTCAGACACAACAATGATCGGCATTTCCTTTAAAACAGATACATTCAATTATTCATGAGGGCTGCTGGAGGATGTGTGCTTTAGATGCTGCAGATAGGGTTTGTTTGTGCAGACACAGTTTGGAAAAGCTGTGTATAGAGCCATTACATCTTAATTTGTAAAAGGCAGAGCAATAAATGCACCATGGAAAAGTTTAGTATATGCAAAGAAAACAAAACTCTTACACCTCTTTTAACACCTGGATGTTACGCTGTAAATGTAGTGCATAAAAACTGCACAAGCAAATTAACTTTAGACAATAAAAACAATAGTGTGATGATAAAGAATTCAAAGTGCCTTCATGAATTTATCTTGTATTATCTCATAGCCTTATTTAGAGATAATGCTGAGTGGATGAGGAAAAACTTTGAGAAAAGTTCTTGGGTTGGACTCATTTTTGACAGCTTTGGATCATGAAGTGTGTTCACATTAAATTATTTGTAAAACCTGTACCAACCTTTTGTATTTGGTTATATTCCTTGTCACTCTTATTGCGTTCATCCTATAAAAAGTCAAAAGCAACTCCTAGTTAATCTGTCGCTAGATAATTTATGGATTCCTCATGCTGCCCATGACTCTCTATCCCAACTCCATCAAACATAAATCTTTTTAATCATTTACAAAACAGATTTTTTTCCCCCCATAAGAGGTTTGCTCTTAAGTCTATAGCACTATTTTCAGAAGTGTATGAGCACACATTTGATGCTGTAGTGAGTATTCACAGCAGGCGCATGTAGAAGTCAAAGTCAAAATAAACTACAGTGTGAATGCATCACTTAGTGCAATGAGTGAATTATTCATGGTTAGTAGTTTTATGAACAACAGTCAAACTCTGTGACTCACATGAATAAAAACTCACAGGCTCTGAAATAAGGCAACATGAGAGATCAAAGTTTATAAAATGATTTGAGTTTTGTTTAACATACTTTTAGACATAAAAAAATACACTGCCTGGCCAAAAAAAAGTTTGACACCTGGATTTAACTAAGTAAATGTGTACAAGCTACCAGTTGGATAATTACTGCATGGGCGATTATCATTCAGCTAGCAACAAGTTATTTAGCCCCAGCTGTGGTCGTGGAAAAGATGTTAGTCTGTTGAAGAATGGTCAAGTTATTGGCATGCATAAGCAGAGAAAAATCTAAGGAGATTGCAGAAACAACTAAAATTGGGTTAAGAACTGTCAAGGGCATCATTAATAACTGGAAGGATGGTGTGGAACCATCGTCCTTCAGGAAGAAATTGGCCAAATCAAATGAAAGAATAACAACAATTGAACTCGGTAGTGTGTTTGAAAGTGAAAGTAAGAGCATATTCATAGGCACAATGTGAGGGGAACATGAGGCATTGGGATTGAACAGCTGTGTAGCGTTAAGAAAATCACTCATCAGTAAGACTAAGCAGAATAAAAAGGCTTCAGTTTGCTAGGGGACATAAAGATTGGACTCTGGAGGAATAGAGGAAGGTTATGTGGCCTAATGAGTCCAGACTTACCATTTTCCAGAGTGATGGGCGCATCAGGGTAAGAAGAGAGGCAGGTGAAGAGATACACCCATCATGCTGAGTGCCTACTGTACAAGCCTGTTGGGCAATGCTATGATCTGGGGTTGCTTATCTAAGCTTATTGAAACAGTGCCCCAGTGAATGCATGCTGTAGTCAAAGCTAAAGGCAATACAATGAAATACAAGAGTGTGTGACCTTATTTTTTAGCAAGGCAGTGTATATGGTATATGAGGATGGGAGCTTTTCGGGATTTGTTTGTGTAGCTCTTTTCAAAAACAGACAAATCTATACATCAAATGAAAGCACAAATATTTGGATAACATTTTTCAAATTGTGAACTGCTATTCATTTGCAACCCCAAATCTAAATATATTGTGTACACTGATAACAAGAGCTGAATGTGATTGTTTTACTCTCTCCTAGTTTTCTGCTCTGTCTGTTGTCCAATCCTCAAAGCCAAATAAACTTAACTGTGAAAAAAATAGTCCAACAACATGTTTGACATTGAAACAAAAGATCTTTATGGAAACTCTAAGCCCATTTTTAACTTGATGTCAACATGTTTCAAAAACATTGGCAGAGGAGCACACTTGCTTTTGTGTTGCATCACCTTGTCTCATAAAAAGACTGTTTGGGAACCATTCTGAAACTAAAGAGAGGAGTTTCTCAAGTTTAAAAGTGAAATGTTATTCCTGCATACCTAATACAGGATTTTAGCAGCTTAAAAATGTAAAGTCTTCATTTTGCAGTGTATTAAATGAATGTTTTTGGATTGAGAAATCAGGACTGCAGGCTGATCAGTTCAGTATTTGGACTTTTCTAAAACTGAGCTGTGTGATTGTAACACAGTGTTAATAAAAAAATCAATCGTGAGCTTAAGCCAAGTGTTTAAAACTGGATAAAATTGATAGAAAATGTGACACAAATTCACCATGTAGATTGAAAAGTCACATCAAGCTGCTCAAGATTCAGAGGGGAAACGATAAATTGTTGACAAGTTGCAACAGCTTCCTCTTCTCGAGCAGTAATCCTGTCTCATAACAACAAAAACATCTAAAAATGTCTGTATTGTTCTGTTACTGCTCCAACTCTGCTGGGACTCACTGGATTCTCTGACTATGACTCTGTTGCCCTCATATGGACAGAAACATGAATTACACCTTTATTGAGACAATCAACAACACTTAATGTTTGCATTACAGCCAAACAATGAGTGACAGGACAAATAAAATCAAACAAATTTAGATTTTATTCTATCTAGTAAAAATGAAACTTTTAGAACAGAAAAAGATAGAAAGATATAATAACAGAATCAATCATGTTTTTGATAATTTGTATGATCCTGTGTTTTTTTCCTGACTTGTCTTTTTCCTGTCTTTGATTTTATTTTTCCTCCTGCTTATTTTTTTCATTCCCCGTCCCCCTTTAGCCCTCCTGAAACTAAGGACTCCACCATCGACTCCCCGGACACCCAGCGCCAGGAGTGGTTCGCTCAATACTTTTCTTTTTGATTGGCCACAAACCTGCAAAACACAAGGATTCAGCATGTCAACCAAACTTAAGAGAAAAAAAACTAAGGAAAAAAAAAACCACTGAAAAAAAAGAGAAAAAATGTTAAAACTCTTTGTTCTTTCTTGTCATTGATAGGTTTGGGGATCAATTCACTTTGGGTTCAGTCAGCTCAAACTGTCCGTCATGGTTTCAGAGCGAATTCTCATTGATGTGTCAAAGAAACGCACACGAACTCGATGTCATTCACTTCGATTTTAAAAAAAAAATGTAAAGATGATCCACTTCTTGTTGACTGAGGTGAAGTGGAATTGATCCTGACGTCAAATGTCATCACTCTGATCTGATTTGATTGTTTGATTATTGATTGTTTCACTGTGAGCTCTTCGTACAGTGACAATGATCATCAGTCTGTTCGATGTTTCTTTTTCTTTCTTTACATCCTGACTTGTTTTGCAGTTTCTTTGAACTAGAAAAACCTGAGTGGTGCGTTATCATGCTGCTAAATGCCATTGTTGGACTCCAGTAAGAATCTATATATAAAGAAATATACGATAGGTTATTGTGCTCTCTCTCTGTACGTGGGCCCACTGCATACAGCATCTTTAGGCTATAGGAGCGCTGATCCAGGACCAGTCTGCCTCCTGGTTTCTGGTGACGTTTTACACAGAACTGATCCTGATCCTGATCCAGATCTGGGTTGGTCTCACCTCTCCGATGTGCTCCATGAATACAGGCTCAGATTTTAGGACGGCACCATCACGGCCAGTTTGTTACAGCTGCATAGAAGTTTCAGCAGATTTTGGTAGAATATTAAAACCTGTTTGTATGGTCGTCTGTCTCAACACAGATATAATGATGTCTCACCAATTTTAAAAACAAAAATAGCATATTTTATATTTATATTATAATGTGTATGCTTAATAAATAATTATTGTGACATTTATACCTGTTTGTTTGACTTTCATTTGAGTAAATCTGTGGTTCACACTTTGATTTACCGTCTCAAAGACACTCTGAGGTGCTTAATTATGGAAGAATATTGAAAACCAGATATTGATATATAACAATTTTGAGGTCTCCTGCTTTTCACTTTTCTGTCCTGACTGAATTAAAAGCACATATAAATTATCAACAGTACCAGATAACAAATAAAGACCCTAAAGTCAAGCTGCTCTGATTACATGCATTGCAAAACTGAAAATGCATCAGTGACTCATAAGTGAAACACTGTAAAAAAAAGTCATTGTAAATTACTTATGATACATTTCCCCTCACAGCTGCCACAGGGTCAAGGACTTTCTGCCTGGTTAAATCATGCTGTTTTCAAGCTTTAGAAAAGGGCTGCTTTTATTTGTTTTCAAATTGATGTACAATACAACAGTCTGCACCATAGTTCATAAATTTCATTGTGTTACTCACTGAAAATCCTCAAAGGAACATAACAGATTGTGCTCAAATTGTTATTTATTCATTGAAAATGCTTGTATTTGATATTTTTATAGTTTGTTGTTATTGGTTAGCTGTCTGTTTTTTTACGATTACGTGTACTGCAGCTTCTTGGCCAGGTCACCCTTGTGAAAGAGGTCTTCATCTCAATGGGTCTTTTATCTGGTTGGATAAAGGTTAAATAGAAAATAATTGAAATTTTATTTATATCGGTACCAAAAGTTTTCATAGTGATGTGATTGACAGCATGTGAATGTGAAGTCTAGCCTGGCTTTCTCTGCAGTTGTTCAACATTTTTTAAGGAACTGAAAGAGTAAATTTGAGAGACGCGTGTTTGATATTCAATTTGAAAAAGATCGATTCCCAAGATCCCTAACCTAATCTCTTTCATCAATGTGTTATTTTTAACAGCCTGTGTGTTAATTTGTGGTTTAAATCAAGATTAGGCTTTTTGAAGACAATGCCAAAAACTTACCCCACACAATGTAAAATAGTAAAGAAATAGAAACAGGAGTAATAATAGGAACAAAAAATAGAAAGCACTGATCCAATAGTTGTAATGAAAGTGGAGTAAATGGGTAACTGTCTGATGGCGAGATGCTATTGTGTGGCTTGTTTGCTTAAATGTATGTGTAGTGAGAAAAAAATCTACTGATTAACAACTTTTATTATTGTCAACTATATTGTGCTTGTACTTAACATAGGTTGCCTTTTAATTTCTTAGGTTTTTTTTTTTTTCTTATTTAAGTCAAAAACTTATCGTAAATGTCATAAAATGTACTCTTTCTTAATGTCTGTATGCTCTGACAACTTAAAAATTTACATGTTACCTATTTAAAGTCCATGTTTGGTCTGATGAAGGGGACAATTTGTTCTTTACCAGGATGAACCTCCAGGTCCACTTCATCCTGTGTTTCCGTTTTCAGCCGCTAGATGGCAGTAAAGTTTAATACTGAGCATTTTGACTCCTGACCCGGAAAATAAACAAAAACCCTGGATCAGTTCCTGTGTGGGCCCAAAGATGGCAGCTACAGGAGCCGGGTCTCCTGGCCGTCTGGTCCAATATGTGGTTGTGCGCTCGGATCTGATCCATAAACTGTCTTGGCCCCTGGGAGCCGTGATAACTCAGGCCTGTCACGCGGCCACCGCGGCCATTCACCTGCACTACGGAGACCCGGAGACTCAGCGGTACCTGTCCGAGCTGGACCACATGCACAAAGTGGTGTTAGGGGTAAGAGCCACACCACGAACCAAACCTCAGTCAGATAAAGCTCTGTTTACAGATTCACGGGTTTTCAAGATGAGAAACAGGTTTTAGTTTTAATTATTAGTTATCACCATGAATATTGTAGGTTAGTTAATTAATCGGCGGGTTATAAAAAACACTTATTTCATTTTTTGATTGTTTACTCCACTATTTTTCTTTTGCTGTAGTCATCTAAATTAGCTCATCAAACATACGAAAGATGAATCATCCTGCTGTGAAAAAAAGGGATTTAAAAATTCATTGATTTAATCCAAACGAATGAAATTTGATGTGCAAGTTGTACAACGAATTTTATATCAATGTGATTTAATATACAATTTCAAATTATGCTACAGCTGCATTAATTTCATGCTTATGCGTAAATAATGATGTTGGACATTAATACAAATGGGTGTGTTTGCCTTTTACATGTCAAAGTTTCTGTCCGTAGTGTGACTGTAATAATATGTTGTGAATATATCACACTTAAGAGGGGCTTCTATTGATATTTTTAGGACAGTTTGTTTCATATAAAGGATTTATAAAAAAGTATTCCAGATTAGATTATAAAACTCCTTCAAAAACCCACAACTAAATTAACCCACGTGTTGTCCTGGGGTGAATTTGACCCCAAAATCAATCTTGTACTGTGAAAATCAGTTGTTTTTACTTTTTTGTAAACAAGGTCTATCTGCCCACAACTTCTTTTCCTTAAAAAAGGGAAAATGCGTGGTTATAGGTTATAGATTGGATTGAAGTCAGACTGAAGGCGTAAACCAGAAGGGGCCCCAGAGGTCATTTGGCATATATAGCACACAGGAGGACATTTTAACAACATTATGTTACGCAAATAAAACATACACAACGCAGCAGAATTTAATGTCAACTAACTTGGATCAGTTTTTTGGTGTCTGATCCTGATCCTTAAAAAGCCTTTTTTGTTTCCCTCCAGGCTCCAGATGAAGCCGCTCTCTCCAGTCTGTCAGAGAAACTGACAGAGGCCGGTGTGGCCCACAAGCTCTGGATCGAACAACCAGAGAACATCCCCACCTGCTTGGCTCTGAAGCCGTGTCAAAAAGAGACTGTACAGCCACTGCTGCGCAAGTTCAAACTCTTCAAATGAAAGACTATTTCCAAGTTTTAGCTCTGATGCATGACAGAAGTGAGGCTTTTCCGGAGGATGCAATGGGCGCCGGGAAGTTTTGCTCTTCCTTCATGTGTGTCAGAACACTCCAGATGAAAGTTGAAGAAATATGACTTATCGATTAATTTGTTCAGGTGCAGAAAAAGGACAAACATTTGTTTTCGGATTCATTTGTGAGAATTTGACAATTAAAATGTGCTTAACCATATTCAAATTTCAAACTCAGCCACTGAAAGAAATCTGCAGATTTCTCCTCCAATCAATATTGTATTACTCAACTGTTAAAAAAAAAACAAAAAAAAAACAAACTCTCAACTGCTAAATTAAACTGCAAAATCTGTACACAACCCCCTGCACACAGGTTTAGTTTCCAGCACGTCATTTCATGAAACAAAAGGAGAAATTGTAACTTGTATTACCGCTAACATTTTGGTACACTTCTGCTCCTGTAATGCAGTAATCCCTCAGCACAAACTCTCTGCTTGCTCTGCAGAACCGCGGCATAAATCATACAGTGAAAATACTCGACCTGAGCTGTTGGCCTTATAAAAAGCATGTTCATTAATATGCACTCAGTACCTGGTTGGGGCTCTACATGCATGAATTACTGCATTAGATCAGTGCGACACTGCTAGCTCTGGGGTCTGGTGATGTTTGTCTTCTCCTGACAAATTCTCAGTTCGTCCCCTTAGGAGTTCAGATCCAGCAACAAAAAAAGGAAGGAGGTCTTAGTGTGCAGACCAACTAATTTATTCAACCAAAGAAAGGAAAAACACTGAAGTACATAGGAACATGATGTGCAAAATATGAAAATGAACACAGGAGGTGAGAACTACAAAATAAAACAGGAAACACAAGTGAAAACATCACAAGACAAATCACTGAGAATAAGACAAATACATAAACTTTTATATAGACTACTGACAGATGGATAAAATGACCAGTACAAACACAAAGCAAAACACAACATGAGATAAATATCAAGAAGAGACTTAGGATCGCTGACCTTCTTTACATTCATGCAGTTATAGAGAAAAGGTTCAACTTTACACTTTGTTTTGATCTCTGTTTTCAAAAAACTCACCACGTCACAGAGATGATATCTCTGTAGCTTATCTGTGATTAAATGTTACATAAGAGATTGTAAACCTTTCCCATAGTCCCACCACATTAGCTTCAACTGCTAACCTCAACATTTCACCTAATTTCCCCTGAGGCTGACCCACTGAGGGATCACAGATAACGCACCTTTTACCTCAGTGACTCCACATGTTGATACACTGAGAAAATGAAAACCGTGATTCTGTGTGAAATGTTGTGCAAAATTCAGTCTGTGAATAAAAGATTAAAAGAAGTAGACCACCAGTCTGCTGAGACCAGGCAGATAATTGTGCCCATTTTATTCAATCAATCAGGACTGGATCTCTCTGATTTTTCCCAGAACTGCTCGTCTGCCCGCTTCGTATAATCCAGCATTTCGTGGTATTGTTGTGGTCTTCATTTTTCTGTGTACAGGGGTAAAAATATAAAAACAACAACCTTAAAAACTATGTTTGTCTTACAAATCATTGCATAACAGTTCCCTCTGTCACTCACTGAATACCTTATGTGTACTTGTTTATGAACTTTCTAGGAAAA
This sequence comes from Thalassoma bifasciatum, assembly GCA_008086565.1. Lineage (NCBI taxonomy): Eukaryota > Metazoa > Chordata > Actinopteri > Labriformes > Labridae > Thalassoma > Thalassoma bifasciatum. Next base: position 81,577 of record RPOG01000229.1, on the reverse strand, counting down.
GAGATGTCACAGCTCTGTGTTCCTTTAAGTTTTCTCATTTTCAGGTACAGTGAGACGTATTTTTCCTGGTACAACTTTGTGTTTTCACAGGAAATCCTGCAGGTGCTTCAGTTGTAAAAGATTCAAACTGTGTCAGATACAGACACTTACTACTGCTTTTACATCAGCCTGAACCAAACCGCACCAGAGATCATCATTCAAGCAAGAGGATGATGTTATCTCACACTTTTGTGGGGATTAACTTGATTAAAATCAATATTGGGCATGTAAAATACTTTTCAAACTATTCAGTTTGTGTAACGTCAGGAAAAAAGGGTCTAGCTGCAGACCTCTGCTCTCAAGCACCTCGACCTCATCTCATGGATAAAATAAGTCAAAGATGTCTGTTTTACTTTTTGAAAACAAAGATAAATGCATGTTTGCAGAGTATTTGGAAGTGCAAGAGGCTGAAGTTGTGAGCACCATTGTCTCTATGAGAGAGGGTTTCAGGTCTGAATCCAAGCAATGGATGGATGGATAGAGAGATGGAACAATAGATAGACGGATGGATGAAGGAGGATGGATAGCTGGAACAGTAGATACATAAATAGATGATGGTTGGTGTTACAGGCGGAGGTAGCCTGTGACCTCTAGTGCTCCTCATCTCTGAGAACACCTGTCCTCATTGCACCCAGCCTGTGCTCATCAGCCTGGCTGCTCTATAAAAGGAGTTTTTTTTTCCCCCCTCAGTCAGGAGTGTGACACACAGAGAGTCAACACCTTCAGATGGCTGCTCTGTTAGTGGGAAGAGTGTTTTTGAGAGAGTGTGTGCGCATGTGTGTGGAGGGAAAAAGTTGGAAAGAGTGTTTTAAGGTGGTTGATCTCTCGGAAGAGTTTTGCACTTGGTTTCTTTTTTCTGCCAAGTGAATCAGTTTTTATGTTTGAGGCCAATTTATTTCGTTTGTCCACTGTTTTTTGGTTGAATTAGTGGGCGGCTATGGATACTCCACAGACTTCCACTCCACCTTTTAGACCCCAAAGTCCTTATTTTTATTCACTCCATGAGGTGCAAATTAGAGATGGACCAGTATGTTTTTTTTCAGGGCCAATAGCTATACCGATTATTTGTGGCTGTGGCAGTTAAAAACCAATATTTGGATCTGATATTAATAAACAATAGAAGTGAAAATACTTGCATTAAAATTTTGAATAATGTAAACTCTGAAACCAAACTTATATAGCAACGCTGGTAACTGCAGGTCTATCCCTACTGCTTTGATCTTTTCCCTGTCCTTAATCCCTGTTTTTCACATCATCAGACTTGCAGAAATGTAACAGTTTGATTAATGGATAGATGGATGCAATGAAAGATGGATGGATGGAAGTATTGATAGATGTATGAATAAAATTGTAAGTAGATTCAAAGATTGATAAGATGATAAATGAATAGATAGATGAGTGGAACCACATGAAGATGAATGGATGTACATATGAATGGAGTGATCGATACATAGATGAAACAATACATAGATAGATGGATGGATTGATTGTTTGATGTCATGGGTGTGTTTGACTTCAACAGACATCTGCGGCTCCTCATCACCTACAAAAGCAAACCAGCTCATCTGTCGCAGGATTCAATCCCTTCAGACTTCTCCGTTCTGTCCAGATTCCTCCTCACATAAACCCCCCACTGACCATCATTGATTCCTTTTGCAAACACCAACAGAGCAGGTGGAGAGTCAGGCTCTCACCTTTGACTCCGCAAGATGAATTTTCCCAACAGTTCTCCCAGTGAAAAGTTACAGTATATGTTTGGCTGTGGATGTTTCTGCAGCCTCTTCTCTGACTGACAGGTATCTGAGCTGTGACAGGTAATGATGTCTGGGATTTGAGCCAACGGAGCGCATAGCAGCAGCAAATTAAGCGTGGGTTATTTTCATATTTTACATTAACCTGCTGTCTTTCACACACTAACCTACATGTTTTTAAAATAGACTGTGTGACTCATCTCCAACTTCCACCGCCCTTTTCAGGCAGGCACGCTGTAATGAGGTGTTCAACAATTATTACGTCGGAATAGGAAAAGACAGTCATTAATCAGCTCCAGTTTTAGAATTACTGGATCCAAACACTGAATTAAATGAGTCATAGCAACACACTCTGAATACTACAGACTCTAAAAGTGACCAATTAACATATTACACACATGATGATTACCTTAGTTTGTTTACCCCAGATTAACTTCTGCATGCTTTCCTTCATATATGTAATTTCATCACAGTGTGAAATCATGATACACAGGAGAGGATGGGGAGAAGGTTTTTTTCTTTTTCATGTTCAAAACAGTTGCATAATTCTTCATGCGTATGACAGCGTGCATGAAAGGTAAACAGGATGAAACATGCTGTTTACAGTGCCCAAACTTTGACAGAGCAAAGTCTGTGCCAGAACCAAAAATAATGTCACATACAAGATGTAGCATTATAGCTGCACTGTTCAAGACCTGATGTTGACTCGATCCAGTTGTGCTCTAATGTTTAAATTGTGTTTCTGCTCGTATCTTTGATAGTAGTTAGATTTCTCTTCCCTCATTGTTTTCCAGCCAGACAAAATAATTTTGCGGCTCAAAACCTTTACCACCATATAAAGCAATTTGAAATAATTGTGGAGCATGAGTGTTTGATTGTGTGATTGCTTTATCAGGTTGAATACTGACTTTTATCTCAAAAATCTCAACTTTTGATTTGTAATTTTGGCTTTTTCCCTCAATTTTTTTTCCCAAAATTTTGACTTGTATTTCATAAGTTTGGCTTTTTTCCCATTGTTTTGACTTTCATTGAAAACTTTTGACTTTTTGCCTCAAATTTTGCCTTTTTTCTCACAATTTTGACTTTCATAGCAAACTTTCGACTTTTTGTCTCAAATTTTGACTTTTTTCCTCACAATTTTGACTTTTATCTTTAAATTTCGACTTGTTGTCTAAATTTTCATTGATATGGCCTTCATAAAGCCAAGTTTTCCTCTTCATCTTTGTACTGTTGGGAATGGGCTCCATAATAATGCCTTATCACATGCTTGAAAAGAAAAAATATACATTTCTCTTGTGTAAAAATATGAATAATGCCTCAAATTTTGGTTAGAATGCAGTCCAGCGGATATTTTGGATACCAATGAAGAATTTTATCAAACCCGCCCGGACGTAATTTTACCACCTAAAAAGAGGACATGTTCGGGCAAAAGAGAACGTTTGGTCAGCCTAGATTTATGCAAAAACTGTTTATATAAGTATTATTATTGTTATGAGGCGTATATGTTTTTCACGGGTTAATATAACTCATTTTTATGTGGTAAAAGACCGAACTGTGGATAATAAAGTTATTAACTACGTACAGTGGCTCACATACATGTCCTGCGCCTTTATGAATAATGTAGCAGTCAGTGTGCAACACTATGTTCCAGACACTATGGATTCTGCACAGTGCATCTACACGCGCTGCTGCACGAGGCCTGTAGTTTGAAGAGCGCGCGCTCACCGTTTACTCTCTGCACTATCTCTGTGGTGGAGCCGAAAACACACAATTACACTACAACATCGATAACGACGTGTCACTATTACAATGCAATTACCAGGCATGTCTTCTTCTTCTTCCTATCAACACAGCGAAGCGAAGCACCCCCCACCCCCCCAACCCCCACGTGAACGCGCTTGCGAGCTGAGTGCGCACGAGCAGCCCTGTTTGTTTGTGTTGAGAGATTGGAAATGGCGGAGAGCAGAGACCAAAGCGATAACTTGGGTTTGCATTTGCGAGTGCGCCGTCATTGAAACACTGAAACCACCCACAAGTGATTACCGGAGTTACTTGCGTGTTGCAGCAGCCGATGGGATACGAGTCAGACTCAGTGAAGAAGGATTTTCTGAACAAGGTTTGGATCCTCGCGAGCTGGTTAGCGAGCTAAGCTAACCGTGCTAGCTCGAAGTGGTGTGTGTGATTTTAACTACGCAGGCTTGTTTGTCAACATAAGCTGACGTTAAATCCGAGCGAGCCAGCTAGTGTACAACTTTTACCCGCTTCCCAAGCTAACCCACTCGGGTTTACAACATGCTCTCGTTATCTGACTGCAGAATCACCTCCCCTCGGAGTAAGAGTGGATAAAAGTCAAACATCTGAGTAAGTTAAGCTGGTTAGCTGAGTGAGCTAACTGGCTTGTTTCACGCGCTGTCCAAGCTGCTGTTTGCATGGGAATTAATCATCCAGCGTGACATCTCACTGCAAGACAACCGAGGAGGGACCTTAATTTACCACGTAAACGGAGGACAAACACAGGTAAGCGAATGGAAAACACCGCCGCAGAATGCATGACAACATGTCAAACCGTGGTTTAACTGCAGCGGAGCATATGCTCGGGGCCTCCAAACACGCCTGACTCATTGTTGATTTTTCCACATAACGTTGCTACAATTCACCGACACCATCTTCCCCGACTGAATATATAACGTGCAGTGGTGCTCGCTGGGACATTTTGCTCCTTCACCACCTGCAAAGAAAGACACCAGGCTGTTCTTGGCTTCATTAATCCAACTGTGCAGCAACTCGACTGTGTAATACTATGAGTTGTTACTCCCACTACAATATTCTTATGTCCTCTCATTTATTTATTCCAAACTGAGGGTCAGATCCGAAACACTTTTTTCAGATCGCTTCATCAGAGTACGATCTTTTTTATTGTATGCACACATCCGTGCACATTATGTAATTTGTACTCATCGCTATATGTGCTTTTGCATTGACTTCTTTTTTTTTACCACTTTATGATGAGGAGTTGATTTCAGATGTTCTCTTAAGATACGGTCTTATTTTCTCACCTCAGCATAACAAAGTTGGTTTGCTCCAAAAGGAAAAAAAAAAACGTTTTTACCTCGAGGGACTGACATAAATTAGCATATTATTGTCAGAAAATTAGTGTTTAATCTTAAGATTACAAGGAAAATAGCAAAGATGGTGAGAAAATATCAAGAAATGGCCTTTTCTGTTTGGTAAACAAAGTGAATGAAATGCATAGTTGCCTCTTAGTTAAGCTGTCATATTAAAATTTGATGCACTTTATCATACTAGATATGTTTTATCCAAAAACACCTGCAACATTTCAAGAAAAGAAATCCTGATTCTGATTAAATACAATCCAGTGTGGTACTGTGATTTCATTCATTATTTGTCAAACTTTCATTGTGAATCCAAAAACCCCCAAAAGGCACTTTGACCTCTTTTCTAAAAACCCTGTGGTCATTTTAGGATATACCTTACACAGCTTCTTTACCGTGAGAGAAAGATGCAAAATGAGTAGTACAGTAGCTGCAGAGACAGCGTAAGCATCCGATTAGCATTAATGTAATGGAGACTGATTCACCTTAATTGACCCCAGTTTTGGTTGATAGTCATTGTGATCCTCTGTGCTGCTCTGAGGATGTTTCAGCCTTGTCTGCTAAATCTAACACTAGGAGAGACGAGAGAGAATCTCAAAGAGAAGTACTGATTGTTGAGAAGTGAAACAAAGTAAAATAAAGATGAATTTATACAAAGAAGTCTGTTTGAAATTGACAAATGCTAAAAAGAATGAGAAGTTTAGAGTTATAGAGACTTAAACACTACAGATTTAACCATCACTCACCTCTTTGTCTTGCTTATTGCATTAATTTTTTATTGATGTCTTGTTTGTCATATAAAAAAATGGCAACATCTGTTTACTTTCATGTTTACGAAGTAAAACGTAACATTGAAAATATCCTCAGCTGAGTCATGGTTATGTTAGGAATGACATCATGTTCTTTTAATCGCTTCAGAATCTCTTGTTGTTGTTCAGAATGACAGTAGTTAGAATTACACAAATTTACCAGAAGAGTTAAAGCAGTGCCTGTATAAACATAACATATAATTGCTCTTGTTTCTGACATCTTAAAAGTACAATTATAAAGGCAACATGTTTGTGATGCATGTATGTTGTCACCATGTGCACAGAACATCACATGACCATCAGAAATATAAGCTCCAATACTTAACTTTCTAAACTTTCATATGCAAATATAAAGATAATTTTGTGCATCATTGTTTGTGTCATTCACTGTGTGTTATCGTAACATCCCATTCTTTAACTGACTGAAAGGTTATGACCCAGTAAACTTGTTACCAAGAGTAATGTTAACATGGTGGTAGATGGGTCATGAAGGACATTGGAGCTTTGTTTTATTTGTCCTTTGTGGACTCAAATAGCTGTAATTGTTTGGGTGAACAGTTGTCCTGTTTGAGAAGAGTTTTGTCTATAAAGTGTTAAAAAATGCTGATAATGAGGTTGAAATGTACATTTCCTTCTTAAAACACAAGTCTAGATATGGGGTTTAGAGAACCTTTATCCATAAGTCCAAAAAACAAGTAAAACATTTGTTTGACTTCGTCCTTTAAACAAGTTGTTTAAGTGTGAATATTACCCCATAAGTACCACTATTAAATGTGATCTCATTGCCATTCATCTCTTATCCTCATGTTGCCACTTATAACTAACAGAATCCTTGTCATCACAATAAAATCTTGATTTCCTAAAATAATTTGTTTAGCCCGTTAATTCAGTTCTCTAAATTAAATTGACTGTTTTGTTTGAGCTTGCTGATAGCAGCCTGGTTTTCTGTTTGTGTGGTATTGGAGCGCTTGCAGACTTTGCCATGCTCTAAGTAAAAACATTGTTGCTGGGCCTCTCTGGGGTAAGATGTGGCCCAGATAAGACTCAGGATATAGAGTTCACTGTAGGCCTCTATTATTCAGTTCAAAGTTTGCCACTCTGCTGCCACAGTGACTGCCTGAGGACACGCTAACTGTAAACAACACAAGGGAAACACAGGAGTAAGCGAGAAAGGAGGCCTCTTACCTCTCTATAGTTTGACAAAATGAGTCAGGATTATCACAAGTTTTTCTATAGATTTAAGATGGAAAGACATACACAATTTGATATCCTTTCAATGGAGCGTGTCCTCTTTCTTCCTCTTAAATTCAGCTGTATTGTGCAGCAGAAATGAAGCCCATTAACCTGATCTTATCACAGCATAGTGACACACTAACACACTGCAGTTTTACCCCTCGTCTTAAAGCAGAGTTTGTGCAAACTGATGTGGAGGAAGATAAAGCAGGAAACTGTAGAATCATCACAACCATGGTATTACAATCTTGTGCATTTCAGTTTTTTTTTCTTCTGAAAGCAAAGGAAAGGCATTTCCTCATCCAACTCTGCACACGAGCTGTGAAGCCCACCTAAAGATGAGCCACATTCGAGGCAAATTGTTGGGAGTGGGAGCCCTCCTCCTCCCAGCTAAGCTCTGTGTCTGTATGGAGAACGAGCAGCCATTTTAGCACTCAGCAGTGCTGCTGCAGCCTGCCTGACACTGTCACAGCATTCTTCTGCTGGAGCTGGAGTGTGTTAGCATGCTGGTTGGTTTTTCAACCCTGTGAGGACACCTGCAAGCAACCTGTTCAAGTGTCACTGTGCTGCTTTTGTTTGTGCTCTGGAAGAATAGATGACTGTTGTATGCGTTGGTGGATGAATCTGTGAAGCTCACCTGCAACCTTTTTAAATATATAAATAAATGAAAGCTCATTATGTTGCCTTGTTTTTAGTTTGTGGTAGCTGCACATAGTTTAATATTAATCTATATATAAATATTATATATAGATATACTGTACCACCACTTAGGTACTTATTAAGCTTGGCATGACCTGAATCAATAACTCTAAATCAGCATCTTGTGATTTGGTTTCTCTTAATGTTTTAACATTTTGATAGTTTTTACTTCAATTCCTTGATTTAATTGTGTTACATCTTTCTCAATTATTGATCAATGTCATACTTTTAAGAGGGAAGATTTACGCAAATCTGCAATGCAAGTTTGTACATTGCCTTGTCTTTACTTGGTTCCTTCATGAACTTTTCATAAACTTTCTCCACCTGCTTTAAATCAATAACTCCACCTTTACCTTCATGCTTCTCTTTTGGAGGTTAACATCATCGACATATACAGATATCCATCCCTAATTCAGACCTCATTTGGTCTTTTCAAAGATCAGGAATGTCTCAACAACCATTTGAGAGATTGTCATGAAATTTGATGCAGTCACTCATGGTCCCAAGAGGATGATACTGAATGACTTGTGTGATCCCCTGGCTTCTACCTGAGCGCCACCTATTGGTCAAAGTTTTCCCTCACCATGTGAAATCCCTGAGCTCCGGCTTGAGAGTTTTGCACCATATTTTGAACATGGATTCTTTTGACTTTGTTTAAGTTGTGAGTTTTCCACCACAGGGGTTTTTCAACTACAGGAACTTCCCCTGGAACTATGTGCAACTAAGTTTATTTCTGGGGTAGAACTTGTTTTGTATTTACTTTTCTGTTTTTGCCCAAACATCACGTGCCTTGTAATCTACCCACGTCATTGGCCCTTGTTGCAAACAATAGGCCACAAAAAATTGTGGTTTTTGGGAATGTTCAACCTGAAACTAAAAGTTCCCAAACCCTTGAGTTGACCATTTTGTTGCAAAGTGTTAAAAACTGGATGTGACCAAGAGAAGAGCCCGATCAAACGATCCATTGCCATCGATGTACGATCTAGCATTATGAATCTGTACGCGGCTAAGGGGCCAATTTACATGACATTTTTGGGATTGAAATGCCAAGGTATTGTTGCATTTTGGACTCTTGTTGACATGGAAACAGTGTTTTAGCTTACCTAAAACAGAAACTTTCGAAATCCAGCCTCCAGTGTGAATTTTTTCTGAAACACTGTTTCACTGTTGCCATGTAAACGGCAAGCAGGGGTTTAGATGGAAACACTGACATCATGCTCCACTTTGTGCGTGTGCATTACATTTTTATTGTGGCATGGCCATGGGCGAACCTGGACAACAACAACAGTAACAATAGATTAGGTTGTCATGCTTGCACTGCTGAATCTACTGACTTCCTTTCAAAAAAATGTGCATCTATTGCATCTATTCTATCTCTGCAATCAGTGAAGAAGTTTTTGATATAGACACCAGATTATCAGCCCACCTCTACTCTGGCTTATATACCATAGTCATCTAAATGGCTCCTGAAGTTGTATCGCCAACTACAGGCCTGGAGTGCAAATTACAGGATTTTTAGTCCCTCAGTATTTCCATTATTATTTTTTTTTTAATGTTTTTGTTGTTTTCTGGTGAAACATTGTCATGTAAACTGGGCTTGATACTTCGATTGTCACCTTTCTGTCAACTCAGTAATGCCTTTAATTATTTAAATTTGCATTGAAGTTTCAGCAGTGCCATACGGTATACTGGTGTCCACAGTATTCTGTTGGCCCACTTTGTGACGGTTTAGATTTTCAGAACACCGGTATTCATTCGTATTATTCCCCTATCACGTGCTTTTATGCAGACTATTCAGCTCCTGCTGGTCTCAGCGCACTCTGGTCGCTGTTACACAGTTATGTGGCGGGTTCTACGATACACACTTATGCTGCCACAATCTTAGAAATACAGTGATACAATTTTTTGCCATAACAGTCCAGAAGTAGGCTTTACCTATTACATCATCAAAACAGATGTCTTCATTTAGCCATAGAAATGAGCGTTTTGTACCAGACCTCATGGGAATTCCTCTGTTTTTGCAGCCAGCCTCAAGTGGACACTCAAAGAACTGCAGTTTTGTGCACATCTGCATTAGATTAATTGCAGTGTTTGTTACCTTTGGTCAGTACCAATACATTTAAATTTGTATGTATTGCCTCAAAACAAACCCGTTAAGGTAGAAATAAAAGAAAATAAAGTTAATTTCATTGTTGAGGGAAGAAGCTTGTTTGTGTATGTAATAGAGAAACTGTTGCCTCAACTATACTGTGAACTAGATTCCTATCAGTAATGTCACTGCTTGTTATTTAATCCCCAACAAAGCAAAGATAAATCTGTGTCAGGCTGATATTGGCTGACATATTACCCCATCCTTACCAAACAGTATAGAAGTTTACTCAATCTGATGTAATTGCCTGGCCTTAAACTTTGCTCACACTGGCCTCTGTACACTCTTTCCATGTGTTTACCAAAGAAACAGAAAACACAGATTCTCCACCGCTGCTTGGTTTCATATCTGTATGCTTTTGGAATATATATATTTATATTTTTCTGGGTTACAGAGTAGTAGTGGGTTGTCTTGGCAGGTGAAGCAGAAAGTAATCCTCACAAAGCTTAAATTTCATCAACCCACAGCTTGTGGTTTCTTGTTTGTTTACTGAAGGGATTTGAAGGAATGGTTTCTTTTTTGATGCAGTTTGTCTCTATCCAGGTGTGAAGTCTTCAGATTTTGTTATTTTAAACATCCAGTGAAGGTTTGTTTACATAGTCCTGGCAAATTACTGTTATCACAATCAGATGGAGTAAACTCTTGTTTCCAGATTCTGTGTTTCAGATCTTCTTTGATAGTATGCAGCGAGATGTGGAGAAGCAGAAACGGATCAGCTCCAGGTGTAGCCTGTATTCTGTTGTTTGTCCCTCGATTCCAGCCCTCTGAGGCGCACACACATTCACACATGTATACACGCTGTACTGTATTCAGCTGCTGTGAGCGAGCAGAATGCAGGGGAAGAAGAGAAAAGCGTTGCTGCTTTCGACTCCTCGCTGCCTTCCTGCTGTCAGAGCGCTGGCCTACATTCTCGCCTGTAAAGGAAAAAAAATGCCTGTGCAGCAGACTGTGAGAATTTGTGAGGGTTGGGAGGAAATGGAGGAAAGGAGAACAGGTAAGGGCGAAGAATGAGAGAAACAGAAAGACCTCATACAGGATGAAATTGATAGGGCAAGCGAGAAAACAGAGCAAGGAGAATGCGGTTTGTTTTGAGTGAGTCAAGCCCCAGTGGCCCAGTTTTCACGAACAAGGTCAGGCCACAATGAGAAGAGTCGCACAACAGTTCTTACCTCCCTGTGTGGATGTTGTAGGTGTTTCTGATGAAGAGCGTGCGCCCAGATAACATTACTAGAAATGAAGTCACAGAATAGAGGGAACTTTTCACCGCAGGTACTTAATCCTCTTTGAACGTGTTCTGATTCTGTGAAGTGAAGAAACTGTGGCGTGAACTACAGGAAGTGAAGCAGTTGTCATCGTCTCGCTAAAGACCTGGAATCAACAGTGTGCGGTAAACATCCGGTGGTGTAAACATCTTTTGTGGAGTGAGCATTCAGGTCTGGTAGGCTTTGGCAGGGTCGGCAGTGACAAAGTTCCTCTGAGATCTTCTGTTGTCAGTTTTTCTCAGCCCCAGATTCACTTTTTTCTGACCCTGAAATAAATTAAAGCCTGAAATAAAATCGGCTTGTGAGTGCATCATTGTGCTATATTTTAAGAAATTCTTCATTTTCAATTTTTTTTTTATCCCTGCCTCTGCTCCTTGTTTTAGCCCCTTTCACCTGATGAGAGTGGATGATGCAGTCAGTAGTGAGGGGGAGAGGAGTCAAAGCAACAGGTGTCAAACAGTATAGACAGTACAAACTGACAAATATTTCTGCTTTTGAGACAAGATTTTTAAGCAATTTCGTGCATCTTCTGTCCAGTTCTTTAAGCCGACTGATGTCTTTTTTTTAATGTTAAATGAGTTTAAGAGCTTTTGTGATATTTATTTTCAAACAATGTGGCAAATTGTGTCCACCTGTTTTTTTTTTACAATAATATGAATACATGATCTGAAAAAATGAAACAAAGAAGCAAAATAAAACAGAAATGATGCAGTTTAAGACGCTTATCATTTTCTTTCACATTGATGATATCTGTGCGGGTTGCTCCAGCATATTTCAGATGCTCAAGTCTTATGCAGCCCATTTTTACATTTTTCTTCCTATATTAGTGGAAAAAACACCATAACTGATCCATAATTGTATTCACTCTCTTCTCAGGGTTCCTGATATTTTTCAGCACCTCAAACATGCTCAACTGTCGAGAATCAGACAGACACGAGTCCTTCAGTAGATCCCTCCTGCAGTTGCATCAATCAAAGTGCATATCCTCATTATGAACATTATTGGAAAAAAAAGAAATAGAAAGAATTGCATGAACACTGCTGTTTGCATAAAGAGAGAAAAGCTCAATCCGACCGAAAATGGACTGAGCATTTCTCCATCCATTGAGTTCAGACTGGAGTTGGAGCCAGCAGGATTTGGCAGGTCTTGCTTATCAAAAAGGACACATCACTGCCTATCAAAGCGGAATGAGACGATCTCAGCCAGAGGTTCGATCCTGTTTTCTTATATGCAGACAAGACAAGATGCACTGCTGTGACTTTACAATTGAGCTATAACCATAGCCGGACTGTTACGTGCATGTGAACGTACTTACTGTCAGACCTAATGGCTGAATTAATTGATGGATGACATCCAGATATAACAAAAGGTAAGGTATAGGGATGCACAATATTGGATTTTTACCGATATGTTGATATTTTACAAGTCATTTAGCTGATCACTCATACCGATGGTTTTTTCCACACATCTAATAACAGAGATCATCAACTCTCTTATGTATTGGATTGAGCGTACAGTCATATGTTGCATACTCTTATCATATTTTATATATATGTATATTTTTCAATTTCTGTGCAAAATACGAAAAATAAGTATTTACTAATGCAACCTTTTAGTCAATCAAGCAAGCGGCAGCCCATTTTTTTAGATCAACAGATATCAGCATGTTACTGGCCAATAACCTGTAGTTCGTTTTATAATACATTTCATTGCCGTGGTGAAAAATTTGTCATGAATTGGGCTGCAGCTCACAGCGTCTGCCACAGTAATTTAGTGAAAAGAAAGTGGTAACAGAAACCGACCTGAATCTGTGTCTGTATCCTACTCCATACATCACAGGTGCTGAGGTATCAGTGAAGGATACACCTGTGTATCTTCAATCATTATTCCTGCAGTGAGCTCCCGCTCTACTTGAGATGCGTTCGAGGATTTGAGGCACCCTTCAAGATGACTGATTGATTTTGGGGTCACAGGCAGGAGATGGAGGCAGGGAAGAGATGAGGTGGTATGGAATAGTGAATGAGAGTTGAGTAATATGTTTGGTGTGACTGGTGGGCTGTATTCTTCATGTCAGAGAACGCAGTGTGTGATTTGGGCGAGGGAGCAGAACCAAGAAAATACATTTTAGGGAAAACAGACAGCATATTCCTAGTAATGTTACATGTTGAGTCTGTCAGGTAGAGTGTAGTGTGATTAAAAGTCTTCATATTAATGACTCTGCAGTGATTTTTTTACTCTTAAATCAAGGAACTATTGTGTCCGCGCCCACATGAACACTTGTATGTGGAAATGATTAATGTTAGGTGACTGAGAAAAGTTGTGTAGGGAGCCATGACAGCATTTTCTTCACTTCTAACCGCATTGTCATTGAGAGCGTTCCAGTTTCACTTTCATTTCATGATGAACTGCCGACTTTAGGCCTCTGACTCAGGCCTGAGGGATTTATTATGCAAGGTGAACATGTGGAGAAGAGCTGGGGAGGAGTGGAAGCTAGTTATGTCAAGTAAATTTATGTTTATGGGATAAAATCCCAAACCGCACATTTGCCTAAAGGGGGGCGTCTATGAAGCATGCAGCTCTTTCCTCTCCACCTTTATACTGTCTGTGGAGATTTAAAGAAGTACACCTTTAAGACAGTTGGAGTTAGAGAAACCGCTTGATTGGAAAGACCAAAACTCCCCTCTGTGAGAAACTTTAGCACACATGAACGTCTGTAACAGCTTTGCCTTTCTCAGGAGTCAGGGGGGAAATCAGTTTGATTTATTGCACAGCAGAGAGGCTGCAGAGCAGTGCACCTTCTGCATCTGTGATGTCTAGACTGCTGCCATTGACTGAAGGGACCAGGGGACCAGGAGGAAGGGAGGTGTGAAGCCAGGAACAATGCAGCACCAACGTTTACCGTTTGTGATCCAGATCTTTAGATGAGAGCTTCGGGCCTGTGATCAGTTAACGTGCTGCAGTTGTGTTCAGGGCTGAACCATTCGCAAAAATAATCTCATGGTGATTATTTTCCCTATATTGCAATTGTGATTTATGGTATGATTATTATGAGGTTCTTCATCTTATGTGCTGTTGATATCAGTTGCTTGACGAATGGTATTTTTTTATTATTCTCCCTTTGAATAAGAAAAACATACATGGGGGAGATATATAGGACTTTTCTAAGTACATGAATGAAACATCCGCAAAAGAAGCTCTGCTTGCATGTACAGGTATTTCTCCAAAAATTAGAATGTCATGAAAATGTTAAATATTTTTGGTTGCTCATTTCAGAAAGTGAAACCCACATTTTATATAGACTTATTAAATAAACAAAGTGAATCATTTCAAGCCTTTATTTCTTGAAATGTTGAAGCTAATGTCTTGCAGATAATGAAAACCCAGAAATCAGTGTCTGTGAAAATTGAATTATTACAAAAGCTTAATAAAAAGGGATATAGTAAACAGAAATTTCAGACATCTGAAAAGTTGTGCTAGTTTTTGACCATTTCCTTTTTTTTTTTGCCAATTTTTGCCCCCTTTTTCACTCATTTTTGCTGCTTTTTAACCAAATTTGCCACCCTGAACACATTTTCATTGCTACTCTCTCCATTTCTGCCAATTATCACCATTTAAATTGTTGCTCTTGCAAAGGTAGTTTTCAACAATTTTGCTTTCTCTTTGGCCAAGTTGAATAATACTGGTTCAGAGTATAAAACGTCTACTGCAAATTTATTATAATGTATCTGACACATTTGAGGTTGAAGAAATGTTGCACTGTCTGAGATTAGAATATTGCAGCAGGCTGTGTTGTGATTTGATCTAATGTGCAATTAATTACTCAGCCCTCGTTGTGTCACACCTGTATCTTGTTTTAGACATCTCCTCATAGAGATACATGATCATGAAATACCAGTTTATGTACTTACTCAGAACTTCTCAACAAGAGAAAAACTTCTGCTCATTTTCTCATGTCTTCAGAGATTATGCCCTGTGTTGCACAGCTGTTTAAATCAGGGCATTGTTTGTGACATTTCATTGTTGGCTGTAATTATGCAATGCATTTACTTTACGTCACATGGTAATCTTAAGTATATTACAGGTCATTAAAGGCCCCATTGTAAAGTCTTTGTTTGTAATTGCACTGCATGCATAACAAGCTAAAGCTGCTACCTCTCAGGTATTCACAATGTCAGAAATATCCATCGAGCTCCTCCTTCTCTTTCTCTTTGTCTCGCTCTCTTTAAATAAAGGTCAAAAAGGTGTGTTTGTTTTTTTAACAGCTAAATATATCTAAAGGGACAAACGGGTTTAGTGAGGTGACTGGTGATCACTGCAGAGAGAAGCATCAAGGAAATCATGTCGCAAACAAACTGTGAAAAATAAAATGACAGTGTGAAATCAGGTTAAAGGAAGCTGCTGCTGTCAAACCTCAGTTAACCTAAAACTAGAAGGTTATTTCCCCAAATCAGAGTTTTGACCCGGAGTTGTCGAATATTCTGCTTTTTTTAATGTAACTTAATACTGACATTTCAAGACAGTAGTTTTAGTTTGTCCAACCCTGATTTAGAATAAAATACATGACAAAAAGACCAAGTTGTCTTATAGAGGGTTTATATCTTGGTTGTATTACAAACTGCAATGTTACAGTAAAAAATTAAAGAGAGAAAATTAAGAGAGAAATTCAGTTAACTGGTGATAGTTTCTGCAACCGAGGTCTGGTGTGAATACCTCCTGCGATGCCTACTACTCACACTCCTTGTTTTGTGCTTTTAATATTTTGAAGCACTGCACCCTCGTTGAGCACAGTAAGAAAACTTCAAACTGATGTTAAAACCTTCAGTTGGTATTGACATGAGCATGATTTTGTTTTTAGGGAAGACTCAGTGTGTTTGTGAATGTTTGTGCATGTGTGTGTGTGAGCGTTGTCTGTTTTGAAAAATGTTTGCTGAATAACCAATGTCAAGTGCCAGGTTATACAAAGAAAACCCAGGAAGCAAATAAATGTTTCCAGATAAGGCGGGGTGCATTGAATGTGTTATGAAAAACACACCACCATCATTTCAGGGCTCATAGAACTGTAATTATTGACCCACTCATTTGTAATTAGCCGTCCTTGTGAGCCCTGGTGTGATTGATTGTTGTCATGCCGGCTAAATTGTGTAAGCGCTTCAGGGTGCTGGGTGAGGACAAACCTATGATTTGCAGCCAGTTCCCAGGTAAGAGAACTGTTGTTTGAGATTACTGGAACTTTCTGGATTGGCACCTGTCATATAAGTTCTTGAAAATTATCTAACAAAGTACATTTTCATTGTAGTTTAGTAACATGTCCATTAAAACAGTCAGTTTTGACAGAATAATGTGATTGGACAAGGTAGGGTAAGGCATTATGGAGGTAGAGCATACAGCCAACGCTGCCTGAAGGGAGTTCCAGCCTGAACAAGCCTCCTATTCTGGCTTTAGCTTCTGCTTCCTCTCTTATATATTACCTCAATGGCGTCTCTTAACTGTCTGTGCTTCTTTTGTCAAACCCTTCCTTCCTACAAATGGTAGAGTAAGGGGAGGTAGAGCATACAGCTTAACCTGGTTCAGGTGAGCTCTAACCCAGATAAATATCTTGCCTTGATTCTGCCTTCCCTGCTTTTTTCCTAAAATCTTTCAACACACTCTTTAATCTGTTTTCTCCTTTGTTGTCACTCTTCCCTGTTAAGAGTGGGTGAGGTAGAGCATGCAGCCAAACTAGACACTCAAAAAAGCCTCTCACTTTGGCTTCAGCTCCCTTTTTTCCTTTTCTCACATGTTTCTACAGACACTCTCTCTGTACTGTCTTCCTTAGTTCCTGCAAATGGCAGGAAAGAGGAAGGTAGAGCATTCAGCTCAATAAGGCAAAGGTGAATGCTAACCCAGTCAACTTTCTTGCCATGAGTCTGCCATGCCCGCCTTTTTTCAAACACCTCTACATATTCTTTTCCCTATTTTCTCTTCTCTCTGATTATAACGGTGAAGTAGAGGGAGGTAGAGCATACAGCTCGACCTGAAAGAGGGGAACCTGGCCCAGTGAACTTTCTTGCCCTGACTCTGCCTTCCCTGCACCTTTGTCTCTCATCTCTCTTAACAAACTTTTGTTTTTCTCTCTTTTCTGTGTCATTCCTGATTCCAGTTGAGGATTAAGGGGAGGTAGAGCAGACAGCCAGATCTTGTGCAGAGCCTTGTCCTGTCAACTTTCCTGCCCTGACTCTGCCTTCCCTACCCTTTGCCCCATCATCACACAAGATAATCTTTTCTGTATTTTTTCCTTTTTCCACATTTTTCTGAAGAGGTAGAGCATACAACTAGACCCCATCCTTCCCTGCCTTCTTTAAAACTTGTTTCGGGGGGCTTATCATTTCATCTCACCATATATGTTTTTGTGTGGTTATAAAAAGAGGTTAGAGATAGCTTGGAGGGACGGGGTTGGTGATAAAGGATGCTGCAGTCAACAGTTAAGTCTTCCTGAGGTGTTGTGTGGGTAAATGAAGGCCAGTGGAGGAAGGGTCCTGTGTGATAACCCTGGTGATACATTGGCCCTGGCTGCCCATCTATCCCCATCTGTCTTCATGTCTGGGGTTGGGTGACATTAGGAGCCATGTGGTATGTGAGTTATCAGTAGAGAATACTGGGATGTGAGCATGATTGACTTCTTTATTGTAGGCAGTATTTTTTATGCATTTTCAAATTGTTTTATTGATGAAAATGAAAGTAAAAAGTCAGTTATTGGGTGGCTGAATTCTTGTGTGATGAAAATACTTTCTTCCTTATTATTCCAGGTTCAATGAAGCTGTAAATCAGCTATCATCTCATGAACAATCTGAGTGTATTAAGGCTGTGATTGTTGGCAATGGTTCAGTGTTGCATAATAAGGTGTGAGACCAGAACTCATGACTGTATTGTGAGTGCTGTAACATGTGATGTTCACACCAATTCAATGCATGAAGTGCGACTGGATTACATTTAAAATAAAATCTGGACATGGGCTTTTTTCTTGACAGCCTTGGTCCAGCTGATAACACGTGCTTGTATTAGCTAGCAGACCTCTTCACATCTGGGCTATTCGTCATATAGTCCTTGTACGTATTTACAATCACTGATAGATGAGGCCTGAAGACCATCATGCTGTTCCAAAATAAGCCAACGCTGTTGACGGTTGAAGTTGAAGGACGGATGAAGCTTCCTCTGAAGCTTGAAGACTTTGTGGAATGCAGCATTATCGTCTTCTGATAGAGCTGCATATTTTTACATCAACAAAGGAAATGGTCTGTCTTTTATATCAGTGCATTAAGGAGGCAGAATCTCAAATTATTGAAAACTACCTTTGCAAGAGTAACTATCTAAGTGTTGAAAAAGTCTGCAAAAACGGCAAGAAGTAGCAATAAAAGAAATTTAGGGTAGTCAAAAGCAGCAAAAATGGGTAAAAAGGGGCTAAATACTGAGAAAACTTGGAAAATGGTCAAAACTTATCTAGAGCCTGGCCTATCTGTTTGAAGTATCCCTTCTTTAGTGATCTTGTGTTGTCTAATTCTCTACGACACAAAATTATTGGTTTTCATTATCTGAAAGCCGTAATCATCAACATTTCAAGAAATAAAGGCTTTAAATAATTCACTCCCTATATTATGAGTCGGTAATGTTAGGATTTCACTTTCTATAATGAATGTCCCAAAACGTACGATTTTTTCATGATATTCTAAATTTGGAGATCTATCTGTATATGCAAAATGTCTTTTTTGTATTATTTATTTCACAGAAATCCTACTTTTTCCCTTCATGTATCTGTTCTTCTTCTTCAAAAAAAGAATAATAATAAAAATTAAAATTAAAGCCGCAAGCGGCGATACACGGGCCCTCGCTCATGTGCGGTTCTCCGAGCATACGCTCGGAGAACCGCACAAGAGCGACTCCCCGCTCCTCGCCGCTTGCGGCTTTAATTTTAAAAAGTGTCGACCTGTGTGCATGTCTGAACATGCTGCAATCGTTCTCAGTCAGCCACATTGGAGTGAGGGCTGTTCTTTGCTGTTTCTTTGGCTGTACTTTTAACTACATTTACTTCTGTGTCGAATTTAAACATTTCATTGCTTTTATAGTGAAGATTTTTGTGGCTGTGGAATGACCTTGATCTATGTGAAATAAAGAAAAATGGCTCCTTAAAGGTTGCAGACCCCTGCTCATGTGTTTCAGGGTTCAGCTGAAATAGAATAATGACAACATGCAGAGAGCTGCATGGCCACAGCACATTCCTCTGTCTGCTCTCATGTTTCTTCAAGAAGCCTCCCTATGCACTGAAAATAGGTCACACAGCAAAAAATGGTCATTTGGCTCCATCTGGTGGCCAAACTCACACAGACTACCCAAAGATTCAGTTGGGCCACTAGATGGAGCTAAATGACCATATTTGTTGGAGCAAAATGATCATTTTCACAGGTTGCAGAGTTTGATTGGCCTGAAAATTGGAAAAAGAAATGATTAAAAATCCATTAGACAAAGAGTTTAATCCTCTCAGTATGAGGGTGTGTCCAGGGATGGATTTTGACAGTTTGAATGAAATCTGAAGAAGATTAGGCTAAAAATCAGGGGCTTATCAGGAGTCTTGTTCATGAAGTCACTTCAGACTTTGACACTAAACTTGAGATTCATCATTCAAAATAGGAACTTGACCTTATATATGCTGCTTGTTGAAGATGTGTTTGATGTTTCTGTGCAATCGTTTAAAAAAAAAGATCAAAGGGGGAGGAGCTATGGGTCACAGCATAAACACTTGATTTCCTGTTGCCAATAGGGGGCGCCTTACTTTGCGTGAATAAAAGCCATATGGCTGCGCTCAGGCTGGGACAGTGAACATGTGTGAGAGGTTTGGTCAGGATCTGACTTTGTACGAGAAGGTTATTAAGGTTTTTGTGGTTCTGAAAAATGGTCAACTTTTGGCGCCCCTAGTGGCCACGCCCATCAATATTATAACAATTCTTTAATAACTTTTGATCATCAGTGGGTCTAGTATTCACCTGTCCAATTTGGAGATAATCAGAAAAAAACTGTAGGACAAGTTCGAAAAAGTTCGCACCGTGCTAGCGCAAAAATTCTAACTTTGACATAAAATTTCGGAACTTTAAATTATTGTTTTGCCTTAACATTTGACATTTTTATGAAGGTCTTGGAGTGATAAACGTGCCCAAAAAATTTCATACAAATCGGAGAATGTAAATTTTTCTTTTTTTTTGGCGCCCTCTGGTGGCCACGCCACTGCAGATTATAACAATCTTTTAATAACTTTTAATCGTCACTGTGTGTAGTATACACATGAGAAATTTGAAGCTGATCCAACAAAAACCCTAGGACAAGTTCGTTCAAATACGTACCCTAAAAATCGTCAAATTCCGACTTTTGGGACAAATTTCCGAACTTGCTGTGCAAAATTCAGAGTTTGCCCAAGAGAATTTTTTGAAGGTCGATGCATGATTGAGGTAGCCAAAAAATTTCAGACTTGTAAGTCAAAGTAGGCGGCGGGGCTACCGTTTTAAGCTAATGCTAAATGCTAGCAAGATTGTAGCATTTTTTGAGTGGCAAAATAATAAATTTTTCGCAGTGGTCAGGGGGGGTAGGACATAGTGTGGCGCTCTTTTTTTCAAGGGAAAGGGGCGAAAATTGGGGTTAAAGCGGCGGAAAAAATGTATAATCCTTAAGGTTCCAAGAGGGCCTTCGCCCGCCTGCGGTCGCTCGGGCCCTAAATATCATCCCCTCAATATAGCAACTGATATCAACAACGCTTAAGAAGGAGAACCTAAAAATAACGGCACATTAAATCACTATCGCAATATGGGAAAAAATAATCACAATCTGATCATTTTTGCAAATCATTCAGCCCTACTCATAAGTACCTTGTTGTTTTGCAGGTGAGTTAAAAATTGTTCACCTGTGATCATCTCAAGTTCTGAAGTTTAAATCAAAATACAACGTACAACAACCTTGAAACAGAAAATGATAATATGCAAGTGCTTAAGCTCTCTTCCTATCGCTATTTTACAAACCAGTTAAGACAAAGTATTCAAATGCCTGTTAGAAATTTAATTCTTAATATTAAAGTAGCTGAAGGAGTGTCAGCAAGTTTTAGTATGAATACTCATGATTCTTGCTGTTTTAATTAATGTGGTGTGAGAAAGTTGGCCTTGCTTTTCATGAGCACTCCTCCACATCTGGACTGAAATTTTGGCCCATCATTGTTATCTGGGGTTTGAGAAAGGATGGTCAGCTGGTAAAACCCCTCATCTAATCAAATTACAGCATTGCATGTCATGATTACCACAAAGCCTGAGTGAGTACACTTCTTGAATTACAGTCCCATTTGCTGTTTAAAGGTTAAAGAGGAACCTTAACGAAAAGACCATGAAGAGGTTGTGTTATATAAATCTAATCTGATGTTTAATCTGGTACCAAACTACACATTCTTCATTGTTTTGTTTTTGAGGTAAAAGAGCCTTTGTTCTGGTCACTCATCTCCTTGGCATAAAGCGTAAAATGGGCTTGTAAAATATGGATGTGATGTAATAAATTCTGAAATATATCCGATACTTTTGGTGGTCCTGAGACATGATGGCACTTTGTATGTGAAAGTCACCTCTCTCATCTCTCTCAGCTGCACTTTCCCCAGACAGAGAGGCCGATCTGCAGTTGAAATGGTCAAGCAGAGGAGAGGTGTGTTCAGGCCTGGAGTCATTAAGAGACCCAGATCCAGGTCATCATTCACAACAGTACAAAAATTAGGACAAGGAACTGTGTATCACACATAGGGTTGAAAATTTCAGGGATTTTAAGAGGTGGAAACTTTCCATGGAAACAAAGAGGAATTAACAGGAATTTATGTCAACTGCATTTACCTGCTGATAAACGTGTAATTGTTAAAAATGTTGTTTTGTTAAAGGCAGACTAGCATACAAACATGCCCAACGCAATATTTTTAAATGCCTGCTAGAATGCATCAAAATTTCTGTTGATAAGAAAAAAAAAGAAAATGTCTTAGAAAAGTTCATTTACATTAATAGCAACCAACCCCTGAAAGTTTCCAACATTCCCAAGCTAAAATTTCCATGGACATTTTCAGAAAACTTTCCTGAAATTCACCAGAAACTTTCCACTCCTTTGTAACAGTAATGACAACGATTGTTTCGTCAGCTACAAGTTCCCCAGTTTCCCAAGTCAAAGTTTGATTTAACAGTTTAGGAAACTCAGCTAACCACAGAGTGCAGAGTCAGCCAAAGTGTTTTTGACTCTTCAGAAGGTCTGATAGAGTTTCTGACTCCCATCAACACAGGCCAAGTCACAAGTGGTTGTTGTTATGGGAAAAAAACATTGAACTTTATTAAACTTTTCTTCGTTTGAACTTAACCTTCAGTTATTTACCTGGCTGGAGACAGTCTCTTCTCGCCAAAGAGTTTAAACCAGATGGAAACAACAAGTCCTGCAAGCTCTTTTTATAAGTCTGCTACCAGAAACATTCAGGAGGCATGGAAAGTTTACTGCGAAGGTTGCAAAGATGTTTCTTCAGCCTCAGATGCTTCTGTTCATCCTGTTGCTCATTTGAGTTTGTACCAGAGTTAGTATAAAATCCAGCTCAGGGTGATAGTTCTTGAACTTGAGGAGGGAATTTACAAGAAGGCTGAGAGGAAATTTTCAGGAGTTTGATGCATGTGCAAACGCAACTACGACTGACTAGCTTAACACTTTTTTTTCTTTTCTTTACAAAGACATTACATTTCCTCCATACAGAGAAAGTTCTTTGCTTCTTAATTTAAATTGGTTTGTGGTCTTATCGTTAAGAAGTGATTAATATTAGTCGTGTTAACTGATGTAAATCAAACACCACTGCGCCCGGCTGCTGTCTCTTAGCTGCAGGAGTCTAACAGGCTTCCCAGTAGCTTGTGATGAATTAAGTGGTTTCTTCTACCACACAGACAGACTTCTGCACACTGATGTGTGTCCTCGTGTGTTTGTTGACAACTGTTATGATTTCTGGAGCTGAAGCTGCGGAAGTTGACAGAACAGAGAGTAGATCTGAGTGTGTTCACTCCGGCCCACCTGCTGTGTAGCTAACCAGCCAGCTGTCTGCGGATATCAGGCCGATGTCTTGTCAAGAAACACAAACATCAGGAGCAGATGAATCAGTGTGCAGACGTCTCTACTATGCTCTCCTCTGCTCTCTGAGTGTGTGTGTGTGTGTGTGTGTGCTGAAAACTCACTATTAAAGTGGATATGTGTCTGGGCTGTTCTTAGTTGAAGCATGCAGCTCTGACAGTTTATAGCTATGTGGGATAATCTGTCTAATGATGACAGCCGGCACAAAATGTAGGTCTTTAATTACTCTTCATCTGTCTCGCACTTGAATTTTAATGCTAGAATTCTTTTTATTACTGGAAAAAAGAAGAGTCCAGGTTGTGAATTGGATCTAATTGCATTGAGTGGGCTTGAGTTATAGAGTTCCCTCCCTTACGCTGTGGAAAGCAGCACAAATTATTCTTCAGACGTTGATAAATATTCAGAGTTGGAGAGTTAACTGGTTTGCTATCCAGACTTCAGGTTTGACTCGGTTTGTCTGGTGTTACACTTCCTGTGTACAATCTTGCAAACAACATGAGGGTGCAGAAATGAAACATTACTGTAAATACATGCATGAATCTTCTTGTTTGTTTACGGTCTTTGACTTTGGGGTTAACAAAACAACTGTTTGGGACCTGTGCTTAAAGAAAGAAAACATTAACCATTCAAAAGCTCTCAAAGTCTCTTGTCAAAAAGAGGATTATTAGTTTCTGTGTGCACTGAACATCTACATTAAAGTTTGGATACAAAAAGTACTACTTAATGACAGTAATGTAGGAATGGAAATCAATAACAAATTCTTGTTAAGAATCAATAAGAAGTAGTTTAATCAAATTTTACCGAGTGATCCCCTTAACAATTGTCAAAATTACATGGATTGGACGGACCTTATGTCAACTATTCTGCCCCTGCTAGCTTAGCTTTGCAGATAGATAAGTTTCCCAATAAAACTCTGAATCAGGATTTACTGCTTTGCTATAGAAGCTGTGAAACTGAACACTCAAAGAAATTTACATTACCCTCTCACAAGAAATTCATGTTAAATACAGTCAACATGTTATACATTTCCTAATGTACAAAAAACGATACAGAAAAAATAGCATGAGCTTGATGCTATTGTACATGGAAAATTGCATTGATGTGCAAGTGGTTTGCATAAATTGATATAACTTCACTTTAAAACCAGAATTTCAACTTTCATCACAGAAACATATCACAATTACACTTTGTGAACAATATTGAAATCTCTAAATGTCAAAACACTAAAAAGGCAAATGTTTTCAAACAGAAAGTGCAGGCCCATGGCTGACTTTAACAGAACTACGGCAAGCTTGAGGTTCCAAACAACTCAAAATAATGCTAGGTGGTCTACTTTGGTCAATAAAACCAAGCAAAAAAAACCACATTGATGTTATGTGATGTGCAATTTGTACTTATTTTTATTAATGTACATCAAGAGATCTGGGATCTAGTGACCACTTGCAAAGATTTTTACTTCCTATTTAATTACATTTAGATCCAGATCCATTGACCAACTTTGCATTCATTTGATCATAAACGAAATAAAATGTTGACAGAAAAACTGTAAAGCCTAAAAATTCACAGGGGAAATTGATAAGAGCATCGATAAAGAGTTGTATCAATGAGCGCAAGCAATAAGAGCATTGGTATCAATGAAATCCTATCAATTCCCATCCCTAGTTATGTGCTTATTTTTGTGTAACATTTCCCCCTTGTGAGATGCATCAAAGCTGGTTGCATTTCTGCGAAGATAGGAAAACTCTTTGTACAAGTCACAACTGTGAAATTTTTCATATGTTAGCTGCAGAGAAAACTATGAATTTAGCACATAGTGACCACATGATCAAACAGCAAAGAAACACATAGAAAGTGCACAGTTAAGTTATTATCGCACCAGTATTATGGCACAAATATCTTAACTTTGATATCAGTTTAAGTTTTGGAGCAGGTGTACATCATCCTTCAAAATTCCTTTTTAAAGCTGCTTGGCTGGGGAACAAAAATCTTTAAGTGACTTGATTCTTTTTCTTCTTTCCCCTGTTGCCTAGAAGTGAAATACATTTTTTTAATTGATTTTATCCAAGACAGGGTTTTTGAAACTTTTTACTGATTTTCTTTTCCTTTTTTGTTTTCAGTGGCTTTAAGCTCGTGTAGGAAAAGGGGCTGAAAATAGTATGGATTCCTCTTAGTGAGCTACACAAGCAAACAAGACCATCAGCATAAGGATTGTAGTTATTTTTAAAGCCTGAAACCACTGTCGGGGGTGGGGGTGAGGGGGGTAGGTGTCAGATGACATGGCTAACAGCACTCTGCTGAAACAGTCTTGTTTTCTACATTTTTCATGGCAGAGATGAACTTCATGGAATTTTTTTTTTTCTTAAGTCATATTTACAGGCATGTTTACCTTTGTGAGCCGAAGAGGAAAGATAGTGTTGGAAAGATGCTCGCTACCTGTGAAATCTGACTAAATATCTGTTTTGGATTCTGACTTTGACAGTTTGAAGTGTCACCTAATGCACTACATTTTACAACCTGTGTGTAGTTCTGCATTACCATTCACCTCCAAACAAGGTGTCAACTGGAATTTATCTCATTGATCATCACTAACTTCCCTTAGTAGCCTCCCTCTGTACAATGTTTGCACTGTATCAGCATGCTGATTAACATTCTCTTGTTTCTCTTTTCCCCGTTGTCTCCTCCCAGTCAGAGGCCAGCGGGCTTCTCCCCGCACCTGGGATGGTGCCATGTGACAGAGCGGCCGTGGAGCCATAATCCCACCACCACCGCTCGAGCTGCTCACCCACCTCTGATCTGACCCCTCCGTCTCCTCCTCCCTCCTCCCTCTATCTTCGCTCTGAGCCCTGGACGAGGCCATCACAGCCACCACATGACTCACCCACTGGAGCCCTAGATCAAGTGAGTAACACCGAAGCTCGTCGCTGAAACAGGTTTCACAGGTGAAGCTAGTGTAGCAGCTTGTTGTATGCTTTGGCTCGTTGTCCTGCAGAACCAACATTGTCTAACTTTGTTTATTATTCAACTCTGCTTCTTATTGAATATTCCTGGAATATTCTTATCTGGTTACTTTGTTGAGTGAAAACGCTCATGCTTTATTTATTGTTTCAGTGAGTGAGCTTCTAACTGTGGCTGAAGGCCATATTTGTAGGATGGCAGAGGTGAGCTGAGGTCAATATTAAGAGAAAGCAAAGCCAGTGGGAGAGGGAGGAGAGAATGACAGAAGAGCTGGGGCTGGAGTTTGCTGAAAATGAGCCAAGGACTTAATATGAGTACATACATCTTCAACTTGGGCGGTTTTAATCTGTGCTTTGCTGCTGCCAGTGGTTTCAAGCATCAGTTGTTCTACGAAAACTTCTACTTTTTTGCAAGTATAGTGTTAATGTACAAAAATGTTGAAGAAAAACAGAAGTATGAGCTTTAAAAGTCTAAGATGACATAAAAATCCTCCCTCTCATAGACAAGTCTATTATTGAAGCTGATCAAGGCACATTTTCAGTGTAATGAACAAATACCTCACCCTGTAGTTGTTAGTTGTGAGGAGTCTTCTTGATGCTCACGGGGTGTGAACTAGGAGGCAAGATCAGTTATTCAGGGAACTTCAAGGCTAACTCAGTTTTTCAGGTGAGTCAATTTATAATAACATATGCCAAGCACCTAACCTGCTCCAGGGCAAGTTTTGTTCAAGGTAAGGGATCAATTTGTGGAATACTCCACCATCCTACTGATGATTCTTTATGGAGCTCAGTGAGCTGACTGTGAGGTGAGGGGAGATTGCCGTTGGCTTTGGGTTGGGAAAATCTTGCTGCTGTTTCGTCCTTCACTGAAACCACCTGTAGCCATTGTCCCCAAACTTTGTTGCCAGTCCTATCGTTTAAAGGTAGAGGCGATTGTTGAAGCCTGTGTTGATGGAGGTGGGATTGGCTCATAAGCTGACTCATAACTTGTCTGTGTGTGCTATATCCCATTCGTGGCTCAAGGTCCATCTTCATATGGCTACCAGCTTTCATCATAAAATGCATTAATTAATCATAAATCATTAATCATGGCAGTGAAGTCTGACCAGTGTGAAACTATTGTATTCTTCTCAGAGATACCTTCTCTAAGATACTTGGTAAATGCAGGCTATTCTGATACTGAAATGAATCATGCTTCAAAGGTAGGGTCTGCAGGCCCACTGCCTCCAAACATAGCTCATAGCTGTAGCTACATGAACACTCACCAGCCCAGCAAGCACCTGTAGCATCGCACTTCTATATGGGAGGGACTCAAAAGCTAAAAGCCGGATTTTCTGCAGGTAAATGAGGTGTCCTGCCAATATTGTATATTCATGTCTTAGTGTCACGGTCAAGCTAGGTGTGCTGTTATTGACTGGGATCACCACGCCTACTTTCTGCCCAGAAACACCCTGAGTCAACCAAAACACTAACATAACGGGCAGATGAGGGGGTTGAGGCAGACAGACACTGACATACATGTATGGAGGCCCATAGATGACGACTGAGTAGGATTATTCCTGAAAAAGTTGACATTTTATTTTTTAGAAAAATCCTTCGGACTCTACCTTTAGATAGTGTGAACATCTACATTTTCTGTCAAGCGCACAAACAAAATCAAAGTATACTGAGTAACATTTCATTAGATTACATTTGGGCTGTACATAGGCTACTTTTATAAAGCTAACTCTCTCTTCTGCAAGAACTTAACAACTTCTAAAGCTGACGTCTTTAAATTAATGTATTTATCATGATGTGTGAATGTGCTTTATGAAGAGTTCAAAAATCACATAAAAGGACACCAGACTGGATTAAAATTAAAAAGTATGCAGAAAAGGAAAGGAATTGTGTAGAAACTTGTCCAGAATGCTGGATTAGAAATATTTTGGGCTAAAAATGTTGAATGCAGGTGTTTTACTTTTAAATCCCATCATGAAAAAACTCAGATCCTGATCCTGCCATAGAAAAATTCTGGCATTTTTCCCCCATATCGCCCCCTGATGGAGAACATTTTCCTAGAGAAGAAGCAGTTTGCTGATGTTGACACAGAATGAAACACTGCAAAAACACTTTCCACTTATTAGGTGAGGTTTGGTTTCATTATTCTGCAATGATGGTACAAGTATGCTTGACCACACTCAGTGACTTATTCCAAAAATCTTTAAAAGAAGTAGTTGAAAAAAGAGCTTTCATAGTTTACTTGATGGTCCATTGGCTGATACTGTGAGTTTTCAAGCTGGCTTTTATTTTTTATGAGAGGTTGAGTTCAGAGCAGTTGTGATAATGGTGATAAAACTTCAAACAATGATTGAAAAACTACTCGATGTTAAAAAGCTTTTTGTGACAAAAGCTTCAATAGGAGAAGACTCATTCTTCAGTGTCTTAAAATGCACAAATGGCCGAATCTTTAAGTCTCTCATCCATCTCAGCAAAGATTTAATAGTCTGTCAATTTAATTTAGAAGAGGAGCAGTTAGTTCAAGCTAAATTANCAAGAGTAACTATCTAAGTGTTGAAAAAGTCTGCAAAAACGGCAAGAAGTAGCAATAAAAGAAATTTAGGGTAGTCAAAAGCAGCAAAAATGGGTAAAAAGGGGCTAAATACTGAGAAAACTTGGAAAATGGTCAAAACTTATCTAGAGCCTGGCCTATCTGTTTGAAGTATCCCTTCTTTAGTGATCTTGTGTTGTCTAATTCTCTACGACACAAAATTATTGGTTTTC
The DNA here is from genome assembly GCA_008086565.1 of Thalassoma bifasciatum. Lineage (NCBI taxonomy): Eukaryota > Metazoa > Chordata > Actinopteri > Labriformes > Labridae > Thalassoma > Thalassoma bifasciatum. The sequence continues at coordinate 52,670 of RPOG01000229.1, read as the reverse complement.
ATTATCTGAAAGCCGTAATCATCAACATTTCAAGAAATAAAGGCTTTAAATAATTCACTCCCTTTATTATGAGTCGGTAATGTTAGGATTTCACTTTCTATAATGAATGTCCCAAAACATACGATTTTTTCATGATATTCTAAATTTGGAGATCTATCTGTATATGCAAACTGTCTTTTTTGTATTATTTTTTTCACAGAAATCCTACTTTTTCCCTTCATGTATCTGTTCTTCTTCTTCAAAAAAAGAATAATAATAAAAAATATCATCCCCTCAATATAGCAACTGATATCAACAACACTTAAGAAGGAGAACCTAAAAATAATGGCACATTAAATCACAATCGCAATATGGGAAAAAATAATCACAATCTGATCATTTTTGCAAATCATTCAACCCTACTCATAAGTACCTTGTTGTTTTGCAGGTGAGTTAAAAATTGTTCACCTGTGATCATCTCAAGTTCTGAAGTTTAAATCAAAATACAACATACAACAACCTTGAAACAGAAAATGATAATATGCAAGTGTTTAAGTTCTCTTCCTATCGCTATTTTACAAACCAGTTAAGACAAAGTATTCAAATGCCTGTTAGAAATTTAATTCTTAATATTAAAGTAGCTGAAGGAGTGTCAGCAAGTTTTGGTATGAATACTCATGATTCTTGCTGTTTTAATTAATGTGGTGTGAGAAAGTTGGCCTTGCTTTTCATGAGCACTCCTCCACATCTGGACTGAGATTTTGCCCTATCATTCTTATCTGGGGTTTGAGAAAGGATGGTCAGCTGGTAAAACCCCTCATCTAATCAAATTACAGCATTGCATGTCATGATTATCACAAAGCCTGAGTGAGTACACTTCTTGAATTACAGTCCCATTTGCTGTTTAAAGGTTAAAGAGTAACCTTAACGAAAAGACCATGAAGAGGTTGTGTTATATAAATCTAATCTGACGTTTAATCTGGTACCAAACTACACATTCTTCATTGTTTTGTTTTTGAGGTAAAAGAGCCTTTGTTCTGGTCACTCATCTCCTTGGCATAAAGCGTAAAATGGGCTTATAAAATATGGATGTGATGACCCAGATCCAGGTCATCATTCACAACAAGACGACAAAAATTAGGACAAGGAACTGTGTATCACACTTAGGGTTGAAAATTTCAGGTATTTTAAGAGGTGGAAACTTTCCATGGAAACAAAGAGGAATTAACAGGAATTTATGTCAACTGCATTTACCTGCTGATAAACGTGTAATTGTTAAAAATATTGTTTTGTTAAAGAAAGACTAGCATACAAACATGCCCAACGCAATATTTTTAAATGCCTGCTAGAAGGCATCGAGATTTTCTGTTGATGAGAAAAAAAAAGAAAATGTCTTAGAAAAGTTCATTTACATTAATAGCAACAAACCCCTGAAAGTTTCCAACATTCCCAAGCTAAAATTCCCATGGACATTTTCAGCAAACTTTCCTGAAATTCACCAGAAACTTTCCACTCCTTTGTAACCGTAATGACAACGATTGTTTCGTCAGCTACAAGTTCCCCAGTTCCCCAAGTTTGATTTAACAGTTTAGGAAACTCAGCTAACCACAGAGTGCAGAGTCAGCCAAAGTGTTTTTGACTCTTCAGAAGGTCTGATAGAGTTTCTGACTCCCATCAACACAGGCCAAGTCACAAGTGGTTGTTGTTATGGGAAAAAACATTGAACTTTATTAAACTTTTCTTCGTTTGAACTTAACCTTCAGTTATTTACCTGGCTGGAGACAGTCTCTTCTCGCCAAAGAGTTTAAACCAGATGGAAACAACAAGTCCTGCAAGCTCTTTTTATAAGTCTGCTACCAGAAACATTCAGGAGGCATGGAAAGTTTACTGCAAAGGTTGCAAAGATGTTTCTTCAGCCTCAGATGCTTCTGTTCATCCTGTTGCTCATTTGAGTTTGTACCAGAGTTAGTATAAAATCCAGCTCAGGGTGATAGTTCTTGAACTTGAGGAGGGAATTTACAAGAAGGCTGAGAGGAAATTTTCAGGAGTTTGATGCATGTGCAAACGCAACTACGACTGACTAGCTTAACACTTTTTTTTCTTTTCTTTACAAAGACATTACATTTCCTCTATACAGAGAAAGTTCTTTGCTGCTTAATTTCAATTGGTTTGTGGTCTTATCGTTAAGAAGTGATTAATATTAGTCGTGTTAACTGATGTAAATCAAACACCACTGCGCCCGGCTGCTGTCTCTTAGCTGCAGGAGTCTAACAGGCTTCCCAGTAGCTTGTGATGAATTAAGTGGTTTCTTCTACCACACAGACAGACTTCTGCACACTGATGTGTGTCCTCGTGTGTTTGTTGACAACTGTTATGATTTCTGGAGCTGAAGCTGCGGAAGTTGACAGAACAGAGAGTAGATCTGAGTGTGTTCACTCCGGCCCACCTGCTGTGTAGCTAACCAGCCAGCTGTCTGCGGATATCAGGCCGATGTCTTGTCAAGAAACACAAACATCAGGAGCAGATGAATCAGTGTGCAGACGTCTCTACTATGCTCTCCTTTGCTCTCTGAGTGTGTGTGTGTGTGTGTGTGTGCTGAAAACTCACTATTAAAGTGGATATGTGTCTGGGCTGTTCTTAGTTGAAGCATGCAGCTCTGACAGTTTATAGCTATGTGGGATAATCTGTCTAATGATGACAGCCGGCACAAAATGTAGGTCTTTAATTACTCTTCATCTGTCTCGCACTTGAATTTTAATGCTAGAATTCTTTTTATTACTGGAAAAAAGAAGAGTCCAGGTTGTGAATTGGATCTAATTGCATTGAGTGGGCTTGAGTTATAGAGTTCCCTCCCTTACGCTGTGGAAAGCAGCACAAATTATTCTTCAGACGTTGATAAATATTCAGAGTTGGAGAGTTAACTGGTTCGCTATCCAGACTTCAGGTTTGACTCGGTTTGTCTGGTGTTACACTTCCTGTGTACAATCTTGCAAACAACATGAGGGTGCAGAAATGAAACATTACTGTAAATGCATGCATGAATCTTCTTGTTTGTTTACGGTCTTTGACTTTGGGGTTAACAAAACAACTTTTTGGGACCTGTGCTTAAAGAAAGAAAACATTAACCATTCAAAAGCTCTCAAAGTCTCTTGTCAAAAAGAGGATTATTAGTTTCTGTGTGCACTGAACATCTACATTAAAGTTTGGATACAAAAAGTACTACTTAATGACAGTAATGTAGGAATGGAAATCAATAACCAATTCTTGTTAAGAATCAATAAGAAGTAGTTTAATCAAATTTTACCGAGTGATCCCCTTAACAATTGTCAAAATTACATGGATTGGACGGACCTTATGTCAACTATTCTGCCCCTGCTAGCTTAGCTTTGCAGATAGATAAGTTTCCCAAGAAAACTCTGAATCAGGATTTACTGCTTTACTATAGAAGCTGTGAAACTGAACACTCAAAGAAATTTACATTACCCTCTCACAAGAAATTCATGTTCAAGACAGTCAACATGTTAAACATTTCCTAATGTACAAAAAACGATACAGAAAAAATAGCATGAGCTTGATGCTATTGTATATGGAAAATTGCATTGATGTGCAAGTGGTTTGCATAAATTGATATAACTTCGCTTTAAAACCAGAATTTCAACTTTCATCACAGAAACATATCACAATTACTCTTTGTGAACAATATTGAAACCTCTAAATGTCAAAACACTAAAAAGGCAAATGTTTTCAAACAGAAAGTGCAGGCCCATGGCTGACTTTGACAGAACTACGGCAAGCTTGAGGTTCCAAACAACTCAAAATAATGCTAGGTGGTCTACTTTGGTCAATAAAACTAAGCAAAAAAACCCACATTGATGTTATGTGATGTGCAATTTGTACCTATTTTTATTAATGTACATCAAGAGATCTGGGATCTAGTGACCACTTGCAAAGATTTTTACTTCCTATTTAATTACATTTAGATCCAAATCCATTGACCAACTTTGCATTAATTTGATCATAAATGAAATAAAATGTTGACAGAAAAACTGTAAAGCCTAAAAATTCACAGGGGAAATTGATAAGAGCATCGATAAAGAGTTCTATCAATGAGCGCAAGCAATAAGAGCATTGGTATCAATGAAATCCTATCAATTCCCATCCCTAGTTATGTGCTTATTTTTGTGTAACATTTCCCCCTTGTGAGATGCATCAAAGCTGGTTGCATTTCTGCGAAGATAGGAAAACTCTTTGTACAAGTCACAACTGTGAAATTTTTCATATGTTAGCTGCAGAGAAAACTATGAATTTAGCACATAGTGACCACATGATCAAACAGCAAAGAAACACATAGAAAGTGCACAGTTAAGTTATTATCGCACCAGTATTATGGCACAAATATCTTAACTTTGATATCAGTTTAAGTTTTGGAGCAGGTGTACATCATCCCTCAAAATTCCTTTTTAAAGCTGCTTGGCTGGGGAAAAAAAATCTTTAAGTGAGTTGATTCTTTTTCTTCTTTCCCCTGTTGCCTAGAAGTGAAATACATTTGTTTAATTAATTTTATCCAAGACAGGGTTTTTGAAACTTTTTACTGATTTTCTTTTCCTTTTTTGTTTTCAGTGGCTTTAAGCTCATGTAGGAAAAGGGGCTGAAAATAGTATGGATTCCTCTTAGTGAGCTACACAAGCAAACAAGACCATCAGCATAAGGATTGTAGTTATTTTTAAAGCCTGAAACCACTGTCGGGGGTGGGGGTGAGGGGGGTAGGTGTCAGATGACATGGCTAACAGCACTCTGCTGAAATGGTCTTGTTTTCTACATTTTTCATGGCAGAGATGAACTTCATGGAAATTTTTTTTTTCTTAAGTCATATTTACAGGCATGTTTACCTTTGTGAGCCGAAGAGGAAAGATAGTGTTGGAAAGATGCTCGCGACCTGTGAAATCTGACTAAATATCTGTTTTGGATTCTGACTTTGACAGTTTGAAGTGTCACCTAATGCACTACATTTTACAACCTGTGTGTAGTTCTGCATTACCATTCACCTCCAAACAAGGTGTCAACTGGAATTTATCTCATTGATCATCACTAACTTCCCTTAGTAGCCTTCCTCTGTACAATGTTTGCACTGTATCAGCATGCTGATTAACATTCTCTTGTTTCTCTTTTCCCCGTTGTCTCCTCCCAGTCAGAGGCCAGCGGGCTTCTCCCCGCACCTGGGATGGTGCCATGTGACAGAGCGGCCGTGGAGCCATAATCCCACCACCACCGCTCGAGCTGCTCACCCACCTCTGATCTGACCCCTCCGTCTCCTCCTCCCTCCTCCCTCTATCTTCGCTCTGAGCCCTGGACGAGGCCATCACAGCCACCACATGACTCACCCACTGGAGCCCTAGATCAAGTGAGTAACACCGAAGCTCGTTCCCGAAACAGGTTTCACAGGTGAAGCTAGTGTAGCAGCTTGTTGTATGCTTTGGCTCGTTGTCCTGCAGAACCAACATTGTCTAACTTTGTTTATTATTCAACTCTGCTTCTTATTGAATATTCCTGGAATATTCTTATCTGGTTACTTTGTTGAGTGAAAACGCTCATGCTTTATTTATTGTTTCAGTGAGTGAGCTTCTAACTGTGGCTGAAGGCCATATTTGTAGGATGGCAGAGGTGAGCTGAGGTCAATATTAAGAGAAAGCAAAGCCAGTGGGAGAGGGAGGAGAGAATGACAGAAGAGCTGGGGCTGGAGTTTGCTGAAAATGAGCCAAGGACTTAATATGAGTACATACATCTTCAACTTGGGCGGTTTCAATCTGTGCTTTGCTGCTGCCAGTGGTTTCAAGCATCAGTTGTTCTACGAAAACTTCTACTTTTTTGCAAGTATAGTGTTAATGTACAAAAATGTTGAAGAAAAACAGAAGTATGAGCTTTAAAAGTCTAAGATGACATAAAAATCTTCCCTCTCATAGACAAGTCTATTATTGAAGCTGATCAAGGCACATTTTCAGTGTAATGAACAAATACCTCACCCTGTAGTTGTTAGTTGTGAGGAGTCTTCTTGATGCTCACGGGGTGTGAACTAGGAGGCAAGATCAGTTATTCAGGGAACTTCAAGGCTAACTCAGTCTTTCAGGTGAGTCAATTTATAATAACATATGCCAAGCACCTAACCTGCTCCAGGGCAAGTTTTGTTCAAGGTAAGGGATCAATTTGTGGAATACTCCACCATCCTACTGATGATTCTTTATGGAGCTCAGTGAGCTGACTGTGAGGTGAGGGGAGATTGCCGTTGGCTTTGGGTTGGGAAAATCTTGCTGCTGTTTCGTCCTTCACTGAAACCACCTGTAGCCATTGTCCCCAAACTTTGTTGCCAGTCCTATCGTTTAAAGGTAGAGGCGATTGTTGAAGCCTGTGTTGATGGAGGTGGGATTGGCTCATTAGCTGACTCATAACTTGTCTATGTGTGCTATATCCCATTCGTGGCTCAAGGTCCATCTTCATATGGCTACCAGCTTTCATCATAAAATGCATTAATTAATCATAAATCATTAATCATGGCAGTGAAGTCTGACCAGTGTGAAACTATTGTATTCTTCTCAGAGATACCTTCTCTAAGATACTTGGTAAATGCCGGCTATTCTGATACTGAAATGAATCATGCTTCAAAGGAAGGGTCTGCAGGCCCACTGCCTCCAAACATAGCTCATAGCTGTAGCTACATGAACACTCACCAGCCCAGCAAGCACCTGTAGCATCGCACTTCTATATGGGAGGGACTCAAAAGCTAAAAGCCGGATTTTCTGCAGGTAAATGAGGTGTCCTGCCAATATTGTATATTCATGTCTTAGTGTCACGGTCAAGCTAGGTGTGCTGTTATTGGCTGGGATCACCACGCCTATTCTCTGCCCAGAAACACCCTGAGTCAACCAAAACACCAACATAACGGGCAGATGAGGGGGTTGAGGCAGACAGACACTGACACACATGTATGAGGCCCATAGATGACGATTGAGCAGGATTATTCCTGAAAAAGTTGACATTTTATTTTTTAGAAAAATCCTTCAGACTCTACCTTTAGATAGTGTGAACATCTACATTTTCTGTCAAGCGCACAAACAAAATCAAAGTATACTGAGTAACATTTCATTAGATTACATTTGGGCTGTACATAGGCTACTTTTATAAAGCTAACTCTCTCTTCTGCAAGAACTCAACAACTTCTAAAGCTGACGTCTTTAAATTAATGTATTTATCATGATGTGAGAATGTGCTTTATGAAGAGTTCAAAAATCACATAAAAGGACACCAGACTGGATTAAAATTAAAAAGTATGCAGAAAAGGAAAGGAATTGTGCAGAAACTTGTCCAGAATGCTGGATTAGAAATATTTTGGACTAAAAATGTTGAATGCAGGTCTTTTACTTTTAAATCCCATCATGAAAAAATTCAGATCCTGATCCTGCCATAGAAAAATTCTGGCATTTTTCCCCCATATCGCCCCCTGATGGAGAACATTTTCCTAGAGAAGAAGCAGTTTGCTGATGTTGACACAGAATGAAACACTGCAAAAACACTTTCCACTTATTAGGTGAGGTTTGGTTTCATTATTCTGCAATGATGGTACAAGTATGCTTGACCACACTCAGTGACTTATTCCAAAAATCTTTAAAAGAAGTAGTTGAAAAAAGAGCTTTCATAGTTAACTTGATGGTCCATTGGCTGATACTGTGAGTTTTCAAGCTGGCTTTTATTTTTTATGAGAGGTTGAGTTCAGAGCAGTTGTGATAATGGTGATAAAACTTCAAACAATGATTGAAAAACTACTCGATGTTAAAAAGCTTTTTGTGACAAAAGCTTCAATAGGAGAAGACTCATTCTTCAGTGTCTTAAAATGCACAAATGGCCGAATCTTTAAGTCTCTCATCCATCTCAGCAAAGATTTAATAGTCTGTCAATTTAATTTAGAAGAGGAGCAGTTAGTTCAAGCTAAATTAACAGAGAGGATGGATAGAGAAGAAAGATAATACCCCTCTCTCACTGTCTTTGCTGCATTATTCCCCTGTGCTCTACGCTCTCAGCCACAAACCCGCTGCACTGCTCTGAACATCCCAGCACGGCTGACAAGGCCTCCCTCAGCGCTACGCAGGTTGAAATAAGGACACGCGCACCCACGCTCACACTCCAAATTGCTCAGAGACCGATGGAGTTCAATAAATGATGAATATTCATGTGGATTTATCAGTCTGGCAGCGAACGTGTTTGAGATTGAAAATGTGCTGTGAAAAATTAGGTGAGTAAAGACACAGAGAGCAGCTGAGAAAAGCAGATATGTAGAAGTGCCTGTCTAAACAGATTACATAATATGCTGTAACTGAAGAAGAAAATCATCGTTCGACTGATACCGAGATGTATTTTGTTTCTATTTGTAGGAATACAGCAGTGAAGTTTAATTTATCTGTGTCCTTAGACGACACACAAAGCACAGTTCTATTTCTATGCAGTAGTACTGCTTTTTTACATTAAGGTTATGCATATTGCATGTAACATTTTCACTATGCATCTTCTGCTAGATCTCACTCTCCTGCTCCCATCGCTACACAGAGAAGAAAAATGGCTCTGGGCAGGCTGCAACTCACCACTGTCCACTCTATATGTATTCTATACTCCAAGGGGTTTTGGCTAAATTGTAGTGGAGCGTGTGTGGAGCTGTGAGCAGTCCAAGGTTATTTCTTACTCTTGGTAAACATCCTGGATCAGGGTGTACACAGATGGAGAGAAACAATGGACTAAATGGGGCGTTTTTTGAGTGAAGGGGCAGGGACACTTAAAGGACCACACTGGCTCTTTTTTGCATGTTTAAACTTGTTAAGCAGAAGGTATGTTTGCATTATTTACCTCCGAACACTCTCCTCAGCTTTCCAGATTTAGGGAGGATTCCTCCACTTTTACAGGGCTGGATAGTGTTTATAGCTCAGAGCTGACTGCCTCATTTACACAAAAACCTGCAAGCTATCAGCACCTTAGGGGCAGAGATAGCACCCCATTTTTGTCTCTAGGGGGGTCTTAAATTAATTAATTCATATCTCACCTGATAAAAACAAACCAGCACTCAGTGTCTGACTAGTGTTTGATCATGTGTTACTTTCTCTCTCTCATCCCACCTTTATCAATTATCCTGTAAACAAGATGCACCGCCATTGTTTCTTGTTTGATGTTTCTTTCTCATGTCAATTGAAATTGAATATTTCTTCCCAAAGTAGATCTATTATACTGTCCATACGTAAACCAAGCTTAAGTCTTCGTCAAAAAGGGCAGTAAAGCAGATAAAGCAGGAAACAGGGTGAGAGAGGGGTTTTACATGCAGGAAAGAGGAAGCAGGTTGGATTTGAACCACCTGCTCAAGGGCCAGCTTCATGGGGGCCCATGACCTAAACTGCTGGGTTAAACCAGCACATTTTCTTTTTTTCCTAAAGTTATATGACTGTTTCTTTTTCCAGTCATTCCCTTGAATAAGCCGACAAGTCCAGCTTCTCAGACATACACCTACTTCTTTGTTACACCAAGGTGCAACACAAACAGAGCTTACCTTCAGATCAGTCGTAACGTTCATCTCTTAAGTCGTACACACAGTTACACCCAGGCATAAGCCCAGCCGATGCAGTTGGCCCCTGAAGTTTGGAGGCCCAAATGTGCACAGTCGCGTGGGATTTTGTTGCAGCTCTGCACCTGAATCCCTGCACATGCAAGTTTTAAAGAAAAAAAATCATGCAGTGGAAATTTTTCTTTGATGTGGCTTTCAGGCAAAAACACGCAGTAAGCACATGGGTTGCACCTGTATACTTTAATTGTCTGTAATTTTTTTCCCCTGGTAAGATACATAGCTGTGAGAAATGGAACCCCATCTCTACTGTCCTGATTTATCTTTGAAACAATGTTTAAGTAGTTAAATAATTCATATGTGGGACATTTTAACTCTGGAAGCTCTAACAGTTGATTTGTATAGCATACCCTTGTGTCTCTCAGACAAAGCCCTCCTCAGATATAATGAAGTGAATTTGTATCAGGTTAGTTGGTAATGCTGATGGACTGATATTTGTGTCAGATTGTAACTTTTGTTGCAGTATCTAAATATGATAAATCAAATTACTGTGTACAATTTAAAGTCTCCATCCTCAGTTTTATCTCCTGCTCTGGAGAAAAATGTATTAAGTAAGTTTTTAGACTCACACCTGTAGTTTTTTTTCCTCAATAGAAGAATAACAGGGAATCATTTTGTGGGTAGAGTGAAGTAAAATATGAGCTCATGTGGACACCGTATGCTGACAGGTTCCCACAGAGCTCAGCTTCAGGTGTTTTCACAGCAGGACTAACAGGCTGCTCAATAAAACCTGTTTTATTTTATTATTATATTATATTTAATCTGTGGATATCCTCAAACAAGTGTAATCCAGGAGTCAGTGGGTGCACTGTTACCCTGACTGACTGGAGCTGTATACATTCTTTGGTCATGTCCTATATTCAAGAAGGTGGGGTTTGGCAGCAGTGACTGAGCAGCTTCTCATGGAATGTACCAACTGATTGCATCAGGGAGGGGTGGTCCCACTGTATGTTATTTTACCTTTGTTGAATTAAAACCGTACTCAGATTACATCTGAGAATAAAGCATTGAGTGTCATTTCTTATCCCCTTGTATTGTGCATGTGCAATCTTTATTATTACAGTAAATTATCTTTACTTTTGGGTTCCCATTTGTATTGAAATTTCTGTAATATGATGACATTTTTACTGCCATGTTGACCAGAGAGGTAATGAGAAATGATGTAACTCAGGACAAAGTTGGTGAAAAACAAACTACAGGGATATTGGAGTTTTTCAGATCTTTTGCAAAATATACATTCATCAGGATCCAGTTACTTCACATGGTCTTCACTGGAGCTTTATCTATTAGAGATGGGCATTTTAAGCAATAATACAATTATGTAATCACAGGTAACTTTTTGTCAATTGTTCAAATTATACCCTGCTCCCAAATGCTGACATAAGGGGATAGAGATCATTTTAATGACTGAGAAAAGTTGTCGATGGCCAGTTATATGGTTATGATCTGGATTAGTACAGTATTCTAGTTTTAACAGGCAAAGTTTGCAACTCATATATCCATGCAGGTTTCACACTGAAAATTTTTTCTACCACAAAAGTCTGTTCTGGAGTTTCTTGTCTCACAGTCCTTTCTCATTTTATTTCTTATATCATAGTTTTATTATTTAAGTTTGTGCTAGCTACTGGCAAAAAGAAAACAGCTTTCAGCTCTCAGGTGCCTCACAACCACCATCACTGGTTCATCACATTATGAAAAAAGATGCGGCACTTAAAAGATGCATTTTTAAGATGAGATAATTAATTAATCATCATTAAAGGGACATTGAGGACTTTTCACGTGATCTTGAAAAAGTCTCATCTCCACATAATGCCTGATCATGAACTACAACTTAAAATGAGATCAGAGGGTCTTTATCACCAGCACTAACATTTAGCTTTTCCAGAAAACCCTCACAGCTACTTTAAATGAAAATGAAAAAATCATTACTCATCCTTGTGCAAAGGCGACCGTAGTGCCAGTATTTAAGAAGGTATGTATTTTCTAGACCAGCTTAAACTCAAGAAAGTACTGAGAAAATGGCAGCCTCACAGCATCTGACAATGTAATGTTGGTTTGCAGTGGCTAACGCTAACAGAGCTAGCACCACCTGTTTCTGTTTACACATTGCCTTTGGAAAGTAGTTTTATGTTGGTTTAACCAGACACAGCTGACATACAACATTATATTTTAGATCAAACTGCAGCCAGATAAAACAGCACTACAGTAAGCTTTCTGTCATCTGTGCTTGTTTACATCATGGTGGTCGAGCATCATGGCAGCAATCAATAACTGGTGTTACAGTCTTGATAAGTGTCAGGTGGCCGCACTTAAGCTTGGACTAATTTCCCAAGGCCTTCATTCATAAGTATTTAAGTAGTTTAACCAATGAGTAATTCTAGCGTTTACTAGAGATGATGACAACAATTAATCTCATAGTTGACTTGACGCACACTCCACTAACAGAGACTTGTACGATAGCTGGTATGATAGCAAATGGCTCAAACTTTGGCTCAAAGTTGACAGCACAGCATAACTGTGACAAAGTCCAGTTGGAAGTCAAGCTCATACAGCTGTTTGCCTGAAGAAAGTCATTGCACGACCCTCCATCAGCACCTTGTGTACTGATGTTGCTTCTAGAGCAGTTTTGGTGCTGTGTTTCAGGTTGCAGAACAGATAATGGATAATTATACTTTGTCAATTAAACTTCACCGTGGAAGCATTTGCAATTCCCACAGAGGATGCAGTAAGGCAGAAATTTTATTAATTGACTTCATAAAGTATGTTAAGTAGCACTTCCTTTCTATAAGCTTTCTGTAATCCATCCTAATAATCTCATCTGTCAATAGAAACCTTACCACACCGTTTTGGATTTTATGCACCTGCTAGAAAGGAGTGTGGCTCTCTATGTCTTCTCCTGATGATCCACATCCTTCACTCCCCACTCTCTTTCTTGTGGTCTCTCCCTCACTCCCTCCTCTGCAAGAAATACATTGCCACAGTTAACTGTGTATGTGTGTGAAGAGTGTATCTGGTGGAGTGAGACACAGAAAAGAGGAGGAAGCTTTGAGAGAAAGGAGAGAAGACTGAGACGTCAGGCGGGGTTGTAATGGAGAGTGTGTGGAAGCATCGGGCTGTGTTTCTGAGCTACCTGGCTCTGCTGCACTGTCCCTGCTGCTGCTGCTGCTGCTTTTTCTTCTTCCTCTCTGGTGACTGAAGGCTCGGTCCTCCTGGGTACGTCACGTGGAGAGGTGGAGGGAGGCGGGAGGTCAGAAGGTGCAGAAGGCTGACCTGGCCTACAGGTGTGTGCTTTAGACAGACTGTTACTTTTGTCTTGCCAGTTTCTCTGTTGTTTACTGCACAGCTGGTATGTGAGAGTGGGACTGAGGCTGTAATCACCCTGCAGCTTTGGCATTTCTCATAACGCTTGTTTCAGTCACATAGACAATCACAACAGTGAAAGCCTTGATCCTTTTTTAGACCGCTGGTGGTTTTGTATACATTTTTGAATTATGTTGTCAGGAGCTTGGGTTGTTTTGATGAAGAACCTGGAAGACGAGCTCTGTTTACGTCTTAATTGGTGTATAATGTCTCCATCCACACGCTCAATGGAGCCAACCATATTTGCTTTTTCAATATGATTTGGTTAAGGATGAAGTGTTAGTCATGTGTAAAGTTGTAATTAAAGGTAAGACACTTGAGGTGCCATAGCTCATATGCAACTCCATTTGGTCAAACCAATATGAGTCAACTTGCAGAATTTTTTGTATGTGTGCAGCTTGCTGAGTATTTTTCCATGCATGTTTAGGTCCAGTTTCGGGACAGTAATAAACATTCAAAAAGTCCAGCTGTTGCTGCCTGTTCTGTAGTATTTAGTGAAAGAAAGGTGTTTCAAATTGGACTCAAGCTCCAAAATACGAAATACAGATTGGCTGAGAAGCAGGTGCGTTTTTACCAATATATTTTCTCCAGTATTATTTACACACAGACGGACATCCACAGGCAGCTCTGTGTTGCTAGGAGACACTACTGTCCACATGTAGACCATGTCTTATTCCTCCCCTGCTTGCAGACTGCAGCAACTGCAACTGCAGTAGAAGTTTCCAACATTCTCCACATCCCTTTACCATCTTGTTTCAGTAGTAAACATCCTCCAATAAACGTGCCCTATTTTAAAATTGAGACTTGTAGCATTTGTTATTATTATGTCATTTTTATGACCTAAATTGCATCAGTCATCAGCGAAAGGTGATGAAAACAATCAGCATGGCCCTAAAGAAATCCATGTGGGTCGACCCCTAGTTTTAATACGATAAAACTGCTAGACAGTGTTAATTCATCATCTGGGAGCTTTTTCATTTTTGCCATTTGATAACAAAAACTAGTAACCAAATAAAATCTAAACAACATGAGTGCAAGAATGCTAGCTGCCAGTATAACAGCGCAGCACATTACAAAAAGTCCAGCTTTATTTTTTTATGTAGCTTTTAGTGAGAACAAATGTTCAGAATAGGAAAAATGCTGGCAGGGAACTATTTGAATAATTAGTGAAAAGTAAGCAGTGATTAGTAAATCCTATTTTTAGTTTAAATGCCCATCCCTTGTCATTATTTTACGTCTTAAACCCTTAGTTAAATTTGTATTCTACTACATTTTTTCTCAGCTGGGCTTTCATAGCTTGTCCGTAGCAGGTCAAGGATGTGTGAAGAAATGATATAATGAATGGCTGTTTGCACTGCTTACTTACATAGTTACGCTGTGATAGGGGAAGAGTTTACTTATGGGGGTGGGAATAACAGCAGCCTTCCACACCTTTTCATTAGATCAGTTGGATCTGAAAGTTGCATGATTCCCCTCGAGTGAATGGAGCCAAAGTGTTGCATCACTGCAAACACTGCAGATACATCTTGATCACTTTTTTACCACATGGTCCTTTGTAGCTCTATTTACATAAAGAAAAGCAAAAAGCTGCTGGAATAAAAAACAGACAAGTGTTGCATTATTACTAGTGAAGCAAAATAGCTGCAGTTCCCTGAAGTGTCCACTTGAGGCTTGCTTCCAAAGCTGTGGGAAGCCATGGATCTCAAAACCAGCCCTGAACATATGAAGGAGACTGACGTTTTTATTTCCTCAGTCAGGCTGTTGATAATTCAGAAAAGACATAAACCTCAGCACAATGAATGACCGTCAAAGTTAACTCATGTTCAGCATGTGCAGTGAAAGAGCGCATCGGATTAAGAGGGAACCTGCTGACCAAAGCTCACAATGTTGCTCTGTTCTACTGCTTTTGACTAAGGTTCACAGAGTTCTCCCCTCATTTATGTTCTCCCTCGTGTGCCTTTCCTGTTATTGGATGAAGTTGTTGTGATGTGGAAACCAAGCAAGATCAGCTACTGAGTGTAAAGATCATAAATCATAAACACTTACCAGGTGAAAGTTACCACTTGAAGGCAAAACAGAAAGTCCAGAAATAACTTGACAGCTGCTGATGGTTTTATGTGTGTGACACTGGCGAAAAAATGGATTGTGAGGCATTTTTTCTAAGTATGAAAACATGCGTAGAGCAGGTTTTTTTTATTGAATTCATGTAGATTCATCAATCTGCAGCAGTGTGTTTCTTTGGACTAACTGATGAAATGACGGGCACTTCTTACAGACCTTCACATCTCCCTCCAAGGCAAAGATTTGTAAAAATCGACACAAAAATACATATTCTATGAAAGTTTACCACAGATATCAACAGACTGGTCTTACTCACCTCAAAAGAAGAAGAGGTCTTGCTTGTTTTTTTAAAGGTCTTCAGTAGAGAGGACATTCAAACCCCCTGCTGCCCTCTGTCCCTTTCTGAACTCGTTTTCCGACTCTTACTCTGGTAATCTGATCCCTGATCTGTCTTCTCACAAAGAAGGTTACACAGCCAGCACACATGTATTCCTCTGTCCTGTTATGGTTTTCATCACTGGTGATAGAGGTTTCTTTTGATTTGTTTGTAAATTACACTAAATGACAAATTTGCACTCACAATAATCGAAATGAACATTAGAATTTTATCTGCAGACTTGTTATGTCTTCCTCAAATAAACTGAGTCTGAATAAAACACAGAATGAAATTCATACTTTTCACTTTCACCAATAAACTGCATCATTATGGCAGAGATGTTGTCGAGAGGTAGCATCTCTGTCTTTTGTTTAAAACTAATGTCACCTCATATTAGATCATAAGACATGAGTAAACTAATTTATGGGTGCAGAACCCAAAACTGATCCAAGTTTTTCTCTATCACATCAAGTTTTTTAATCGCTGGATCCCCATTTTCTCAAAAAAAAAAGAAAAAAAAAACACTGGGGAACAACTTGTAAAAAAAGTCTACAAATCACCCTTTTAGCATGAAAGATCCCTGACATGTCAGGATGTTAGAAAAAGTACTTATGTATAATAAATTGTGCATAAGCTCATCTTAATAACCTGAAGCGAAAGAAAAATACAAACTTTGTGATTATGGATGCACCGATACCACATTTTATTAAACCAAGTACAAGTACTTACATTTTGAGCACTCACCAATACTGAGTACGGATCCGAATACTGAATAACATCACTGCAGGTCTAATGTGACTTTGAAAATATCTTTCGTTTTCTCACTCTCTCATTTGAACAAATGAAATAAAGACCATGATGCACCTGCACATATTGCTGACGTTTTAATGGTCAACAGTCCTCTACCTGGGCACCAATGACAAGCAAACTTGCTTATAGTGGTATTGGATGTCTTTGTATTTGGGGTATTTTTATGAGTATGTGTACAAGTACTTGCATCCCTATTTATGATGGTAGATTTCACCATAAATAAGTTTCATTTTGCCAGTAAATTTTCCAAAGAATTTAGATTGCCTTTGAAACGCTGAGTGCAGCATATGAGCTTTCATGGTTTACCTATCTCAACCATCAAAAGTAAAAGTTTATAACACGCTCTGTGATGCTTGACACAGCTCGTCCAGAGAAAGAGCAAGAACCCGAGTGTGTATGCGAACAGAGGTGTGGACCGAAATGAAAAATAAAGCCTGATGTCGATATTGATATAGCCAGGGTGTCTGTGGATTGAAAGATCAGTGATTGGTTGACTTCTTAGGTTTTGCAGTATTTGATGCACACCTCCATCTTGTCTCTTTACATTCCAAGTCTGTCAAGTTGTCCTTTATAAGGAAATAATAAAGTTCCTACATGAAGAAAAATGTTGGCACCCCGCTGTAAAGATTTTTCTGCCTCCTTCTAATTAGTATTTTCTGAAGCTGTTGTTTTCCTTCCAGTCAACCTGCAAGACAAGAAACATTAGATTATTGAATATTTAATGTTTTTAATAGCAGACTTAATCTGATGTAACAGTACACACACACACACACACACACACACACACAAACACACACACATATTTACAGTGAGTCCAGGGGCTGGTTTCTTGGTAGTAACCATGTGTGATGTTAATCTTAAGCCTCTTCTGATAATCAGGTTCTCTCAGGTCATGATTTGACTTAAACATACTTACATTTTCAGCTGTAATTTAAGGATATACTGACGCCAAGAACCTGTCACAATCAGGGCTAATTTGTATTTGCATGGAGTACTAATGTGCAGCAGCCGTGCTCTCATTTCTCACTGCAGCGGATGGGTCTTTTTTAAGTGCTGCCTGTCAGCAACACAAGGAGGGCCGAGGAGGAGAGGGGTGAACTGAGGTGAAATGTAAACAAGGCTAGTCAGGAAGGATTAGCGTCCTGTGAGCAGCCTGGCCCCGCAGCGGCACCCGACACTGTGACAATGGCGGCTTGTTTCCCGCAGTCCGCCCATGGATTTATGTATTTTGTGTAGGTCTGTAATTTGTGCTCATATCTATGATTTACAGATTATTGTAAAGACAGTGCAGCCTGAATGATTGAGTCCATCTTTCGTGAGCTGTGTTGCCTCTCAGTCCCTCTGAGTACACATAGAAAATTAGAGGCTTTTTAACTCTTTTGTCAACATGCTGCACAGTAATAAAAAACAAACCCTGAATCAGAGTCTTTGCAGTTCATACCTGCCTTCATAGATAAGTTATAAATTGAATTTCCGTCACTGTTAGGAGGGTTTCATATTTAACATTTAGCTCAATGAATCATGTAGGAACCCTGCTTACCATCCTCTAAACATGATGTGCCCTCATCAAACATTGCTGCGCTTCCTGTTGCCATGGTTATGCTCCTGATGCAGCAAAAGAGAGAGAGAGATGCAGAGCATAGTCTTTGCAGATTAGAGAACAAGCATGAGTCTATTGATGGAGACTTAGGAAGAATGTTAATAACAAACAAGCCAAAGCGTCAAGGACGCTTTTCCATACAAGTCAATCAATAACTTGAATAAAATTAGGAAGAAAAAAAACTGCTACAGGATTGTATCTGCTGCAGCACTGACAGACTGAAGTGGAATTTGTCTGACATCTTACACAAATGATTCATCCTAATGGCTGAAAAGCATTTAAAGAGTAAATGTAACTATCACTGATGGTAGATGTGCACATGTGCATTATGTGTTGTTCAGAATTAAAGAGACTTAATTTGTCCTGGGCTGATATGTGGTCATTACTGAAGCTGTTTTACTCAATAAATTAAAAGTATTCATGTTTTAAAAGAAAATAGAAACAAAATAAGAAAAAAATAAATAAAAGATATTGTATTGTCATAACCTAGTTCATACTAGCTGATGACAAATACAAAGGGAGCACATTTGATCATGTGTTTGCATCTAATAAATGTTTAACTTAAAGGATTTACATGCTTGAAATGATTTTAGATGCTGTGAAACACAAGAACTTCTTTCTTGCCAATAACAGTTTCAGTTTCAATCACAGCTTGCATTTGAAATGTTTTGAGGATTTACAGTCTGACAGTTTTTTTTATATCGATGGGACTGCAACAGGTGGAGAAAGAGGTAATTACCTTTGATCTGATTACAGAACAGCTGATTTATACTAAAAAAAGTCACAAAACTGGTGTATTTTCCAAGATTTTAAGTAAACAAAAAGGTCTTCTTTTCAGTTTTGGTGTCAGAATGCTAACATGATAAACACAATGTGGGATAGAGTTTTCTTTTTTTCTTTTAAGTCATTTTTTGGGCTTTTCATACCTTAAATGTGATAGAGGAGGAGAGCAGATAGAGTAGGAAAGGAAGCAAGAATGAGGAGTGACTTGTGGGAAAGAGGCCACAAACAGGCCACAGGCTGGACTCGAACCCGGGCCACTCAAGGACGAACCTCATGGGGCGCAACCTAGACCACTGAGCTACCTGTGCCTCATCAAACTCCTTTTTATGCGTCAGTTTCAGGTGAAAAAAACAGACCCTTTGTCTTTTACAGTTGTGACACCATGTAGAAGTGAAATGACTTTCCAACTGTACAAGATTTATTGCCAAGAAGGGATTGAATGCAGTCTGGAGTCTTGCAGCATCGCGAGTTCATATGAGCTGTTCAATAAGTCAACTCACCCCTACAACTGTCTCATACAACAACATACACTTCTAACAACCGTGGGTCAATAAAAGTTGTTGTGGTGATTGTCTCTGAATAACTGTCATAAAAGCAAACAATAATGTCGGAGTGTCTCTTGAACTTTGGGGCAGTGGCAGCTCAAGCATCCACACTGTCAAGTATTACCTGTCATGATGTAATGAACAAGAGCTGTTGGATTACATTGTAGCACCATCATAGTTAAGGGCTGTTATCAATTTCACCTTGTGTCCTCCTCTGCAGGTCAGTCAAAGCTGAAAATGAGTGCAGTAGGGGAAAACCCTCTGGACCCTGCGGCGCCAGAGTCACGCAAGAGGAAGGGCTCACCATGCGACACATCAGGGCAGAGGTAAAAAAAACCTGACTGTGATGAACATCACACAACTCCAAAAATGATACTGAGAAAGTTTAGTATGTGTCCTGAGTGTGTGAGAGTCTTTAAGACCTGACTGCTGATGTAAGCTGATGTAAGAGCAGCTAACATTTCTTCAGGAAACTAACTACACGCAGCCACTGACCTGCACATTCACACAGCAACGTCTTCCTCCTTCCCCTCCTAACCCCTCCCTCACTCCCTCACTCTCTCCCTGCCTGCCTCGGTCACCACGCCTGTGTGTTCTGGCTGGCCAATGCACTGACCTACTTTTGCTGTTGTCGTCTCACACACACACACGCACACACACACACATGCTCACATATACACACATTCCTTTTTTTTTCATGTTTGCCACATACCTTGCTGTAACTCGTCGGTTACAGAAAGTATAGTATTGAAACTGGAGAATAAGGTTAAACAGGGAAGTTGAGCAAAGGGGACCAAAGCTAAAGTCGAGTATTTTGTCTCACTTGCATATATATAGAAACTTTTTATGTTTATATAACACTGAGATATATTACAGGCAGCTGAGGGAGAAGAAACTCCACACTTCTGCAGTGCATTCAGGTCATAGTTACTGTATATGTCCCTGAACACGGCAATTATAATAACATGAGTCAGAAGTTTCTTTGACAAAAGAAGCAAGTTTTCAGATCAGCGTTCTTGAGGCTGTCGCTGGAAAGCTTTTTAAATATATTTTTATACTTTCAACACTTAATTTCATTCATCAAAAACTCTGTAAATGATTAGATTTATCATTCTTTTCTCTCTGTAGAGTTTGGTGTGAAAATTATCCCAAATTTAACAGCATTTTTTTACATTTAATTAACCTAAGTAGGGGTGGGTACCAAAAACCGGTTCCTGTTGAGAATCATTAGAAACAATCCACCGACATCATTAATTCTTACTCTTAACTATTCCCTAATTCCTAAGCACTCAGGTATTGAAGTGGAAAAACATCAACCCCAAACACAAAATTTTAAATGAAGAAATGTGGCAGACTTTCCATTTTTGACATTATAGAATAAATAAATAAATAAGATGGGATCAAATGCCAGTGACAGGTTTGATACTGACGTCAGTCTGGAATGTGTTTTCCGTCGTCGTCTTTTCAGTCTGGAGAAGCGGAGACGGGAGCTGGAGTGTCGCTACATCGAGGAGCTGGCTGAGCTGCTGTCATCCAACATGGGTGACATTGCCAGCCTCAGTGTCAAACCTGACAAGTGCCACATCCTCAAGAGCACCGTGGACCAAATCCAGCAGATGAAACGGCGTGAGCAGGGTGAGAAGAGGCACACAGCCACAGGCACACACACATAGATATACATAATGGAATAATCTGTCAGAACCACAGTCATATACTCTGGTGGGAATAAGTTTGGTGGATGATTATTGTGCAAAAATGGAATAATTATTTTTTGATTCCAAGAATTAACTTTACTGAATTTTCTTATTCCAAACTAAAAATTGTGTCAGATGTGTCAAAATAAAATAGAATTTGTTGATGCTCATACTTGACTCTGAGCCATATTTCATGTAAATATAAATGAAAATGAAAGTTCATGATTAAGTGTTAAACAGTGTTCTGGCCCTTTAATGAAGCTATATTTGAAAACAATCTTCTATGCAAGGAAAGGATTTTTTCAATGACACAGAACTCAAGGATTTTAAGATTTGCGATCCCTTACATGTTAATGTATAAGAATGACATATATACTGGGGGGATTAAGACTTTTATTTTGGAGGGCATTTCCATCTGTTTGTTTTGGACTTCTCATTTGTCCTTGTCTCCTCCTGACAGAAAAAGCAGCCCTTCTGTCTCCGGATGATGAGGTGCAGAAGAGCGACATCTCGTCCAGTAGCCAGGGGCTGGTGGAGAAAGAGGCACTGGGGCCCATGCTGCTAGAGGTGAACAATACATACACGATTACAAACACGCAATCATGAACACGCAACATTTCCTCCCCAGCACCACTGCTGGAATGTTAACTCCCGTTGTAACGCACGCAAACTGAGTTTCCTCTCTCCTTCTGCTCTTTCTTTGCTCCTTCAGGCCCTTGATGGGTTTTTCTTCGTCGTCAACCGGGAGGGCCGCATCGTTTTTGTTTCTGAGAACGTGACGAGTTACCTTGGATACGGCCAGGAGGAGCTGATGACCTCAAGTGTGTACAGCATCCTCCATGTGGGAGACCACAATGAATTTGTTCGGAATCTGCTGCCCAAAAGCCTGGGTGAGTGGGCTGGGACTGTGGGCTTCAACACTTAATCTGAATATACAGATGGACGGTGTATTAATTACTTACAGATATTTGATCGTGACATATTCAGTCTCTTAACTTGACAAATTCAATACAAGTAAAACTTTTAATGAGACCAACATTAGTTTTAACAGGAACTCAAAAACAGAGACTGATAAACTTCTGAACAATGCAATTCAAAGTACTCTTATTAAAAATACAGCCTTTGTTAGGAAAGCCGACAGTCTCATCTCTCCGCCGTGCGCGCACCCACTTAAAACTCTTCCCTCCCTTCTCAGTTTGTTACCGGAAGAACCGAGACGCAAAAAGTGGAAAATAAAATTAAAAAATCGATGTTGGAACTCCTCTCTCTCTCTTATTACTTTTACAACCTCCGCACACGGCCCAGCACACTCCTGCTTTCTCTCTCTCTCTCTCAGACAATAATCACCTCAGCTCTCCTTGGAAACAGAGATCTCCAAAACTTCAGTCTTAATTTCTGCTTTTTCTGAGAAACACAAAAGCAGTTTTGCAGGATGCAGGAAGGTCTTTCAGTGTGTATCAGTTTTTTGTTGTATAAGATGAGTTAACAGGCATATTTAGGGGAGGAACAGGCAAAAAAGGAACATGAAAAGACAAGACTTGCATCTTCTTGCAGATTATAAATCACAAGTTCCTGCCTGGAAGTCTCAGACTGTGATCTGTTACATAAAGATTTATGGACAACAAATTTAAGGTAGTTTCTTAATTCAGAGAACTAAAAAACCAACCAAAATCATAAAACTTATTGTAAAAAAAACTGTTTACCAGTGATGACCAGCAAGAACAGGAGGTATGGATTCACCTCTGCTGATCAAGTTTAAAACCAAGCAGCAGTGTTTTTATAAATGCGTCTGTCTGCACAAGTTTTGCCAAAGTTTCTCATTAAGGTGTTTGTTGACTGTTTAAAAGTTGAAGTGTTTTATACTCGCATGGTGAAGTTTTTTTCTCATAAACAGATCTTCTGTTTACATCCAGTGTAACTCACGCAAATACATCATGTGTTTCTTTTAGGCCCAACTAAGCTGAAAAAGATACAACACTTATGCAAATCTTTAATTATCTAAAACCGACATTCAAGTTTACTTTCAAATACTTTTCTTCAGCTCCTTATTTTACTCTGCCAAACTAGAACTTGGTTTATTTTCTTTTTCCATCCAGTAAACGGTGGGCCGTGGCCTCAGGAACCTGGCCGGAGGAACAGCCACACGTTTAACTGTCGCATGCTGAAGAGGCCGCCGGATGAGGTAGATTCAGAGAATCCTGAGGCTCGGCAACAATACGAGATCATGCAGTGCTTCACTGTGTCGCAGCCACGGAGCATGCAGGAGGAGGGAGAAGGTAAACACATGCACACACAAGGAGTACACACTGTTTACAGGCAGAAGGTTTGACAGAGGACTGAGGATTTAAAATTTAAGAGTGTTGAGTCATCTCTTGAACGCTGATGTGTTTGTCTTTGTTGAGAAACCTATCAATACCTTTTGGGTTGTTTTCATTCTCAGACCTGCAAAGCTGCCTGATCTGTATCGCCTGTCGGATGCCTCGTACCCAGCCTTTCAGCACTGAGTCTTTCATCACCAAGCAGGACCCCACAGGTAACACACACACACACACAGACACACACAGACATGCATACATACCAATGCTTCCTGGTGAATGACTGTATACATACAGCTGTCCGGTGGGATGTTATCTATGAGGTACTTGAATTTTTTATCCTATGCATAGGTTAGTTGTTTACTGTTTGAGAACATTGTGTTTCTTGGAAATTTTGTTTTTCAGTTGCTTTGAAAAACAAGAATATGATAGCTGCTGTAATTATTCATTTATTTCAGTAAGGAATGTTTTTACATGATGTAGAAACTTTTCTGTATTTTAGAGATTTTTAAACCTAAAACTGATCTGATTTTTCCTGAAAGGGTCACGCTGTGAACCCCGGATGTGTGGAGGATTCTGCAGATGTCAAAATCTGTGTACACTGATCGTTTGCTTGTGTGTGTGTGTGTGTGTGTGTGTGTGTGTGTGTGCGCGCACGCACGTGTGTGTGTGTGTGTGTNGACATATTCAGTCTCTTAACTTGACAAATTCAATACAAGTAAAACTTTTAATGAGACCAACATTAGTTTTAACAGGAACTCAAAAACAGAGACTGATAAACTTCTGAACAATGCAATTCAAAGTACTCTTATTAAAAATACAGCCTTTGTTAGGAAAGGGCTGTCAGAGTAGAGAGGCGGCACGCGCGTGGGTGAATTTTGAGAAGGGAGGGAAGAGTCAAACAATGGCCTTCTTGGCTCTGCGTTTTTCACCTTTTATTTTAATTTTTTAGCTACAACCTTGAGGAGAGAGAGAGAATAATGAAAATGTTGGAGGCGTGTGCCGGGTCGTGTGAGGACGAAAGAGAGAGAGAGAGAGAGAGACAATAATCACCTCAGCTCTCCTTGGAAACAGAGATCTCCAAAACTTCAGTCTTAATTTCTGCTTTTTCTGAGAAACACAAAAGCAGTTTTGCAGGATGCAGGAAGGTCTTTCAGTGTGTATCAGTTTTTTGTTGTATAAGATGAGTTAACAGGCATATTTAGGGGAGGAACAGGCAAAAAAGGAACATGAAAAGACAAGACTTGCATCTTCTTGCAGATTATAAATCACAAGTTCCTGCCTGGAAGTCTCAGACTGTGATCTGTTACATAAAGATTTAAGGCCAACAAATTTAAGGTAGTTTCTTAATTCAGAGAACTAAAAAACCAACCAAAATCATAAAACTTATTGTAAAAAAAACTGTTTACCAGTGATGACCAGCAAGAACAGGAGTTATGGATTCACCTCTGCTGATCAAGTTTAAAACCAAGCAGCAGTGTTTTTATAAATGCGTCTGTCTGCACAAGTTTTGCCAAAGTTTCTCATTAAGGTGTTTGTTGACTGTTTAAAAGTTGAAGTGTTTTATACTCGCATGGTGAAGTTTTTTTCTCATAAACAGATCTTCTTTTTACATCCAGTGTAACTCACGCAAATACATCATGTGTTTCTTTTAGGCCCAACTAAGCTGAAAAAGATACAACACTTATGCAAATCTTTAATTATCTAAAACCGACATTCAAGTTTACTTTCAAATACTTTTCTTCAGCTCCTTATTTTACTCTGCCAAACTAGAACTTGGTTTATTTTCTTTTTCCATCCAGTAAACGGTGGGCCGTGGCCTCAGGAACCTGGCCGGAGGAACAGCCACACGTTTAACTGTCGCATGCTGAAGAGGCCGCCGGATGAGGTAGATTCAGAGAATCCTGAGGCTCGGCAGCAGTACGAGATCATGCAGTGCTTCACTGTGTCGCAGCCACGGAGCATGCAGGAGGAGGGAGAAGGTAAACACATGCACACACAAGGAGTACACACTGTTTACAGGCAGAAGGTTTGACAGAGGACTGAGGATTTAAAATTTAAGAGTGTTGAGTCATCTCTTGAACGCTGATGTGTTTGTCTTTGTTGAGAAACCTATCAATACCTTTTGGGTTGTTTTCATTCTCAGACCTGCAAAGCTGCCTGATCTGTATCGCCTGTCGGATGCCTCGTACCCAGCCTTTCAGCACTGAGTCTTTCATCACCAAGCAGGACCCCACAGGTAACACACACACACACACACACAGACACACACAGACATGCATACATACCAATGCTTCCTGGTGAATGACTGTATACATACAGCTGTCCGGTGGGATGTTATCTATGAGGTACTTGAATTTTTTATCCTATGCATAGGTTAGTTGTTTACTGTTTGAGAACATTGTGTTTCTTGGAAATTTTGTTTTTCAGTTGCTTTGAAAAACAGGAATATGATAGCTGCTGTAATTATTCATTTATTTCAGTAAGGAATGTTTTTACATGATGTAGAAACTTTTCTGTATTTTAGAGATTTTTAAACCTAAAACTGATCTGATTTTTCCTGAAAGGGTCACGCTGTGAACCCCGGATGTGTGGAGGATTCTGCAGATGTCAAAATCTGTGTACACTGATCGTTTGCTTGTGTGTGTGTGTGTGCGCGCACGTGTGTGTGTGTGTGTGTGTGTGTGTGTGTGTGTGTGTGTGTGTGGTCCTCTGCTGCAGGAAAGATCATCTCCATAGAAACTAGTGCTTTGCGAGCAACAGGCCGGCCTGGCTGGGAGGACCTGGTCAGGAAGTGCATCTACGCTTTCTTTCAGCCGCAGGGCAAAGAGCCCTCCCACGCCAAGAAGCTGCTGCATGAGGGTGAGTATCCTTGATTGATTGTTCATCTTTCACTCACAGGAAAATCTTTGACAGGCTCTCTGCCAGCTTCGTCATGGTTACCAGAGTTTCAGCACCACTTCAGTGTCATTACAATAGATTGAGTTGAATGCTGCAATTTCAATGAGTTCTCATAGTTGCAGGAGATAGGTTGTTTGAGCAAGTGGGGTGTAAATGGAAAGTTAAAAATGGCTTGTAAAGGCGAGGTGGCATTTTGGTTCAATAAATAGTTATATAAAGCAAAAACAAAATGTTGATTTATAACGAAGATTTAACTTAAAATTTTGATTGAAGCTCAACTTAAATTCTTGAAACACTGACTCTGTTCTCTTTTCTGTTCCCGTGTGTGTGTTAATACCAGTGATGACCCACGGCACGGCCATCAGCCCGCTGTACCAGTTCACGTTAAGCGACGGCACCCCGCTCAGCGCTCAGACCCGCTGCAAGTTCTGCTGCCCCCCCAACCCTGACGTTCAGCCCTTCATTATGGGCATTCACACTATTGACAGGTATTGTGTGAGACTCATACACAAACTAATGCACAGATTTTATACCTGAGATTCAATCAATAAAACAAATAACCAGGTTTCGTTCACTCTGCTTGGTGGTGATTCACTAACATAAGACACAACATGTCTCAGCATCGAGCTGTAGGTACTGCTAAATAAGGCTTTTAAACTACTACAAATCGAGTTCATAAAGTTTGCTACCTGAGAAACAGAACATATAAATAACAATAGCCTCTGCTTAACTTAACGTTGGTGGGAACTGAATCAAGATCTAACATTTAGAGAACTTTCCTTTTGGTTATAATGAAACCTGACAGGACTATACACTTTAACAATTGCTGTCAGGTTTCAAACAACAGCGCAACTTAACTGTTCATAAATACAGTACCTCATCGTGTTATATCTGATCAAAAAGTTGTCTCAAACAAAGAAAAGCAGAGTTAAAAAGACGATCTCATCTCCACACCGAAACAGAAACCATCACATACCTTGGTTCGTTGCAACAGTGGGGGCCAAATGCTCATGGAAAGCGGAGTCCTTATCACTGGCGCCGATGCTAGCTTTCCAGAAACTGCTCACAGCTGGTTTAAAAAGAAAAAGCTGCAGCTTTTCCCCCTGAAAACCAAACATCAGTGTTCCCTTATAAATTGAACTCAAAAGCCAACGGTGAATGAAATGAGCACACCTCTTATTCTTTTTCTCCTCCCTCTCTTCCAGGGAACACAACACTGCTAGCTCTCAGGAAAACACTAACCCCAGCCTTCCACCCAACCTCGGCAGCCTTGCCCAAACTCCCTCCCGCTCCCCTACCCTTCCTCCCGGCAGCAACTGGACTCAAGGCTCAGGCGTCCCCACCAACAACAGCAACGCCTCCTCCCACGGACACAACCCAACCACACCCACAGGCTACCTGACCCCCAACCGAACCTGTTCCCAGCAGGTCAACAGCCCCTCTCCTCTGAGCAGCCCACTCACAGCCACCCCTACCTCTTTTATGTCACCTAGGGTGCCACGAGCAAGTCCTGGGTCAGCGGGGAGCCCTCGAATAACAGGGAACCCCTTCTCTCCTTCCACGCCAGGCCTCCATTCCCCGACAGGGGCACTAAGCAGTGGAGGCGGCCTCAACAGGCAGCAGTCTGGTGGGGATAGTAGTAGCGGCACCAACGGTGGGTCAACGGGGTCCTTCTCTCTTTCTTCTCCTGCCCCTCAGAGACAAACCAGTACACCCACCGGCACCCCTACTCGGCCTCCATCTGCCAAACCGCCAGAGGAAGGAGAAGGAGGGGGCGAGGACTCTATAAAAGCCCCCCTTCCTTCCGCCTCACCGCTGGGGAACCCCAGATCCAACCAGCTCCTGGAAAGCAATGGGACAGGAGTAGAATCAAACAACAACAACAACAACATCCATTGCACCTCATCACCTCATCCTTCAAACCCTCCCCCTGTTCCTCAGTGCCCTGCCTCACACAGTACTCTGACAGAGAGACATAAGATCCTGCACCGGCTGCTCCAGGACACCAGCCCTAATGATGCCTCGACCACCACAGAGGAAGGAATCAACAAAAACCAAGTAGAAATCAAGAAAGAGCCGCCCGCCAGTCCTGCACTGGCCACAGGTGGTCCTAAATCGAACTCCAGAGAGCCTCAGGACCATCAGCTGCTCCGGTTTCTATTGGATACAGATGAAAAGGTGATCATAGAAACTTTATGTGTCCTGTAACTTCTTTCTGAATCAGGGTGAAATTTAAATGCAAATATTTATTTTCAAAGGACTTGGGAGACTTGCCACCTCCATCCGCTCTCAGCCTTCAGACGGTTAGAGTAAAGGTGGAGAAGAGATCCAGCATCGATGGGCCATCCTGCACAGGATCTGCTGCTCCATCAGCGGGTACATCTAAACCTGCAGGAGTCTCTGGCAGCCCGGCCTGCATGAGTCCAAAATCAAGCCCTGTTGGAGAGAACCGCCGAGACAGCCGCAGGGACAGCCGGGACTCAACGGTAATTTGAGGGCAGTCTGAATTATCCAGAAGTAGTCAAACAATCTTCTCTATATCTAACCTGACTCAATGTTTTTCTGTTTGTACCCAAAGAAGAGAGGTTTAACAAATTTAGCACAAAAGAATGAGTAAAGCATCACGCATAAGAAGCCACAGCATTTACATACACATATTTTGATCACGGAGCATATGCACACAGTTCATTTAGAGGATGTGTTTGTGCACTGACTCCTGTGGTGCCTGTAGTGTGAGTCAGACAAAAAAAACACCCAGGACCTGTATATTTAGGGACTTATCTTTAACTTTTGGCCCGACACATGTAGAACAGTTTGACTACAGCAGGCTGTGGGATAACATAAAGCTCATGATTGTTGTCACACCCAACCACCAGTTGATCCTTGGATGGTAAACAGACACAGGGAGAGGAAAAGGGGAAAGTCACCAATGGCCTTGCACATTGAAACACGTTAAAATTAGCTTGATTAAAATGCGTTAACTGCCATGGCTCTCGTGTGTGGATGCTTTGAATTTGAACATGTACCCAGTAAGAGAGCATTTTATAATTTAACATGGGTATTTTCCTCCATTGACCCTTCTTTTTTCATTGGCTGTTCCCCGACAGCCGTTGTAAATCATGTTGGGTGTTTATTTTCTTGGACTTTGTCTCTACTATGGGCTCAGCTACCAGCTGCAGCCTTTGAAGCTCACTGGCCTTTGACCTTTTGTCTCTCCCCATCTCTGTGTCACTGATCCTTTGCCCCCCCTCTTTGCTGCCACCCATTATTCTTTAATTCTTCACTCTTTCACTCTATTACACCGCTCATTCTTCCATCCTCATCTTCCTCTCTCTTTCCTCTTTCATGCGTTTCTGCTTTGCGCTCATTTTCCCGCCCTCAGATGTCAGGCGGCCCTGTTGACATGGACCCTCTCACCCAGCTGCTGCCTGGCCTGAGAGGCCCGACTGGGGCCAAGCAGGGCAGCGAGGATTCAACAACCCCTGGAGGAGGCCCCCAGATACACTCTCCAGCCCCCCAGCCTCCAGCCCAGCTCCAGTCCCCCGTGCCTCAGCTCCAGTCCCCCCTGTCCCAGCCTCAGTCCCTTCCTCAGTTGCATTCGCCGTCGCCACAGCTCCACTCCCCCTCCCCACAGCTCAAACTGCAGTCTCCCACTCAGCTTCAGCCTGGTGAGGCCAGCACTCCCCGCAACATCAATGTGAAGAGAGAGCCTCCAGGTACTCCTAACCGAGGTACGGTTTCAGCCCTGGAGGTAGGGGGCTCATTTAAAGGAGGGAAGAGTTAAACATAATATACTACCTATGGACCCTGAAGTGCAGTCTCAATATTTAGTCAAGGTGTCTTTGTTTATACAATATAATTCAAACACAGAGGCAATTTAGAGAGCTCTACATGGGCAGATAAACCAACGGACTGACATGTTGACGATACAGTTTTAAAAAAAGGTTTAAAATCAGTTTAGGTTCATAACACTAAAAGTTGAAAGGCATAAATCAACATAAAAAAACACTAATACAGCTACGGAGTGATAAAAACTTCTAAATAGAGTTATACATAATAAAATAGAAGCTGATGTCCATCAAGAGCATATCAATAATTTTTGGCAACGAAACAAATTTTGAGGGATTACATGATTAATGTTGTGTTTTCTCTGTTTGAATGTACTGAAAATTGCATTTTTAAGATGTGTTTTTTCTTATTTCATGTTGTTTTTATATATTTTTCACTTGTGGTAATATCTAGTAGTGGTACAATCATATAGTCCTCTTTCATTCATTTATTTAAGCACACATTGCAATTCTAACTGCCCCCTAGTGACTAAAAATAGATATTGCAGTGTGAAGGAACTACATGAGACGTTTGAGAAATGTCAAAAAATAAAGAATGTTTCACTTTTATCCGCAAAAACGTAACAGCAGTTGTGGTATTTAAAAGCTAAAACATAAAAAAGAAAATTAAAGCATTTAAATTTGACAACAGGGATTGATTTTGAGGTTTTTTGTAGCTCAGGACTCTGTTCAATCTCTTTTCCTCCTCAGTACTACATTTTGTTGTTTAAAGTCATAGACGGTTTTATTTTCTGCACGTGTCTCTTTTTTCATGAGATCATCTTTTCTGTGAATGTACTTTTCACATGGAGAATCCAATCAACGCTCTCTTTCTGTTACTATGTTGTACATTTGTTGTCTTCCTGATTTTCCCTCTTCCTGTATTACCCTTCAGGGCTCAGCGACGGTGGCCCACCCTCCGGCTGCAGCCTCCAGAGTCAGTCATCTTTTGATTTCTGCAGCCCGCCCACTCCAGGCCAGACGCAGACCCAGGGACAGGGAGACCCTTACCAGACCCCCAAAGACAGCAGCCCCTTTCCGGAGGCTGAAGTCATCAACCCCTTCAGTTCAAGCACTGGTATGCTGGAAGTCTTCCCCCAGACACACTCTCAAACATCACAGACAGTCATGAAAGTGAAAACTGTGGGAATTGTGTTCTTTTGTAACTCGATACAAACTCTTTTGCAGCAGGAAAGCATTGTTGGGCTGACCTCCGTCTATAGGCTGAATACGCCTACATGAATGACCTCTATTTATCAGCACTGGGTGTGGTCAGAGTGTATTCTGTTGCGTAAATGACCCCATGAGTGATAAAACTGCACTGCAATGCTACATTACTGAAGCAAGGTGGAAATCTGTAAAGTGTAACGTAAAGAAGGTTTTCAGCGGGAAAGAAGTTACTGTTTGAGTATCTAAGCTGGAGCTAAAGCATGGTCATATGTGATGTATTTTCTGTAAAATCAGAGAGGTTTTTGCATTTTTTTCTTCAAAACTACTGACATCTCTTTCAGGCTTATCCAAGATGGATGTGGGAGACTCCCAGTTTCAGCCTCTGGCCCTGTCTGACACCTTGTCCTTTGACGGTCTCGGAGCACCTTTACAAGCTCCCTTGGCATCACCACAAGAGTAAGTTGTTAAATCTTTGCTGATGTGCTTCTTGCTAGCTCTGTTTAACATTTCTTGTGACAGAAAAAAGGAAATACATTGTGGAAAGGTTTTAAGTTTAAGCCCTGCATTGTGTTATTTTTCTTTGTGAGCAGGCAGTGTGTTCCCTGCACACTGGATGAAGTGCTCGGCCCTCCGACCACACCTGAAGGACGAAACGATGAGAAAGCTCTCCTGGAGCAGCTCGTAACCTTCCTCAGTGGGACTGATGAGAGTGAACTGGCTGAGCTGGATAAAGCCCTGGGGATCGACAAACTGGTACAGGTAAGTGTGTCAAAGCCGAGACATGAGGGTAGTGCATGAGCCCAGTTGAGAGTAGTTGTATTATTCATCTTACGTTAGTACTATGAAAGAGGACAGTGGCTAAATTAAAACCCTGGCTTCTTCTCTTCATGTCTGTGCCATCAAGCCAAATTTGGCAAAAAAAAAAAACTGATGTGTATTCTCTTGGTTTTATTTCTCCAACCACATCCTGCCAAATTTCACAGAAGATGGCGTGCAATCAAAGAGCTGTCACTGCCTCTTACTCATCATTGTAGTCGTCAAAATATCTACAGTGATGCTTGGTAGAAAGACAGAAGGTCAGACTTATAACCAATTGAAAATAGCAGACAAATTAAAACAGACAAAAATGTGGATCTTAATGAAGAGAGGATATATTTCTTCTGAGTGACATTGATATAATCTGTTCTCTTTCACAAAAGAGAAGACCTTCCTTACGCCTTTTTTTTTCTCTTGCCAGGGCGGCTGTTTTGAACCTGTGGCCCAAAACTTCCAAACCCAGCAACCCACTGCCTCCCCAGTCCCCATGGACCCCAAACTTCCCACCTACCCCTCCCAGTTCACAGCAGCTCCTCAAGCTCAGTTTCCCCCAGAGCTGGCCACCGTAGGGCCACAGGGTCTGGGCTTTGGGGCCCCTCGTGAGGCTTTCCCTGCCGGAACAGCGGGCATCGGGCTGAGGCCAGGCATGACGCGACCGCAGGGGATGAGCCCTCAACTTAGGCTGCCACCTAACCAGCTGCGCTTGCAGCTGCAGCAGAGACTGCAGGGCCCTCAGCAGGTGAGGGGGCAGAGGTGTAGGTCTGTCATGTAGGCCTCTGTCTGGCAGCACATTAGAGAAGCAAAGCTCTGTTGAGGGCTTTATGGCTGTCACAGCAGTTTTGTAATATTTCAAGACAGTATCAACTGTAATATGCCGAAACCGAATATACTTTAAGCGAACAGCCCGATTTTTTTTCTGCTATTCTAATGCAGTTACTTGAGGATAGTACGTTATATATAATCAAGTTGATCATATATTCCCACACCATGACTTTGACATTTAAGTACTTCTGGAGACACAAACATGTTCTGAAATCCAGGAGAAGCTTCCTGTTTACTCATACAACTCCTGAGTTAGACCTCAGGGAGCTTTTGTGATCTGCTACTGCGACTATGACTGTTATTATTTCACGCCCTCCACTTTTGGAACTGCTGTTTTTAACTCCAAAATATGCAGTCCAAATTATTAAACGGCTCATAGCTGAAATGAATAGTTTGAATTATTGACTCAACGTTGAATGTGCGGCTGAATCCTTCTCTGTGAAGTGGACCTTTTGATGTCATTTTAAAAAATTGATTGAAAAGCTCTTAAAGACCTCTCTGCGCCCCTCTCCTCTCTCTTCTCTAATATTTAATTTCCCTCCCTCGCTACTCCTCTTCTGCTCTCTTTTTCTTTGCTAATGATCTCCTTTATTTCCATTTTCAAATCTCCTCTTCCCCAATCTCATCCCTTTCAACACACGCCCTGATGTGACCTCAGTTTATTCCTGTTTCTCTCTGTCACAGCTCCAGAACAGGATGGCAGGCATGAATCAGTTTCCAGGAGGAGCTCAGCATGTGAACATGGGGATTCGTCAGGGGGTCCAACAACCTCAGATGCCCTCACAAGTGAGTCACAGTGGCTGCGTACAGCAAACATTCATCTGCTGTTTTCTAAAACACCTCAAAGATTTGAAAAAAAAAAAAAAAGAAGTTGTTTACACAGATTCAACTAATTAGCTGAAACAAACACTGTGAAGCAGCATGAGAGCTGTGACTGACGTGTGGGCAGCGTCAACTTTCTATGAATTGCTACAGCATTATTAGCAATCAGCATCCCGTGATAAACAGAAAAATCAGGTATAAATATTTCT
This sequence comes from Thalassoma bifasciatum, assembly GCA_008086565.1. Classification (NCBI taxonomy): domain Eukaryota; kingdom Metazoa; phylum Chordata; class Actinopteri; order Labriformes; family Labridae; genus Thalassoma; species Thalassoma bifasciatum. Next base: position 18,931 of record RPOG01000229.1, on the reverse strand, counting down.
AATGACACAAGACTTGATCAGTTGTTAAGTTTTTATTAAATCACTTGTTGTCAGCTTTATTCATACAGCATCTTTTTATGAAGTCAAGCACACAAAGTGCTTCACAAAGGAATAGAGACAAAAATGGATAAAATATTCATAGAAAAAAAACAAATAAGATAGTTGTCTTAAAAATACTAAAAATAAAATAAAACTCACACAGTAAAACACTACAACAAGTAAGGGGAAGGTTACATTTTCTGTAACAAACACTTTGAAATGATCTTTCTCAGCAGCCTCCTCTTAATGCCCAGATGTTGGCCCAGCGTCAGAGAGAGCTCTACAGCATCCAGCACCGCCAGCGCCAGCTTTTCCAGCAGAAGGTCATGCTCATGAGACAGAACATGGCGACTCCGACCGGAGCCGTCGGGACCATCGGAACCGCCAGAGTCCCAAAAGGTCCGGCAACAACACCTCAACCGCAGCAGCAGCAACAACAGCAGCAGCAGCAGTTCAACTTCCCAGCAGGGTTCAACCCTATGACGGGAAAATCCCCTACCTCACCGAGTCACTTCAGCCCCATGAGCAGTGGCCCTTTGGACAACAAACTGTCCAACAGAGTTCCTCTGAATAACCAGACGCTGATGGGCGGCGTGCAGGGGCAGTTTAGCTCTAACGTGAACTCGTCTCTGCAGCAGGGCCTGTTCCAGCAGTTTGGAGGGTCGGGTGAGTCCGAGAACACGTTGATCACATCAGCTTTGAAGTGTGAAGTGTGAAGTGTGAAACCACAGCTCACTCAGTCAAATGAAAGGATGAAAACTGAAAGTTGATGTGGAAAAATAATCTTATTACTGCTCTTTTTTTTTAGCTTTGGTCCAGCAAGACCCACCTTTCCCTCCAGAGATGAGCCCAACCAGCCCATTATTGTCACCTCAAAACTCCACCTCCCAGAGTCCTCTGCTCCAGCAAGCCCCGCCTCCTGGCTACCAGTCACCAGACATGAAGAGCTGGCAACAGACAGGCATCGCCAGCAACAGGTGAGACTGACTTAAAACCTTCACAGTAAAGTTGTTACTCTAACATAGTATTCCACATCAATATGACAAAAGATTACTTAAGTTGTTTTGATAACACTAAATTATAAGTTTGCATCATCTAAACCACGAAATAGATTTCAACTTGAAATTCTGTACAAATAAAACAGTCATGCATGACGTCTTGACATTCACCTTAGCCCCTCCCAACCTTTTTAAGAGAGCTACTTCTTTCAAGTTGTACCCAGAATGCCTTTTTGAATTGTAACCTAACAGTTACATCAGTGAAGAGAAAATGCAGCGGATATGACACTGTACATTGTTGCGCAAAGACTCAGGCTGTCATAATTATACCAAATACCAGCAGGCTGAACTCTACAGTTTACAAAACCTGAGAGTCTAATACAGATTAAATGATTCAATTATTTTAAACAGCTACCTGAAGCAGTTAAGTTAACTAACAAGTCTAAATCAATCAAATTAAAACAAGGCAAGACATCTTATTTAATCAAGATAACTTCTGTTGGTGTTAAAACAACAATAATTCTTTTTCAAGCTAACATTAAGTTTCAAGACAGCCCTTTACATCATAGTTTTACGCTGAAACAACAAGTTACATTTAACAGTGTTGTGAAAATATTTTAAGCATGTACTGTAAACAAATGGAAACCTTGTACACCTGAGTCAAACCTTCTTCTCTTTGCTTTGCAGCCTGTTCAGTCAGTCAGGACAGAGTGCAGGGCAGGCTTTCGGCCAGCAGGGGGTCTACAACAACATGAGCATCACCGTCTCCATGGCTGGGGGCTCAGGTGGTGTCGGCTCATTACCTCCCATGGGGCAGGCAGTCGGCTTGAGCAACAGTAACCTCAGCAGTGTGGGCTCAGTGTGCAGCGACCAGCAGGCGAGTGATTCTATTGTTTTCTGTGACCACTTTAAGGGGCAGGTAGTGGAGTTTCCTAAGGTTTTCACTACATGAAATATCATAACAGCATCATCATGGTGTCTTCAGTTCTTGTTTTGCTGTTGTTTATATGTTTGTGCAGCATTGTGCATGGTCAAAATATTCCTACTGATTATTTTAAGACCTCTTGATTTTCAAAAGATATAAATATTACTGTAATTTCTGGACTATTGAGCACACGTCGCACCCACTGGATACAAAAGGGAAAAAACAATTTACAGAGCCGCAGATGTCCGGGTTTTAACATGGAATAGTTATGCTATTTCCCGAACAGTGCCCATAACACGACTGGTTACACAGTAGCCTACCAGAAAAGTCACTTATCACTATCTTCATTTACCTCTCATTAACATGTTTTGGCTGACCTAGAACAAAAATATTTGAAAACGACATCCGAAATGGAAGTTTTCCAAAATGCTGTCTCACTGTTGCCTTGTTTGGTAAACCAGAGTTTTCAGTGGATGACATCGTGCTTTTCACGTGGGAATTATACTTTCATTGTTGATAGGTGAAACGCAAAACAGGACAACAACAACAGTAACAATAGGGAACTACCGTTTCATGCTTTTGCTGCCAAATTTAGTAACTGCCTCGCAAGAAATTATGCATCTATTGTCCCCATTTCTACAGTCAGTAAAAAAGCATTCGACATATACACTAGATGATCAGCCCACCTCGTCTTCCACTTCTAAACCATTATCGTGTCAATGGCTCCTGCAGTGTCTTTGCATTTTTGGGTGAAATGTTGTTGCCTAAACGGGGCCTAAATGTATTGGTGGCAGGTGGCTTGATAGTGCCTAAAAATCCATAAAGTAGCTACATCATTGTTCGAGCCATAGGCATTAAAACAAGAGAAAAAAGTAGCCGCATCCGGTTCAGAAATTACTTAAACACTGTTTAAGACAAGGATACTGACAAATCTCTGTTTCCCACTCTTTGTCTCACTCTCATGTCTCTGTCTACAGGTGCAGCAGGTTCAGGTGTTTGCGGACGTCCAGTGCACCGTCAACTTAGTAGGAAGTGACTCCTACTTGAACCAGAGCTCCATTGGCACCACAGCCTCCCAGAAGGCCCCCGGACCCCAGGGCGCCCAGAACAACCAGGCCCAGCAGAAGAGCCTCCTCCAGCAGCTGCTCACCGAGTGACGACCCCACCCTCCTCCAGCTCTCCTGCTCTACCCTCTACTTCTCACTTCTACGCCTCCTCCTCGGAGGTCGGTGCACCAGACCCATTGCTGTCTCTGTCTCACCTTTTCGGATGGATGGATGGAAGGATGGATGTGTGGACGGCCATGGCGTGTTGGCTTAGGAAGGTCAGCGGTGGCCTCACCACTCCTGTGCGGCGTCGGTGGAATTCGGGGCCGGTTTGTTTAACCGCCCAGAACTTAAAAAAGAGAAGACTCAAGTCAGAAGGAGCAGCAGTGTATTTAAACCTGCCTGTCTAATCTGTCTGACAACCTGTCTGTCTGCCTCAGCCTATATAAGGCAGTGTTGTCTCGCTGCTCATTCCTCGTTGACCTACTTCTGCTTCCTGACCCAAGAAAACAACTGCAACATCATTTGTAGATTTGCCAAGTTGTCGTCACTGTCAATTCAGGGCCGGCCTCTTTTATTTGTGTTGTTGTTGTTTGTTTTTTCTCTGCTGGACCGTCGTGACAGAAGCAGCAGCAGCAGCAGCAGCAGTGCATCTTGGGAGCATGAGTTCCAGCAAAAAGCTGAGCTCTTTTAAAGTGTGGGATTATCCCGCACGTTAGCAGCACCTCTGGCTTTTTTTTTATTTGAGTTTTCCTCTACCTGTCTCTCAGCGATGTGGGAATGTGTAAGGTTTCAGACCTCTGTGGCATTGTGGGATAGAAGCTCAGTATCAGCTGGTTCTGTGACTGTCTCTCTCTATCAGCTACAGTGCCTGGTGGAAGTTTGAGTTTTTCCCAAGCTCTGCTTCTTCTTCTTCTTCTTCTTCTACATATTATTTTATCTCCTGTTTTTATTTTTTTTTCCAGTGGAATTGTTTTGTTTATGTTTAAAATTCTTCTGCTCTCACCGTCATCATCGTCATCAGATTCATGATCATCAGAACAAGCTTTGACAACAGCCAGAACGGATGGATAAATGGATTGATGGATGGATGGATGGATGGGAGACAGACGGGATGCTGCTCAGTTTGGAACTTACGTGTCTTTCTTCCGCACAGGAGGAAGTTTTATTTTTATTATTTTTCAAAGTATAAAAAATAAGACTGTTATGATTATTTAACTGTCTGTCCATCACATTTTACCCCTCACCTCAGCAGCTGTGAATACAGAGCCCTGTGTGGTTCTTCTTCTTCTTCTGTCTCTCTCTCTCTTTCTCTCTCTCTTTCTGTGTATCTTTCATGCTATCTCTCGGCCTATCAGTGTTGTTTGCCATGTGCACCATGCAGGCGGGTAGTATTGTACAGTACAGAAGGACAAAGACTTGTGGATGAGCTCACTCTTCTCTTGTAACTGCTTTCCTTTGAAAAAAAAAGAGTGTAATTAATTGATGACTCTAAACAGCAAAACTATGTATAATGGGATTCAATCCAGGTTTTTTCTTTTAGATTCATTTATTTTTTAAATTTTAATAATGGAGATTATTCTTATTTTAGCATCATGGTATTGTAATACCGCTACATTTTGCAGTGGAGGAGGAAGTTTCACCTTCTGAAATGTGAAAAAGCAAAATTTGAAGCAATTGAATCGAAGACAAAGCCAGGTTTCACCCCTCAGTTCGAGAAGAAGCTAATTGGTTTGATGGCTTTCTCTTGTGAGCCATCTTTTCTTCCATTCTTCTCTTTTTTTATTCTTATGTGTGTACAATACTTTCAAGAGAACTTTTCAGACAGTACAAGTGTTTGTAACCATTGTATTAAAAAAGCAAAAGAATACCTCAACGTGCGATCTTTGCTGTGGTTACTATGGTGATGCTAATGGTACTGAACTGCATCCATGTTGTATCTGTAGTCACAGCAAACATCACACCTTAGGTTATTGTTCCTATATAATGACATTTAAGTAGAGGCTTTAGAGTAGACGTTCCTAACAAAGATGTGATGGATAATTAATTTAAAGCTGTCAACAAATTGAATCAAAACAGGGCGGGTTGAATCCCAAAAAATGTTTTTATTTCTGACCTGTTTTTATCATTGGGTGTTTTTTTTTTTTTTGTTTGTTTGTTTTCTTTTTTGGAATTCAACCCTCTCTTCCCTCCACCTCTGGTTTCCCTGATGAAGACTTCACTCCACTGGCAACACACACACTCAAACACACTCTCGTACAGTTTCTGTCGACTACTGTTGCTCAGTCAGACACTGTGTCTCTCAGCGATAACAGACCTCTGTTAACAATAAGAAATGATCCACACTCAGACAAAACGTGCTTCTTATTGTTCAAAAGGAAGCTGGCAAACCCCCTCGAAGATTCTGTCTCTAAAAAGTCAGGAAGACTGTTCATTCTTACCTTCACTTCACAAAAAAATCCGATATCAAACTCAGTAATTCATCAAATCTGAAAAGCAAGGATTTCTCAAGTAAAATCAGAAAACAATTGAGTAGATTTTAATGTGAACTGCTAAATCTTTCCTTATTGCAAGTTCTGACTCAGATAATTACTGATTAAGTCGTGGAATGTAGAGGACTGTGTCATCAGCATACATAGATATTCTGAAAATTCTCTACTGCTTTGGGGGTAAACTTGTACTTCTTTGATTCGGCTTTTTAATATTACCCCATGGAAAGTCAAACCTGAAAGTGACCCCTCACATTTGAGTAGATTTTCAAGGTTAGAATTTATCTAAATGAATTATTTCAGTGCATTTTCATTGTTAATGTTATGGAAAATATTCGTAACCTATTGATAAATAATGATTTGTTTAACAAATGTCGAAAGTGAAGTAAAGATTTTCAGGAGTCAAGTATAAATTGCTTCCTACCACAGTAATTCTAAAAGAAGCAAACTTAGACGTCCATCAAATTTAACAGCCACGTGGAAAGTGATTGTTGGAACTCACAGGCTCAATATTTGGGATTAAGTACAGAGATTGTCTCACCAGAAGGAGATACAGTGACTCAAGGAACTTCTACTTTTTCAGGAAATGTCAACAACTTTAGGGGTTCCACAGTGAATTCTAAATTGCTGAAGAAAAAAAAGAATCCCACACTTCCAGATTGAACAACTTCTGTTTCATGTTTTGTCATAGCTCTATTTCGGAAAGATGGAGACAGTATTTTTGTAGGGGGTTTCATACAGCTTAGACATCAAGTTCAGATATCAAAACTCACCATTAGACCCCTGTAACATCACATGCTTGCAATAGGTCAACAACACCCAGTCTGATGCTACTGCCGTGGAATAGGGCTCTCCTGTGTACTGTTTTTACAGAGATGCCACACAAACGAACCGTATGCAACGGATACAGAGGGATAGTATGCAAGGTCAACATTCCACCCACCGACTCCTCCAATGTTGTATGATGTGAGAACCACTTTGTGCTCAGCTGAAAAGCCTCCGTGCGTGTATTCAAAAGGTGTTTCTGTGCAGATCAGTGCACTGTGTATCCAAACAGAGGCCCAGGATTTTCAACATCTTTTCTTTCTTTGTAAACGAAAGACAGAAAACTCTGCCTCTTGGACTCAAACGTCTATCCAGACTCTCTGAGATGGTTTTTATTTTTCTATTTTTCTGTGTGTATATTTATTAGAGAAGCATGTGGATAAATCATCACCTTTTTATTACCTCATTGTTGTTTTATCAGGCAGGAGCTCTGTCTGGTAATCTTTCCTGTAGACCGAGTTTTCACACTGTGAGCGACTTTTTATTGGCAGACTTTCAGGGCTGATGGCCCTACGATACTGGCATCATTTGACCTCAACTGCTACATGTTTCCTTATTACAAGTTTACTCAGCTTGTCTGGCATCCAAGCACTTCTTAAATTCCACACAAACAAGAATCTTCTCAGACAAAAACTGATTGAGTCCTAAAATGTAAGGACTGTATCGTCAGCGTACATAGATATTCTGCAGATTCTTTGCTGTTTTGGGATTAAACTTTGGTACTTCTTTGGTTCAGCTTTTTAACATTACCTCATTGAAAGTTTGGTTCAGCACTTCTTGGATCTCACATGAACAGATGAGAATCTTGACTAAAACTGATGGGTTTCCAGTGTGTACAGAACGGTATCATCTGCATACAAAGATATTCTGCAGGTTGTGAGCTGTTTTTAAACATGTTCAGTTATTGTAATCCATCTCTGCTGGTATTGGAGCACTTCTTAAGATCTTCACTGACAATGGGCTTCTTATTTGTAAACAACTTAATCATCTGTATACAGATGAAAATTTAGCATTCTAGTTTTGCATCCAAGCACTTCTTAAATTGTAAACAAACGGACAAGAATCTTAATAGCGATAGCCAATGGGTTTTATCCAGAGTAGAGTTCTGTATCATCAGCATTAACTCTGCTGTTACAAACTGATATGTGATTCAACTCTGAGTCTTCAGTTCAGACTGACTTACAAAATCTAAGCAGCCAATTTTATGAGTCTAATGCTGAGTTAATGCTAGCATCAGAGAAATATTGAAAGAAAAACAAAATGAATCTAAGAGCTTTGCCAAACCAGAAAACATTCTTAAATTTCTGTTGTTTTTTATTTCAAAAACTGTTACGTAAAAATGACAGGAATAGGTTAATTTTCCTCAGCCAAAGTTGATATTTCTACTTGTTTTGTTCAAAATGACACAAAATATGATCCATTGGAATTTTCAAAAAACAAATTAACCTGAAAATTCTTTCAGCTATTGCTCCCCTTTTTTCTGACGACGAGTAACTGAAGTCAGGAAATGATTTCCAGGATTGATATTAAGATTCCCAGTGTTGTTCTTCACAGGGTTGTGTAAGTTGTAATGGTGTTTCAGGTAAAACCTTCCTCTACCTCCAAACTGAGACGTTCCATTACTACACATGAGCTTGTGGAGACACTAAAAGCTTAGACTCAGTTTTCAACCTCGTAACAAAAAGATTGAAAGTTATTGTGTCTTACTGCGTCTAAAAGTAAGATTCTTGTCTGTTTCACTCTTCCTTTGCAGTGCTTTCGATAAAGAAAGCCCATCAGTCAGGAAACAAGAGCCCTGAAATCTAACATGCAGTTGGTCTCAACCTTTTTGAGTGACAAGTTTCAAGAAAACGAGTGGTCTTTCTTTACACTTTTGGTTTCTCACAGTGTGAACGCAGCGGTCAGACCCTCCTGTGCCACTGTTTGGTCGATGTATTAAAATACTCCGAAGAGACAGAAGCTGCACAAAGTGGAAGAATGTATTTTTTTTTGGAAGGATTCTGACAGTTTCAGCCTCCTCTTGTTTCTCTGCTCTGATTGTTTCACACATACAGTATTGAAAGCCCTCCTACCTCCTCCTCCTCTCTCCTCTCTCCTCTCACTTTCTGCATGGAATATGCATTCCTATGGAAATGGTTTCCTCTACAACCCTGTTAACTGCAGAAACTCAACTCTCAGCTCATCCTGTGTTTTTAACAAACCAACATGCCAAATACAACCAATGCATATGTACTCTGTTATTTTTTTATTTTGTATGCAACAGCCATTCAGTGGATACAACAGTCCCTCCTTCCTCACTACGATTAACAGGTACAAGGTTAGGTTCTTTTGTAACATTCAAGATGTTAACATAATGTATATAACAGAGAAATGTGAATATGTATTTGTTCAGAATCAACAAAAAAATAGTGCTCCGAGTTTGTGGTAAAAAAGAAAATGAGAAAAAAAAAAAAAAACTACTCGCCTCCGTCATGTTTTTATTTTATGTTTTTGATTTTCTACTTTTTTTATTTTTTCTGATGATGTATGTATGTACATGACTATCAGTGAGTGCGTATGTATGTAAGTATGTGTGTAAGTGATTAATACTGTATATCTGGTGTTCTCTAAGATGGAAAAGTCGAAGATGTCCTGGTTTGATTCTTCTCTTCTTTTTACTCTTTAGACCCTGCACAGTATACCTGTGGGTGTTTCAGATTAACTATGCCAGAGAATGGTTTTTAGCGACTGCTGAATGTGATTTTACTGAGAGAGAAGCAGTGTGGACTGGCTTTTTGTACGGGTTAATTTAAAAAAAAAAAGGCCATATTATTTAATTTTCTCTGTTGTCAAAAGTTTAAGCAGATCTGGGAGAGTGGAGCCTTGGTTTTTTGGAGAAGCATTGCCTGCTTGTTGTGTAAATTAGTGGGCTTTTTTTTCTGTTTCTTTTCTAACTGTCTTGACTGATGTAGCCTTTTTTGCATTTGTCAATAGTAAATGACCAAAGCTTCAAAATGTTTCACCGGAAATCATATGCAAACCTCATCATCACTGGACAAGACATAATGTAGCGGCCCCTTTTGTCTCATTGTACTCATTTGGATTTTCTCACACAGCGATGTTCTGCTGCAGTCCGACTTGTTTTGCATGTTTCTCCTCCGCTCCGTTCTTTCTCCACGCTCTCTTTGCAACACGGCGTCCAGCGGCTCAGTCGGTTTGGGTTCAATTTCTGCGACGTCTCCGCTTTGCAAATGAGGTCTTTTTCGTGCCTGAAGTGCTATCACTCGTTTACAGGAAGAAAGAAAACATTGCAACCGATAGCTATGCACCTTATCGAAAGAAGCATTTCCTCACTTGTAGAATTAACACTGGAGCAAACTTTAATTTTCACACAAACGAAGCCCCGTCAGTGTAGTTCCAAGTCTCCCTCTCAGCGAATCTAGTCGATATCTGATGACCTTTCTCAGCTTTTAATCGTCATTCTTTAACTTTATACCAAACTTGAGGTGCCTCGTGTATATATTTTCCGCAGTAAAGATTGCTCCTTTGCTGTTTAACAATAATAACCTTGTTAACCAGGGTTTTTTTAAAACCTTTTTTCACCTTTATAGAAGAAAAAGTTTACTGTATTTTAAATGACTTTTTTACACGCATAGATTAATCAAATTATTCCAGGAATTTGCAAATACAATCTAATTTTGCACTTTATATCAGATTTACTTGGAGTGAAAAGGCCATCAGACACTGTCTCAATCAGATCAGTATTTGGAGATTTAGTAAAGCCCCCCTGTGAATGTAAAGAAAGTTAGTTTTAGTAGCTCAAAATGAATTTAGCTCAGGTTCTTTCTGAAGAACTTGGCCGTAGTAGAAACCCAAAAGACGACTTAAAATTGTACCTTCTTTGTAATGTAGTCTCTCTCTGTCTTTTTCTGTCTCTCTCTCTTTCTCTTTCTCTCTACACCAACCAATCCTCAGTATGAAAACTATGCCAATCTTCTTCAGGTGACCTCCCCCTCTTCTCTCCTCGATCCTCTCTCCTCAGCGAACTGTTAAAAACCTCCTCCAGAACATTCCTGCTCACAGAAACCGTTTCACTCCGTAGCTTTTTTCCTCACCGCCGCGCCAATCTGCGATCACTCTTGTCGTGTTTTTCCTCAAACCAAGGTGGACACTCGCTTTTTTTTTTAAATGTCAGCAAAAGTCTGGTTTGTGTGAGACTGAACCTCTGCTTTCTTGCAACAATTGTGCACTGACAGGAAGGAAGGCACACTCACTGTGTTGCTGGTCTTCTCTGGTTTTTGCTCTTGTCACACTCTCGTGCTGCCTGGTGATGGTCTTGTTGTGTGCTCGTACTAGAATTGGACTGATATCCGGCGCAGAAAACAGAACAGTCTGATTCATCATTTGTCTCTTTTTTTCCTCAAAGTTGTCTAAAATTTGAAGTTTCATGCTCAGTTTTGCTCCAAACTGCTACTCGTGCACCACCAAGGCTCACCATCATCCACTAAACCCCACTCATTCCTCCTGCAGGTGTTCAGACTAATCTCTCCTCTCTGTGAAAGCTTCCACAGCTTCTGTTGTTGAGTGTTGTGTAAGTGCTGCCGTGTTGGGATGTGGTTCAGAGACTTTTTTTAAAAAAAAGGCATGTTGTTAACACTAACTCACCACTCTGTGTCGTTTTGGGGGGGCGGTAATGCTTTCTATGGAGAATTTGAGTAAAAAAATGACCAAGGTTCCACTTTCTCCCTTGTACAAATTAATATAAATAAATATATATATAAATATATATTATACATTTTACTCATTTTTGTCCAGTTTTGTATATTACACTCATGTAAAGTTTGTTTTTAAAGAGGCATCGGAGCAGCTATTACAAGACAATATGAGTGACAATGTTCATCTGCGAGAATTTTATGCATGTTATATTTTCTCTTTCTCTCTCTCTCTCTCCCTCCCTCTCTCTCTCTCTCTCTCTCTCTCTTTTAATACCCCCCAACCCCTCCTGTTCAGGTGTGTAACGTGAATATAAAGAAATCTACCTTTTCTTTGGAATGTTGTAGACAATCAGTCTCAGGCTGGGTCCAGTCCCTGCAGGGAGTGAGAGCCCTGCAGGCTGATAGACAAACAAAACTCTTTTTTTTTTTCCTTTTTTTCTTTCAGATGATTTAAAAAAAAAAAAAAAGAAACTCTTCATTTGCATCTACTGGAAGTCTAAATTTTTGGAGGTTTTTGTTCATTCATATGTTCGTGGCTGCTCAAGTTTACACACACACTTCTCTACTACACTCAAAACACAAACACCTCGTGCATTTGATCCCTCTGCTTTTGTTTTTTTGTTTTTTTTTGTTTTTGTTTTTTTCCAAGGTGAGGATGCCAACCTTGAGGAAATGATGCTTTGACTAACAAATCTATAACATCTATGAATGTGGGAATGCAACACATTGCAATAAAAGCACCATTTGAAATGCACAATGTTGTCACTGCTTGTTTTTTGATACCTTAAAATGTTTGGGGGGTTTTTTTAAGTAGAATATGAAGTCAACAACTGCAAGTTGAATACTCTAACTCCTTCAACTCCAGTGTGTAGAGACCACACTGGAGTTCAAACAAACACCCACCCAAAAGAAACCAAACTTATAAGTTGCACCAACTTACAGCAGCTGCCAAGGTTGTAGGGCAGCCTCAGGCCTCTGTACACACGCCTGTCACATTTATACAGTCGATGTTGGAGACTTTGCAAAAACTGAACTCGAAACAAGTACTTAAAGTATTGTATTGTCTTATCTGTTCTAATAGGAGCCACACTTATTCGGGAATTCCAGGAATTCTTGTTTCAATCTTCAAGACAACAAAAATGACCCCTGAAAGAGTAAAAATTATAACAATTTTTTTTTTTCTAATTTTCTCTTTCCAACCGCTTCTCTTGTTTTAATCAGGACAAAAAGTTCTTGAAAACATAAGTTTGTGTTTAACCTAACCTAAAAAAAACAGGAATATTACATTTCTTTCTATGAAGTAAATCATCAGAATCAAAAATAGTTTCTTTGTTTTGTTTTGTTTTTTAAATAGAAACCTAAATTCGTTGCCTTCTTTTCAAGTCCATTCACACTCATTGAACCTGTTTTCATGCCAATGACACTTTTACTTGAAACAATCCTTATTCAGATTTATATCTTTTTTTCTGGTCTCTTCTTTAAAGGTAGGGTCTGCAGGAATATTCCTCACTGTTTTATGGACACATCCACACCGTGCTCTTCCTCCATCACTCAGAGCCAGCAGCAGCCACACCCACTGCCTGTGAGTGTAGCTTCATGAGCACATTCACCCAGCCAGCAAGCGCCTGCAGCATCGTGTTTCTACATGGGAGGGATTCATAAGCAGTACACCTGACTTCCTGCATGTAAATGAGGTACCTTATAATTCATTCTTTCTTCGTGTGTTAGGGCTGCAAAGTCAGTTGCATACTGGGTGCACTGTGATTAACTGGTCACCACTTCACTTACTCTCAGCCCGGAAACTTCTCGAGTCAACCAAAACATCAAAACACAGGCAGATGAGAGGGTTGAGACAGACACAGACACTTACACATATGTTTAGAGGCCCAGAGATGATGATTGAGCAGGATTATCCCTGTAAAAATTCGCATTTTGATTTTTTTGGAAAATCCTGCAGACCCTACCTTTATGTTTGTTGTTGTCGTAATTCTTAATTTGGCCACAGAAAGCAGAAGAGCGCCATCATCTTAATAGGCCTTTATATTTTTATTCAGCCTCTTGTGGCACAAATAAGCAAAACTGAAACAATATTTTTTTTTGTGTTCCTGTGTGTGTGTGTGTGTGTGTGTACAGTCTAAATTTTAAAAATGTAATCATTTTCAAATATAACAGATAAACATACATTTTCAATAACAGTTTGTTTCACCAAACAACTTATTTCATGAATTGGAAATGAAGCAGCAGTCAAAAAGACATTCAGTCACTACAGATATTTCAGTGTATCAAGGTGTAGTCCCAAATTGAACAATTTACAAATTTACAAATGTGTTTCACTTAGATCAAAATTTTACAATTATAAAATTTCATATATCAGCATTAAACATAATAAAATATGCGTTTCATCCTAGTTACAGTAGAGACATAAGAAAAATATTTGAGAGTATTGCACGTTGCAAAAGATAAGTCACAGGCTTTCGTCAGCAGTTAAACAACCAGTAAAGTATGCAGATACTTTTCTGTGATGAAAAGTCCAAAAGTTGCATAGCAAGTTTTCAGCTTCATGGAGACAAATCACACAGTACATGAAAACTTGTATCTGATCCCAAACACAACAACAACTCATTTTCAAGCAAAGAAACGTGTAAACAAGTTTACTATGTTTGATTCAAGGCTCTTCATGACTCCAAATATATGAAGTGTTCATTTATTTTGATGCATTCTAATGGCATTAATACCCAGATATAACAAACAATCCAAGCTCAGTCTCTATAACTCAGTCTGACAGATGATGTTGCTGTACTCTGGCGGATCCATGTCTTTCTCGTTGGAGTAGGCTGTCTTCTCGATGGGTGGTGTGGGGTTCTTGTATTCGTGGTACTCCACTATGGGGTAAGTAATAAGGGTCAGCACCAGCACAGCCGTCAGGATGTACAGTTTATACTCCAGACACAAGAAGGTGCTGTAGGCGAAGGCGATGACAAAACCCAGAGACTCCCACATTCGGTAGTTGGCGAAGGCTGCTTCTTTGTCCCGAGGGAAGAGGACGCCGTACAGAGCTAAGAGAGAGGACACAACAAATAATGGATGCTAAGACCTTCAAATACCCAACAGACACTCTGTAGACCAGGTCAAAGACCACCTCTTGTGCCCTGATTGGCCTTGACTTGCTATTTTGATGTTTTTGTTAACTTATTTGAGCAGTTTGAGCCCCATATCTTTGTCTTAGTTTTAAAATAGGTTGTTTGTGCATTCTCACTGTGATAGAAACATTTCCTAAGCTTTGTTTGCACCTCATTGAGGAGGATGTAAAGTTTAACATTTCACTGCATCAGTTCAGACGGATCCTGTCATTTTTTTTACAATAAAAGAAATTATAAAGTATGTAGTTTCTTACCATTTGTCTGGGTTTGCCAGATAGCATCAGACATCCCCCACAGGGCAGGGAAAACAAAAAAGACAGGAAGCTCATCAGGATGAGGTCTCCAGTATAAGAGTCCAATGATGCAGCCTAAGTTTGCAGCTGCAGCTGAAAACAGACAAACAAGGACATCAAGTGTTAACAGCATCATCAGACCTCATGTTAAGACTCTAAAAACTGTTTAATTAAACATTGTTTATGGCTGGATGACTATGAAAAGCTGGGTAAGGCTCAAGTAAACACAAAATACCTGACAGAAATCCTATTTTTCAACATTGTATCTGAACAGAAGTATGCAGGAGAATTCTTACCCAGGAAAAAGAGCGTGGCTCTCCCCACATATTGAGCCAGTCTCCCAAACAGAAACGAACAAACAGAATTTGTCGCTCCAAAACACATCATGATATATCCAACGAACTGGATCCCCAGAGCACACGTCACATAATTCTGCAAGGAGACAGCATGGGTTTACTTTTAGACTCAGTACAGAGATAAAACCACGTCAGCTCCCTAAATCAGAATCAGAATCGCCTTTATTGCCAAGTGTCTTCAAGAAGCATACAAGGAATTTGACTTCGGTTTCAACTGTGCTCTCTTGTACAAAAAAAAAAGTAAGAATAAACATTAAATATCACATATGTAAGAAAAACAGATATTACGTAACTACAAATTAGAAATATAGAAATATTAGAAATATAGAAACTTTGTACAAGAGGAAGAAAGAAAATAAATAAAATAACAAATATATATACACACATTTAAATTAAATAGTGCAATGAAAATGTGCAACACAGAGAATGTGCGAGATAGCGGGATGACAGATTTTTTTTTAAAACTGTTCATCATCATTCTCTTGTCTATATGTACAAATGTTGTTCCACTCCAGTCCAACAGATAGATGTAGATGATATTGCACCTTTAGTCTTGACTTTGTACCAAAATTTGGCACAGGGGAATGAAAACAACTCCTTTGAATGTGAACACAAGTCTTTCAAAATGATAATTGTAATAACAAAAATAAGAGCCTAACCTTTCAGCTACATGATATGACAGCTTCAGGCTAATCCTTGCAATGTAAAAGAAACACCAAGGATAAACCAATAATCGGCCAACAAGATATACATTTAAAACTAGGGTTTTAGTGCTATATTATGTAATAAATGCCAGTAATTAAATTTTCACTTCATATGTAATAATGCATTTCATAAAAAAAAAAAATCTTAAAAGCTATATGTAATGAACTTTGCGAAATTTTGAATATTGCGTCAGTTGTAATAAAATGCTGGTGTTGCACTCTGTTTTTTTTTTCTGAAGAAAATGTAAGAATATGGTATATTGTGTAATGAACGACCAAAATTGATGTCTGAAATAGAGAAGAACATTATACCTTCAGAGTGACTTTGACTTTGAGCATGCAAGTATGTATCGTAAATATGAATTAATTTTAAAAACTAGCAGGATGTTTCATGGTTAAAATCTAAATCAAATTTAAATTAATCCATAGAGAATGTGTTTGAGAACTCATAAAGACAAAAATAAAATATAAATTTATTTGAAAAACTAATTTATATTAATGACACATTCTGGCATACTTAACGTCAATATTGTTCTGAAGGTATAATGTTGTTTTTTCTAATTAAGAGAGCTATTTTGGTGGTTTGTTACATTCTGCATCAAAGTCTTACACTGGTGTGTGAGCAGTAGATCATGAGAATAAAAACAGGCTGGAGTAAAGAGTAACCTCTCTCCCCAAAACCGGATCCCGACACAAACCAAAGTAACATTTCTTATTTAGTCTTCCTCACCTTGGTGTACTCTCCAGAGAGGAAGCTCTGCTCAAAGCCGCTGTACATAGTGAGGGGGATGAGAGTGAGCAGCCTCCAGTCTTTTAAAAGTCTAAACGTGGCCAAGAACGTCTGACAGAGAGGCTCACGGTTCCCCCGAAACTCACTGGTCTGTTCTTGGTCGATGTTGTCCAGAAAGATGGCTATGATGAGGATGGCAAGTACACCGACACCTGAGGAGGATGGACAGAAGAAAACAACAGATCAGATTTTAGGGAAACATCTGATGGTATCCTGCTGTGATATATCACATCACTATATCATCAATCACCTCAACTTGTCATATCTTAAAGCATAATATCGATTGATTTAATGTTTTTTGATTCATTAATGATGCTAAAATATACTCTATTTTTTACCAATGTAGCACCCAACGAGCGTCCACACCAGTTTCTGTTCAGGTCTGTTGGAGGAGCCCGTGGCATTGACAACGAGGCCGCAGTCTGCAGCTCCACACAACTGCAGCTGCTCCTCTGGGATGTCAGCTGTAAAGAAAACAAAGTCATATCATACAGCTAACAAAGACAAACATGGTTGTTTGAGGGTCATGTGTTCATCTTTGCTATGTGCAAGGATCCACAAATAACAAATGAAGAAATCAATGCATCACGTTGTTCCTTGTTGAAGTTTATAACCTCCTGACGTCCTGAACTGATAAGCTGAGGGGCATCAATAAAATGATTTACAGTAAACTCCATCCACCACTCACACACACCCTCTTTTTATCCTCCTCTAAACTGGGAACAATAAAAAAACAGGCAGTGATCCAGCAGTTAGACCTCGAACTCTCACGTTTATGTGAAGGAAGAGAAAAGTCAAAGCTGAAGACTTGACATGAGGAGAAGATTACAGATAGTTACAGATAACAAACTCAGATTAGAAACCACAATGAAAACATAACGGTTCATTTCCTCAGTTTATCAAAGGCTCATCAGTGAGGGTTCAAACCAGAGCGGTAAAAGTGATCCCATCATAACACTCAAAACCAGCCTTCTAACTGTAAGACTTGATAGATAACACTGGGGAAAACAATTTTTGTTGACTTAGGTCTGAAAGCTGTTTGAAACTAATTTTTGGGTGCAGAATCTAAAACTGATCTCAGTTGTTCCCTATCGCGTCAAGTTTTTGAATTATAGGATCTCCATTTCTTAACCCTCTGATGCATGAATCATTAAAATCAGTGTCAGGATTTTTCCCTTGAGTGTTTTTATTTGTCTTAAGACATGAAAAAAACTTTTCCATTTTTCTTTTTCAAATATTTGTAACTGAGCATTCAACTTAAAACAGTGTGAACTTAATGTGAATATGACTTTTTTTTGTTTGACTTATTTTCTTTTTTTTTTTGTAATTTCATGAATAATCTTGTTTTTTAATGCTTTGCGAAACA
Organism: Thalassoma bifasciatum; assembly: GCA_008086565.1. Classification (NCBI taxonomy): domain Eukaryota; kingdom Metazoa; phylum Chordata; class Actinopteri; order Labriformes; family Labridae; genus Thalassoma; species Thalassoma bifasciatum. The sequence goes on along the minus strand of RPOG01000229.1, from coordinate 1,266 downwards.
TTTTAACTCTCTTTCATCCTTTTTAACACTGAATAATTTATAGTTATTACGCTGTTGTACCCTCAAATGTTTGTATATAACTTTTAAAAAATATATATATACTTGGAAAAATAATTGAAAAATTGAAGAAGAAAAATATCCTGACACAGCCTCATATGAATTTTCACCACATGAACAATTGAATTTAGGAGTAAGCAACTTTTAAATAGGTGTCCACTGTAGTGACCACTATGCATCACATAGGGTTAAAAAAAACAAACACTGGGAAACAGTTTGTAAAAATTACTGTTGAGTTAGATTTCTATGCTGATTAAAACTAAAATTGACATGCTGATTCGAAAACTGCAGTCAGTTTTTCTTCTAGCAAAATTCCAAATTTTGCTTATCTGGAGGGTAAGCTGTTGAGAAAAAACTTGACCTGCTACACATGCTTAACCCACCACCTGGCTGCATCTAACAAGTTACAATGGTAAGGAAAAACGTTCAGGTTCTAAAAACTGGTGCTTGTTGGGCACCAATTCTTCTCTAGGCCAGAGCAAAGCACCAACTCTGTCAGGAGCCTGGGGCTGGGTTACCAAGACCAACTATCAGCAGTGGAAAACAGCCAGTTTTTAAAAGAAGAGCAGCTGAGCGACTCCTATTTTGTTTAAAACTTGAGTAAGAGAGACACAGACTCTTACAGTTAGGGACTTCGATTTTGGCTTTCCTAAATGAGGTTTCTCTTGAAAGGTTATTTCACAAAATCGTCTTGAGATCCTATGGTACCATGACCACTGTTATAGGGAAATGTTGCTTACAAGTTTCTTATCTTTGCACTTTTCCTCTCTGTACAAACATTTGCTGACTGTGCTGAGAAACAGCCACCTGTCTAATACCACTTTTAAAATTCTGTGAGGCTTTGAGACCTAGTGTCTACAGAGATATTTCACCAGTTTGGTAATATTTAAACAAATGAGCTTCCAGTTCTGGAGCTTTCTGCAGTTTGATTCTCCAGAAGAAAGGGAATATTGATCAAACCTGTCTCATTAATCCAGTTTTGTTTGCACATCTACATCTACAGTTTTCCAGGAAGTTTCATGGGATGCAGGCTTGTTATATTTAGCGCTTCAAACTTTTCACCCAATTTTGTTTTTTGTTATATCATCAGAGGAAAGGGAACATTTATTCAAGTTACTGAACATGTAAATAATAACAAGTGCAATAATTATCTATAATGTATGTCACCACTCTGTGCAATATCAATAACTTATTTTATCATTATGTCAG